>CANUEZ040000195.1:600000-1177500 GCA_948099385.1 Fasciola hepatica
CACTAAACTCAAATCTGCAACCTTTCCCTATCGAATGGTTGCTTGCCCTTCTACATTTACTACAACAAACTTGTTTAAATTGCAATGATTTAACCACCTGAACCCCGTGCAAAAATGCAGTCATCTTCATTCGATATCTCCAAAAACCCTTTAAGTGGTATTTAGAATACCATTCTTTCCCAGAACTGCAGATCCTTGAAGTCCCCACTGTCTGTGTTTCCATTTACGTTTTCAAGTAATGAACCCATAAATTGTCCGTATTGTCAACAGTCCTAACCTTATTTTATAGTAAGTCCACTGAGCTGGAGCTAACCCCTTTCCCATATGTCGTTTGTCATATTTTTCATGCTCGGCTGTTTGATTCGCGTGTATACCGGCATCAGGCTATATTTACTATTGTCGTGAAGGATTGTTTCCAGTTTATCGAATCCTTCATCGTGCAGTATCAAACTATGGTACTACTTGCAATCAAAAATGGCCAGCGATAAGATTGTTAGTATCTTTATTATTGGTGTTATTTGTCAACGGGTTATCAGATGGTGGATGCCACTAATACATGCTGAGAGCATTCATGCGGGACTTTGCCCAATCAGGTGTCATAACCAGCGTTTTTAAAACTATTGAGTGAGTAATATTAGGATTTGACTCTACCACCACGCATCATACATGCGGATATGAACGATGCTTTCGAGCAGGTTGGTAAACACTGACATTTGGTGTGTAGCAAAACCCAGATATGGGGACAATAAAACAATTAGCTGCACTACAGCAATGTACGCGTTGTTCTTGATTGTTGTCAACTGCAGATGGTTTAGATTGTCAAGATCTGAACGTGCCTTCCTAATTCCCTCTTAGGCTTAGACTGATATGTGGTTGTCGTAGCAGTTACACAGCTCATGCAATTTATAAATAAACAGCTTTTACCAAGATCTGCAAAACAATTCGCGACTCAGTGGTGCAATTATTGATCTTCCAGAGAAGCTAGCAAATAGTGAAAGTATTCGCATCACTACCCATACTCATTGAAACCCGGGTGATGTTGGGAATTACTGTTAAGCTAGCTGCAGAGTTGGTTCGCGGGACGAACCTGATAAATAAAGTTGTTGAGTTTGGGCGCATGGAAGCCCTGGTTTCAACCTTCATTTCGACAAATCACGTGTGAGAATCGAGATTACCAATGCACGAATAACCACTAAACGTGCTAGCGATCTCAAATGAAAGAGTACATTTTCAGATGTGTGCACTAAAAAAAGCGAATCGTGGCTGCTCGACCGGTGGTCCTCGGATGATATAAGCCCCTGTAGCGTGCGAGATTCTAAGCACTTGGGTGATAGTCTTTTGGAAGTAGGCTCGTTATCACGCCTGACCTGATGTAGCAACAAAGTGGTGGTTGTCAGTGCTCTCTGATGATGCAACCAACCCATTGAGTAATGGGGTATATCCCACCCATGATCAGGAACGAAATAAATGGGTCAATTACGTCCCAGTACGCGGATCCTGCGAACCTTCAGTAGGCCTAAAATGTTCCACACTACAAGGCCCACTGGTGGTAGTTCACATCTTCCCGCCACGTCATGGACTGGCCACTTCAACATTCAGTTCAGTTCAAACAACCATTAACTATGCACTGGGCGTGGTGGCTTTGATTGTCATACTTTAGCGACGGTCTTAATGAGAATTGACAGGAAACATTATGAAAAGAATTAGAATGAACTATGGTTAGTATCAAGTCGACTGAGAGTCTTCGAATGCAAGGGCACCACCGATCATTCATTGAGCCCAGAACGTCCTACATGGTGACCTTTGGTGTCTAACCTAATGAATCGGTTCGCGTACGCGGTACTATGTGCCTAGCCTCAGCATTTCTGGTACGGTATTCCCACCAAATTTGTGCAGTGCTGCAAAGATAACGGTGTTCGAATACCAACGATCTTCGTAAATCCTCCACCGGTATTGGCCGTTTCTGAGCCATACAGATAGAGAGATTTATTTGCTGCAACGTACAGTCAACCCTTGATAAACGAACAAACGTCGTGTCGACGCCACAGATGACTCAGGTTGCCAAAAGCCGCGCCACTCTTCTGTTTGAGCGAATACACATCGTCTGACCTCTGGGTAGAATGCGACTGCCTAGATAACGGAACTAATCCACTCGGTATGCCGAAACTTTTGGTGTTGCACCAATCCAGTCCCGCCACAGCACCTTACCCTTTGAGGGTGAAAATGCTTACCAAAAAAGGCTATTAAATTGTGGAAGCAATCTGGAAATGCTTGCAATTTACCTGGATCTTCACTCAGAAGAAGCATATCGTCCCCACTTCCGTGTTCCGACACTTCCACCCAAAACGGCTATTCTCTTATGACAAAGGGCGGCCTCTGGGACATATCAACTGCAAAGTTGAAGAATGATCAACCCAAACCCGACCAGGTTTTAAACCAGCTTGATTCTCGCACGAGCACTGTTCGCGTGCAATAGATGAGCGATCCAGAACTATAAAGGATAATCAGAACCCCGCTGCTCACTGCCTTCAGCGGGATGGGTACTGATAAGTGGACTGCTGCTCAGAGTCCCTTTCTTTTACTCAACCTTTGTCTTCTGTCCCCAACCACCTCTCTTTGTCCCCTCTATCCACCCATAATGCTTCCACTGTTAACACGGTCGATACTCGAAACAATTCGTCGTCAAATAGCGTCGGGAATAATCCTGTCTGGTGACTCATTTTCCCAAGCCTCGTCAGCCTCTGAATCTCGGCTCCTTCAACGTGCGTACACTCATGCAGGCCGGTCAGCAGGCATGCCTAACCCTCACAATGAACTCTTTGAAGATTGATGTCTGCTACGTAAGTGAAATGCGTATCCAGGATTCGAGCAGTGTGATTCAACTAACTGCTCCTGGTATCTCATCGAGGTATTTCCTGCGCACCTCAGGAGACGAAGCAGCTAGAGCTGTGGGTCAACGGACTGCAGCTCAGACGCGTAGATAGATGAGTTTCATGGTGAAATTGCCACCCATGTTCGCAATGGTAAGGGTTCTGACATTGCAGTGCTAACTGGTGACTTCAATGCACAAGTTGGCAAACTTAGTGTTCTAGAAGCTTGCTTAGGTGGGCGTTGTGCTTTACCCGCTCAGCGTACAGATAACGGGAATAGACTTCTCCATTTTTGTGCAGACAATCGATTGTTCTTGTCTAGCACCAAATTTCCGACACAGCTCGCGTCGCACAGCAATATGGCGCTCTAACTCTACAGGTATTCCGAGCCAGATTGATCATATCGCAGTAAGCTACCGGTGGCGCAGTTCTGTTCAGAACTGAAGATCTTACTGTTCCACGTACGTAGAGTCGGACTATGCATCAGTTCTAATGCACTCATCTCTCCAGCTTCATGGTCATCGTCGCAAACTCGATTAGCTGAGCAACGTATGTGTGATGCAGATGTACGCACCCGTTACGCGCAGAAGTTGGCACATGAGCTTGGATCTACGACGAACAGTAATGTACACGAGCATTGGGTTCATATGAAGCAGATGATGCACGCTGCAGCAGGTTTTGCCTGTGGTCCTAGATGCGATGTTCATCAGAAATACTGGATCTCGCAAAAGTCATTGAGTATAATGAAGCAAAAGCGTCAGCTCTCGAACCGTAAGGAGATGAATAAGATGCGGAGAAAGCTACACAGGCAAGTTACGCAAAGCCTCAAGAATGATCGCGAAAATTGGTGGGTCAAGGTAGAAGAAATGGAAATAGCAGCTGCTTCAGGTAACAGTCAAAGACTGTTCAAACTTTTTCGCGACACCGGTGGAAGGCGCGTCCAGGCCAGTGAAACGATTTGCGATAGAAATGGAGAACCCAGCCATAGCAAACAGCAAAAGCTTGACCGTTGGGCCGAGTACTTCAGGGAACACTTTAGTTGGCCGCGCGCTAATGTAGTTACCCTTGTGTCAACAGCTGTGACTCCTTGGGCGGTTCGCCGGAGTCCCCATCGAAAGTAGAAGTAGAGTCATGCATTCGATTACATTAGCGGGGGAAAGCGGAATGTCCCGACGAACTTCCCCCAGTTCTTTTCAAACTGGGTGATGGGGCGTTGATAAAATTTCTTACCATCTTGCTCCGTGACATTTGGAACGAGAAGCGTATTCCGTTAATATGGAGCGAGTAATTGATTGTTCCCATCTTCAAGAAGGAAATACGCAATGACTGTGGTAATCATCGTGGGATTAGCCTTATTCTGATAGTCACCAAAGTATTAGTCTCGATTTTGCTGCACCGTCTTACGCCCATTCGCGAGAAGAATGCACGCGAACAGCAGGCCGGATTCCGCCCAGGTAGAGGATGCATCGACCAGTTTTTCACTTTTCACGGACTACTTGAAATGCGTCACACGCACCGCCGACCGACAGTAATGTTTTTCTTAGATTTGAAAGGCGTTTTGATTCAGTTGACCGAACAGCGCTTTTCAGTGCTCTCCAGCGAAAAGGTATTCCCCAAAAGTTCGTGAACCTAATGAGATCATTGTATTCTCATACTTCTGGCCGCGTTAGAGTATAAGGTGCACTATCCGGTCGGTTTGATACGACCAGTGGTGTTCGACAAGGATGTCCCATGTTTCCATTCCTGTTCAACTTTGTCATGGACGAAGTAATGGAGAGTGCGTTGCAAAATCTTCAGGATGTAGGCGTCGAACTAGGAAATAGTGGAGGGCTATGTGTCCTAGATTACGCGGACGACGTTGTCTGCTTGTTCGAATCCACGGAACATGCTCAACATGCACTATGTAGACTCTCAAGAGCTGTAGCTTCAATCGGCATGCGCTTTTCAACTTCAAAGTGTAGGTGATGTTATAAGACTACGTCAACGATTCCGAGCTTGATGCTCGATGGGGAGGTGCTGTCAGTTGTCGATCGCTTCACCTACCTCGGCAGCAGCGTGACGACGGATGGGAGCACAGTAGCAGAGGTGAGCACGGGCATATCCAGGGCTTGCGCGGCTTACGCAGGACTGAAGCACTTGTGGCGCCGACGTGATATTTCACTGAAGTTGAAAGGTCGCTATACTGTGCTGCAGTGCGTTCAGTTTTGTTGTATGGTTGCGAGACTTGGAGTCTGCATGCTGAAGACATTCATCGTCTTGAGGTTTTCGACCTCCGATATTTACATAGTATCGCTGAGATTGAGTGGAATTGCCGAGTGAGTAATGATGTCAGAAAGCGAGTATTGGGTACTAATTCAGATAATGTTTTGTCACAGCGTGTCCAACTTAGTAGACTTCGTTGGTTGGGACATGTGTTACGTATGGCAAACACGTCTACCATACCGTGTCCTATTCTCCGTTCCTCCTAGGGAGTAGAACATACCACGTGGAGGTCAACAGATGACGTGGCAGTGAGGAATGAGAAAATGTGCAGCAGACTTAGGAAAAGTAGGTGCTTCACGTCTTCGTGGTTGGAGTCCAAAAGATCCATCTGCCAGTTGGCTGGAGACACTGAAGGATATGGCTGCGAACCGTGAACAGTGGTGATCGTGTCGTGAATTCCCATCGAATCAGAATGACTGATCGTTGTGCGTTTGTACAGTTAGACTGTGTATTCCGTGTGTTGGCTACTAGGGCATTCTTTCCTTTTCCCACCTGTGTCGGTCCACTCTCTGTCCATCTTGTATATTCATACTTTTTAATTCAGCGTGCAACATGGTGAGAAAGGCAGTGGTCAGTGGGGCTTGCCCTACTGTTTAATGCTGTACGATGATGGTGATGATTATCACTGATTCACACCAACTCTTTGGAACTTATTTCTTGTCGTTTATCAAACCGGAGTTTTTTCAACTTCTGTGACAATGCTCCGCCGCCGTCTTTGATAGCAAACGGAGGCAGCCATCCCGTCCATCAGCCTCAGTTGTTCAAGATAGCTTATTTCCCGGAGAATCTCGGCTTCGGCTACTCAAGAGGGGTTGCTAACACTTGTAATTGGGTAACAAAACATAAAAGAAAAACAGCGGCGAAAGCACGGTATTGCAACCACACATACGAGGAGGGTCACAGGTTGTAGATCGTGTATTGTAAACCGTTGGACATGAAAGCTGCCCGCAAACCCGTCAGCACTCTGCGGACCATCCTATTCAACAGAAAACACTGTGCGGATCAGCATGACTAGTCAGAAGTGGTTCACGGTATACCACGCCTGCTGTGGGATGAGGAATAAATAGGTAAAACACGCAAACAATTACGCGCGCTCCTACGTGAACCCAAACTGGCGTTCGATGCGCACTCAGGTTTGGAACTGGGAGGGTATTGGCTAACGAATCAATAGACGGACTAGTTCCGTCAGCAGACAGCACGTCATTGTCTGTCCAAAGTCGATGGCTAAGCTCAGGCTAGCGAAGCGGGTCGATGGCCTAATCAGTTTGTGAGGGAATGGAACAAAGCCATTCGATCAACCGCCAACGGTCGCTGTCACTGATCCCTACGAAATCAGCCGATTTGTGGCCGAGGGTTGTTTTAACCGATTGAAATGAAATTAACTGACGAGCTGCCGGCAGTTATTTTAACCGACCGGGACGTAATCATCTAATAAAGGGCGTAACCGGAAGAGCCAGTCAAAAGACTCGGTTATGGGACGCGTTCTGGACCGATACGCCTCGTACCACGGTTTTGTCTGCGGTCACCTACTATCCCATTTAAACTGTTTGCTTTTGTATGATAAAGCGGGATGGTTGGACGGCTGAAAAATCTCACTAGAGCTGGTGGGACGGTGTAAAACAGAAACCACTTAGCGAAAAGAGGCCATGCGGTCAAAACCGTTAGTTAAGGGTGGTCGCCGGAGCAAAGAAGGAGGAACGTCTGGTCCTCGAAACCCTCCATTCGATCATCTCATTCAATCCGCGTGTCGAGATCGATGAACTAAAGGGCACACAGGCGAGACCGGTTCCGAACGATCGGGAAACGAACAGACGGGCACACCAAACACGCGGATCTAGCCGTCCCATTCACACAATAATTCTTTCACGTTTGACAACGAGTTTTAGCTTGGATCGATATGTCACACATCTATCCTCACTATTTCTGGATCGGTTATTTCTTGAGTACCGAGGAATGGCACGCAAACATACACAGTACTCACAGGTTTTCCAGCTCCAACAGCGTTTGAATCATTTGTTGAACCAGACTTAATTGGCTGTTGATGAACAGACGAATGTAACATCACCGCCACAAGTGGTGTGCTTTCTATATACCGAATTTCATTCCGATAGCCGGGTGTGAAATGTACGCGTACTGACACTAAAATTTGTCATACTGAACTATCACTTCTCCCGTTAGGATGGCACTTGATGTTGAACCAATACAGCCGTGTTCTGCATTTCAAGATAGCTGTGACCTGCAATTATGCTTGATAATGAGCACGTACCGTAGGCACCTCACAAGTGCATTGACCAGTAAGAAGCTGAGGTTTTTGCTTCCGGTTTGCCTCCAACTCAAATTTTCCCTTTTATTCTACTCCTCCGGTTCCTTTTCCTACTGTTTCCCTTGTTCTACCTCATATTATCAGTGGGAACATCTGTCAGGCGTTGCGTGCTCTGGATGTGTGCAAACCACTCGGTCCGGACGGTGTACTACCCATAGTCTTTAAAACGTGTCCCTAAATTGGCCCCTCTCTTACGTCGTCTTTTTTTCTCTCTTTCCAACTTTCTACTTTTACGATTCCGCGGAAACGCCGAGATTTTTCCAAATCCCAATCGTGGTCATCTTTGTGACCTGAATAACTCGCCCAATTTCCTGCACATCGATATTTCGGAAGTATTCAAAATTGTCATCTCCGATCAAATTCATACGTTTCCGGAATGCGTGTTGCACTTAGTGCTTCCAAAACCTCTTCCCTACCAACTTCTCTGAAGCATCATTCATTCTCCCCGCATTCATCTTTTGATCAAACTATACTGCATTTCACGGTATCTGTCTCTCTTTCTGACTTATTTCTGACTTTTCTATGCTGGTCGCTTTCATACCTCAGCTCACCTATTGTGATGCGCGCAAAGTTAATCGTCGATTTCGCGCAAGCCACTTCTTCACACCAGCTCATCTTCTGCTGTAAAAAGCTTAGAACCGCCTCGCACTTGGATACTGCTGTCACCTATGAGGTGGAACTTCGTCTACTTCTCTTTCTCTTCTTGAGCGGACTCAGCGAAAAGCCATCCGGCTGATCTTCGACCCTTCTTTGATCTCTAATCTGCAGTTATTAGCCTATAGTAGACGTTCGAGCGCGGCTAGTGAACGTGTCTTCTATTTGGTCTCACAGTGCAGTACCAACGTTATCCCCTCTATCAGACGAATAGAGAAGACGCAAGTCGGTTTACAGATGCAAAGGTGTATTCTATATATCGTGGCACCGATACGAGAGATACATCGAACGGAAATGAATGCAACGGCTGGGGAGGAAGTGAACCGCGAGCGCGTGCTATCGGCAAAGGACCGAAAATAAAGTGATTAAAAACGAGTTCGACGGGAACCTCGGAAAAGTCAGTCCAGTAAAACGTACGCAGCTGAACAAAACAGTGAGGTCGGTGTCAAACGTCAGAAAAGATCGTAGAGAAAATACACCCAAAATGATGTCCAGAAAATGATCATTTACTCAGAACGATCGAGGTCACTACAAGCCCATCATCTGGCGGTTGTCTCATTGTCCCTCTTCCACCGGTACTATTTTGGATTTTGTTTTTCTGAGCTTGCTTTGGAAATTCTTCTTCCGATAACATTTTCCCAATCAGCACGCAACGAGGCAGCTAGTCATTCTTACCAAGTCTCTGTCACTAGATATCGTATTTTTACCTTTCAGTCTTCTCTTCTCCCCAAACTATGAAACATTCTCATCCCGTCTCTCTTCCCATCTCACTTCAACAACAAGACGAATAAATTGGTTCTTACTGGAAAGTTCCCTCACAACCTTAACAATGTCTTTTGATTTTAGGGTTTCCCTTTTATGTTTTAATTAATTTTACGTGTAGTAAAAAGAGCCTCACACAAACATTCATTTTTTATTATGGTAACGGCAACTTGATGTCAGAACCGACATCGGTTCGGAGTGCATCGAAAAATCGATGCGCCATGCGAAATATTACAGTAAAATTCTGTTGTTCAATAAAACAGCGTAGTCGAAATCGTTGGTACGTTGTCAACGTTTCCGTCATCACGGGTAACCTCTTTCAAGACTGATATTGTAAGCGAATGAAAATCAGTCTCGAAAAAGGTTACCCGTGGTGACCGAAACGTCGACAACCTACTAACGATTTCGACTACGTTGTACTAGCGAGCAATGAAATTTTACGATAACGGCAATGTCTTCGATTTAAACCGTCTTTGAGACATCTATTCATCATTTTTCGATTTTTTTTACTGATTTGCTTCGAAAAACGACCTTCTGTACCAGTGCACATCAGGCCTGAGTTGACGAATTCCAAATGTCCAACTTAGTTTGTATAAAGAACATGCTGTTGTAAGGTTGATTAGACCTTACTTCGCGGTTTCCTTAGTAAACGCGTGCTTCGGTCTTTTGTACTGTGTGGACCACCTGCACGTTACTCTAATGTGCGGCACTGCATGAATATGTTAACCAGAACAGTATTCTCCACGACCCGTGAGAACGAGAAGGCGATTGGGAGAGATAGTGGTTAGCGTGTATTTGGGAGCGTGCGTGAGAGCAACGGTCAAATGGCAACCGCGCTTGGCAGTCAGCGCTCAGTTAAACAATAAACGTGGTAAAAGTATGAACGAAGATGGCCACCGCGACACTGTCACTGCAAGCTGCAACTGTTAGCTGGCCAGCTAGCTTGCTCCGGCAGTTGCGCGAGAATGGATGAAATATTTCGAATCCCAAACCACTTTTCCTAGTAAATAGGTCACAAGTCACATTTTTACCGTAGCTAGTGTCAGTTCATCTCGCCATAATACTGAGAGAACATGAGAATACTTAACTTATATATTCTTGTAGCTCTCGATTCCGCTTCTTGAATACTATGAGCAGTCCAAGCAGACAACCCAGTTTGTATGGAAAGCCGTTACGAGTAATGTGACGTTCGACTGATTTTAATGTATAGACCTTAGAGAACAGAGGTCTTTTGGAATCGTAGCGCTGTCCATAGGCGATTCTACAGTAGTATTTTGTTGAAAAGGAAACCCTGCCAGCTAAAGCTGTTTGTTGTTCTGATGTACGGAGTTCGCAACGCCAACCCAGTCCTTATAAGTGGATACAACAATGAGCTAAAAGCAAAAACCAACAACTTAGATTCTAGGGCAATATAACAAACTATGGGTAAGAAACCAATACTCCACCTCAACACCGATGTTTGTTTTTGCTTCAAAAAATGCGATCAAATACCGACAATCGTTAGGACTCCAAACTACAGCGACCAAGCAGCTGAGCTGCGCAAAATGAAACCGCCAGTGACGTTGAAGATCACAAACAAGCGGATGAAAGTAGCTGAAGAAATGGGACTTGCCACTCGTTAGGGTCGAGGGAATGCCAGTGGTCGAAGGACGCGTGCCAATGAAATAATCAAAGATTGCACTTCAAATTCACAATACGGAGGAAAAGCTGAGTTGACAGTACTGGAAAACGCGATAGGAATTGGTAATGGTTGTAAATAGTGAATTTCTTTGGCAATTCGAACTGTTTGAGAATGTATACCTGTTCGGCTGGACAGTTGCTGCTTAACGTCAAGCGCGTCATTTTATCAACTACAAATACAACGTATCTCTTCCGTTCACCAGCAACAAGGTAGCGTTCGGTGAGGCACGCCCTACTCTTGTCGCCATCAGTTCAATCTTTCAGCCATCAACCACGACCTTCTGCGGTCTAGTTTTAGTGTCGACCGCGCAACATCGTCCATTTGTGAGCAAAATGAACTGGAGTTAAGGAAGCCGAAAGCGAGGTAATAAGTGGAAATCGCAAAGACGAAGATAGGGTCCGAATGTAAACACGCCAGTGGCCTCAACACCTACAAATACCACGATGCCTCCAACCACCTGGCAGGCAGGTCTCGTAGATCCAAGCCCGGGAGTCTAATACGTCCTACTCGGCCAAGTCCATTCGTCAAGGTTTCCGTACTTTTCTGCCATGTCGTGGACTGACCACGTCGACCTACCCTCAAACAACTACCTGCCTCGGAGAACAGCGTACGCCGAGGAGGTTTATCAGTCGCTATGCGTAACACATGTCCCAACCACCTTAGCCTGCTTAGACTCAGTACTTCAACCAGAGACTGACCTCTGGTTCCCAACACCCTACGTCTAACTTCAACATTGTTGATACGGTGTTCCCGGTGTTCGGGTAATACTACGAACAAATCGATACTCAGACACCGACAGTCTTCGCCCATCTTCTACCCTCAACGGTCACGATTCTGAGTTGCATAAAAGAATGGATCTAACTGCCGCAGTGCACACTCGACCCTTGGTCGACAATCGGATGTCACATCAACGCCACAGACGACTGAGTTTGGCAAAAGCTGAACGTGCCTCCTGTATGCGTGACGACACTTCATCCGATATCCAACCACCTGGTGAGATGTAACTGCCCACGTAACAAAGCTTATCTACATCGGATAGAGCTACCCTCTCAGGACAGGGTTTGGTGTGACGCCAATTCAATCCTCCAACAGCATTTCCACAATTTAAAGGTGCAAAACGCACTCTTGCTTATGATATCTAGGGAAGCTTGCAAATTACCTGGATCTTTACTCAGAAGAACAACATCATCCGCGTATTCCAAGTCAGACAGATTATTACCCCAGAAAAGATTGATGCCACACGGAGATAAGGCTATCTCAAGAATCGATTTAATCACAGAATTAAAGAGGAAGGATGAGAGAGGACATTCCTGACGAACACAACTTTTCGTGTAGAGCGCAAGTGAAAGATTGCCATACGCACGAACTCGGCTTTGGCTGTTCGTATACGACGAATGGAAAAGCGAAATAAATTTTGATGGCACACCCTTTCATGACAGACAGCGCCAGAGAGCTGTGCGGTCGACTGAGTCAAATGCCGATTGACATCAAGGAAGACAGAGATGGTTGACTTACGGAAGATGTACTTAGGCTTTGAAATTTGGCAAAGAGTAAGGATTTGGTCGATACAACGCCTAACGAGTCTGAAACCTGCTTGATTCTCATGCGTAAGCCTTTCACAGGGTTGGATACTAGGTGGAGGATAGTCCTAGCGAGTAGCTTGGGTACGTCACTTAACAAGCTGATTCTTCGTGAGAATTTCATAACACCAGCTACCAACTTTCTTGTAGATCTGCACAATCGCCGACGTTTTATGGATTCTTGGCGGCCGTAATTAATGTCTTCCTTTAATATAAATGGTAGCCAGTCGATCATGCCAACCGGGGTCGACTACTCAATATTAGACAGACTGGTGAGTGATGTATAGTTCTGACTTGTCGGCCTACAGTTTGTCCGTTAGGCAGAAACCTGACGCGGCAGCTTATTTGGATGATCTTCTGTTTATGCTTTTATTTATGTGTTGCTATCTGTTGTACATCTGTAATTTTCGCGTGCTGTGCTGGCATCTTTTGATTTCACATTGTGTGCTAGAGCAGTAAGAGTCGCGAGCAGAAGCTCACTGCACATGTCGTACATTGAATAACGGAGTAAACAAAAAAGAGTCTCATAACAATGATAAATTCACGCAGGGTAACCCTTAAGATATAAACATCGTTTACAAGTCAAGTCAAACTTTACCATTTGCCTTGATAACCACTTCAATCCCAGTAGAACGGCAGGGCGTCAATCTTCAAAGCCTAACCCCAGATGTAATTTATAGTGAACACGGTCGCCTTAGAGACTGAGCAGTAAAATCAATATATATATATATATATATATATATATATATATATATATATATATATATATATATATATATATATATATATGTATATATATTTGAACACAATAAAAGAGGGGGATTGCCGTACTATATGCCAGTAATATTTTGATCACGTCGAGCTGCAGCAACCAATGACGAGTTGCCTTCAGGAGCGTGATCTCTGGCTTACTAAACAATGGAGTTCAGCTCCTCCATGCAAGCAGAAGTTCTGGCTTAGAATACATCGATGACATCGCTTCGCTTGATGATGTTTTACCCGCTACACGATACTCCCCGGATGGCTCCGTGATGAAGGTCTAGCAGTATATTCGCTAAGCCTTACCCAGGTGAATCTAATAAACTAGCGATCGCTTTTTATAATGAGCATTTCAGAATGGCTTAAGGTATTCATGGGTCTGCAACAGATTTCGTGCAGATGTCGATGAGGTCTACCATTTTAGCTCTCATTCAGCAGCTGGTCGAATGAAAATTGACGAAATAATTTTTGAGCGCCTTTACGTTCTGGGATGACAGAAAAATGATTTGACCGTCCGTTTTTTTCCGTACAATGACAACTCAGACTAGATTAACACAACACAGCCGTTAGAACTAGGGATTTATTGGAAACATACAGTTCGGGAAGCAGCATGTGAAACAATTTAATCTGATAAGCTGTTTTGATGCTGTATATTTTCCAGTTTACAAGAGACCCTTAAAGCAGCGAAGTGGATCTGCTTCAACGACAATCTACGTACGTTCCTCTTCTGGGAATGTTAGCTTTCCGTGGTGTGTGGAGTTTGCATTCAACTTTCGTCGGAGTGCTGTTTATTGGCTTTGACTGGTTAAGCTGGTGTTAAGAAAGCCCATTTTCGGTATACGTTTATTTACTTTAGCTCAGTAACTTGGAGTTTCAACGATGAATACACAGTGGATCATGATGATTATCTTTGCGAGATGTATTATATTATTTTTTATCCACCCAACCCGGAGTCTGGCAAGGTGCCAACATCCGAAATACGGAAAAGGGTGTCAAGGAGGGAAAGGTGATTAAAAACGATCTGCTTGCTTTGCTGTTTCACCGCACGCATTTTTGTGATATTTTTAAAGTTTTGTTTTGTATTTATGGGGCATAAAAGTTTCCTGAGCATACCGCACAGCATTCGCTCCACTGGTTTCGGCTCTGAACCACATTCCTCGACGTCTCTAACCAACGATTAACGTAATCCGTCGGGCCCAAACTAAACAGACAGGTCGTATCAGCTGAGCTTAAGGCTCACGTCAACCTCTTCATGCCCATACACCAACTGATGGTGTGACCACCACGTCGCTTCTTCCAGATAAACACAGAATCAAAAAGTCAGTTCTTCAGGAAAAGCTATTAGTAAATTGTTACGGCGTGCAACAAAGAAATCCAAATGGTTGCTGGTTCTTCGCCGTTTTATAAAACCTTTTGCACCATTCAGATTCCTTTATTTATAACAGAAAAAGTCTCCTGCTGACCAATCAGGGAACCCCACTATTGTGGATAAAAAAGCGTATCCAAGACAAATGAAGCGTAAATAGGGCACGGAATAGCAGATAATGGAAAGATATAAGTAAACGTGTCCAAGCCACCGCTGACAGTGTAGAGTTATTACTTCTGTCTGGAGGCTGTTACTCGCGCCCAGCGCACGAAGAACCTTATCGTTCCTCACATGGTGTTCCACCAGACGTGAGTAATGCTTCGGTAACATCAGCGGTCAAATCCGGAAAGTCGCCGAGTACCCTCGGCGCGGAGCGGCCAGGATTCGTAAACGTATAGTAAAACACTGCGCAGTATGGCGTTGTAGACTCTTCTCTTCAATGAACGGCGGATATCATTGCAGCGCCATAAATGGCACAGGTTCATGAAGGCCAGTATTCCCTTTGCTATTCCTGTTGTGATCACATCTGCAACACCATTTTCAGCTGCGGGTCCCGAGGTACTTAAAGCTTCCAAATGCTCATCACAAAGGATGAGTGTAGGTGCAAGCTCCTATCAGACTTTTAAGAGTACTTTGCACTTCGGTGAGGCAAAACATTCCATAACTGGACACCTTAATCACCGAGCAGTAGAAAACGTGTTGATTTCTGGTGCACTAATAATCAGCAAGTCGATTTTACTGGTCGAAAACTCTGTTCTCTGGGAGGAGTTCAACTCCACCGTCTAGAAGACTAGACGAGGCATTCACTAGAGCATCCTATATGGTAGGTCTGAAGAGAAATGGAAATTCTGGCCAGTCTGGTCGTACCTCTCTGGAGACGACAAATATGACCGTAGCCTATGATCTGACCCGAGGTTCAGTTTAGTTCAGTTCATACAGCTAATTTGCTATGCACTGGATGAGGTGGCCTTGGCAGCTATTTCTCGGAAGCAAACTCAATCGGAAACAACGAAGAAAAGCAGGATAATAAAACAAGAGAACTGAAACTAGTATCAGTTCGACAAAAAAGTTTGTGAGTACATGAGCGCCACCTATCGCGACATCAAACCATGTCCTACAGCGTGTCTGATTACTGAGTGATGGGATCTATTAGACCCCACCCAGGAAGCCTAACGCGCCCTACATGGCTAGCACACCGGTTAGATTTTCCATACCTTTCTTTCGCGTCAGGCATCAAAGGAAACGCTGGGTCTGATTGATTAATACAGTGATTTCGAAATTGATCTGCAACATACCCCGAGCACACCCAACGTGATCAACCCATTAGGAACCTTTTTCGCCAGCACGGAATCCCGAAGATCCTGTTTAATAACAACAAGCTCCAGTTTACGAGTGCGGAATTCCGGCAGTTTAATCAGAGTTGCAAGTTCAAGCATTGGATCAGAAGTCTACCACAGTCAGTCCAACGTTAAGGCTGAGTCAGCGATGAGGGCCGCGAGAAGAATAACTTGAGCAAAAGATTTCGGTACTGACCAGTAATTGATGATTCTGGAAAAAAGAAACATACTGAGTGGCATTGTAGAATACAGTCCAGCCCTGAGACTGTCCGGAAAGATCACTTGGTCGTTGCTACCGGTGGCTGGAAATATTTTTGAGCCTGAAGCCCATCAACCCAGTAAAGTACAATGCCGTATACAACACAGAAGTGACACTCAGAAGTTGTTTTGCGACCGTGGAGCACAGGACCTCCCAGAACTGAATAATAGAAAAGAAATATGGATCCAGGATGTGCCAGAAATGCCTCATCAGTAGAGATAAGAAATTATCCTAAGATACTTGGGAAGTCGGTCGTACAAGGCCGAGGTGGATAAAGAAATGGGATGAAGAAATCAAAGACATATACGCATTTGATAGACCAGCATTTCAGAAGACAGAACAAGTTCACAAGAACCAGAGAGATCGAGAAGCGGATGTTTTCATCGAAGGAAGGATGTGAAGTTATTAGCAGACACGTCGACTATAGACGGCCTGGTTCACTTGATGGACAGCACGCTATCGCCTGTCCAGAATCAAGGGCAAGGTCAGAGACAGCAAGTGGTTGTCCACAACTGCAGACGGGATTTCAGCAAATTACGGTAGGTTAAAGCATGTCTAAACCACTTGTTAACAATTCTGGCGTACTCCAGGGTGCTGCGCTATCCCTTTTCTATTATCGAATTATATTACCAACCTTCCGGTTTCTTCTCTATCTAACATATTTAAATATGCTAATGGTGTTGTCCTTTGTCGGCTTATTTTTAACTCGCCATATTTCAGGAAGTTCGATGTGAACCTATCTCACATATAAAGTTTCTATTCCCAGTTGGGTATGACGCTGGATCCACCTATATATATATATATATATATATATATATATATATATATATATATATATATATATATATATATATATATATATATATATATATATATATATATATATATATATTCAATCCTAATCGCTCACGCTTTCCTACAGATCCTCTTACACTAAATTCGAAACCCCTACCCAGAGTTGGTTCCACGAAGTACCTGGGTGTAAGTCTGGACACTATTCTAAGATGGAAACCCCATATCCAGTGCCGTGTTGGTAAATTGCGGTGCCTATCATTTCAAACTAGAAAACAGGCGGTTTCGAACACCACCAACGAGTGTTTCCGAATTCACTCTTCAGTATGCTCTTCCGGTCTTATTGTATTGTTCACTCGTAATTCTTCCTGGCCTTGTGAAATAAGATTCAAAAGCCGTTCTTCGCCGATTGGTAATTATTAGCCACGCTTCATCCCTCCCCTTTGATATTCGTATCAACTAATATACTGAATCTTGCGTAGCCCTAGCCCTCAAGATGTTACAGGTCCCAAAGCATCCATAACACCTTGGCCTGTCGCTTTTCTGTTCTCACCGATCCATCAGATCTAAATTTGGGCACCTTTCTGGCAGAATTGATTAATGTAAAATCTCTCCTATGCCCTACCTGGTGCGGGTGCTGACCAAAATGGACCAGAATAAAACGAAACTACTTTCTGAATTTGGTATTTTCTTTTTCGGTGTTACCTACCTTCAGCGTCCATTATTGAATTTTTTATTTTTTCCCAATTTCGTCAAAGCGTTTTGACTGAAGTGCACGCACGTTGCTTCCAAAAGCGTCATACAAGTGCAAGCTAGCCAAGCGGATCAGTGAATAAGTCAGCGGCTAACATTTATTTGAACGGACCAGAGCCGAAGCAACCGGACCATTGGGCTGGATGGACGGTCAGAAATATCAATGGGTCACGTACTTTCGTGCTAGGTTCTGTTAATGATAAGCACATATCTCGTGTTACCGATCTGTTTTACACCAATAAACGGAGATAGTTTGGTGCCTGAAGAGTCTTCTTACTAGAACTAATGGGCAGATACGGAGTAGAAACAAGCAATGCTGCCTAGAGGCACGAATGAGTTACGAATGACGTCATCTAGCAGAAAATCGTGATTGTAAACAAAATAGTGTTAGATTCCATCTTGACTATTTTGTGTTGTCTAGGACAAGTACTAACAGTTTAGTTCTTCCAGCCATAAAACTCGCATTTCTGTGTTCTGGGTTCGTTTCCTACCTTCCGCCATACTCTTCATGCATTGTCGAAATTCGAATGAAATCGTAGCTTTTGGAATTAATGTCCTCGATATAAAACGGTACAACCCGATACAAAGTTTTTGTCAGTTTGAAGTGAGTGCTTCAAATTATTTTAACGGTATTTAGAAAAATCGCCAACAAATTCAAATCAAGTATTTAATGCAGCAGTTGTTCTAACTGAACCTTTTAAATTTCCATGGTTTTTTATTTCAGAGGCACACAACAAACAAATTAGTATGTCCACGACAATAAGATTAACATTACCGTAGGAGGCATAATCTAACACATTACCTGGCAGAGAAATAGTTCTGGAAAAAAATATAATCTGAGAGACTGAAAAAATGTATTGTTTCATCCCGGTGAGTTCCTGACTGTTCATTGTATCGTAGATAATATTCCCAAACTAAGATGATCTGGATGTATTCCAGCTCATATCAACCGGCATAATGAGTTCCACAACCTTAAAGTCACTGCAACGAGTTTCTTTTAAATTTCACATTATGTATCACATTTTTAAGCAATCTCATTTCACTACAGAACACGGAAAACAAGTCTAAGACCAAAACGGATCATGAAGAGTGACTGTCTTTTTTGGGCACAGTGCTGCCTTTTGATTGATCAAAAAGGTAAGCAGCCCACTTTGCTTCATCTTTCTTCGTAATAGCGTGTGTGAGTTTACATAGAAGTACGTTCTTTTTCATTAAACCCAGGAGGCACTGCTATCCAAGTTCATTAATTTGCTTTTTTGCCCACCTCATCTTGTTGCAACACCATTTTAAAAAACAATGCAAAAAACGCTTATTCGTTTGTCGGAAGGTCCTAAGCAAAATATTTTGCAGAAGAAAATGCGTGATTATAAATTTATCACCCTTACTTACAACTGTGGTAAAAATGTCCTGTCATGAATGTGCATTACGAAAACAATCTGGACGTTCAACGGATCACGCTCATATGGCCTTGATTTCAAGTTAATGTATTCCAAAAAGTCAACAGCTTTTCTCTCGTGAGCAGAGTTGCTAATGAACCGTCAGATGAAACTGTTTTCCGTGATTGTATTGCTTTTGCTTTTTTATAATAAGCTGAAATGTAATCGACTATTCCACAAGAGGAATTGTTTCTGGCAGGATCAGTGTTTAGGTCCTCGTGGGGAAAACCATGTGATTTGCATTCGCCTGTGATCTGGATTTAAGAAAGGCTACCCATGATAACCAAAACACCGGATGACTACCATCATTTCCGACGACGCGGTGCAACCAAACTATAAACACTTACGTATAACAAATCACATTGAGCATCTTTTTTCGATAAACTTCCTACTGATTTCGGCTGCGATACGTTAACTATTTCATACACTCCACATAGTTTACCGATTCTGTTATGACGAATTGCATTCCGAAGACGTTGATCCTGTTTTCATATGCTTATCTCGTCAAATTGCGGTGCTAAGTTGCTACATTTTAGAAACTCAACGTCTGCGCTTCCAGTGTGGTGTCGAAATTTAAATTTAAGTGCACAAGAAGTGTCTGCTGAACCTTTAAATATGGTAGCGTTACATCACTGGATCGTTATGTCATGTCGCGCTGCGCTCACTTCGGAGGTTATTAGCTTGATGTGACCAAACACAGGTATTCGCGGAAATGGGTTGATTCGAATGCTTCCGCGCGCGTTCCGGTACGTTAAACAGCAAGTCAGGCGAAGACGGACCTTGACAGTCCGATCACACTAATACAGAAAAGTCGATTCAAAATTGTTCAGTACGTTATCTGCCAGAAACTGCATACCTACTTTTACATGTTGTGTCGTCACCCCATGTGTCATTGGCACTCGCACGTGATTCATCCTGGTCCCTTTGGCCTTGCGCTCGCGTGCGCGATGCCTATCTATCCCACGCTGTGCTTTGTTCCATTTTACCAATCACATGCGGTCAGGTACGCGTGTGACTGACATTGATTCGTTGTTCCTGTCCCTTTAACACATTATTATGCTTGCGATTGCCACGGGATGATTCACTTGTTTGCCCGCTTTTCTACTCACGCGCGCGTTTACCGACGTGCTAATAAACGGATCTATTGCGTGTTGTGTTCTATGAATTCTGAACACAACACATGTAAAAGTTTGCCACAACCATTTATTACAGAATATATTCCTGCTAATCTTGTCTGGTCTTGGGCAGTTCATAGTACGAGTAGTCTGGACGCGAGCTACTCAGTTACGTACGATTGACCAGGACGATACAATTCCCGCAGGAAAGAAACATAATTTTAAAAATTGGGTGTTTTATGTAACGTGTCCGGCGGTGGTCAGATGTTCATTATGGTGAACTTTAGATTCTTCTGCGCTGGGTTCGAGTTCTGCAGCCTCCGCTGCCGCCACCAGTCACTTTTTCCATTTGGCAGTCTCTAACTGGCAGTGATCTTTTTCTTGAAATATGGTGAGGTTGTTACATAGTAAAAATGAAGTTAATAAATAAAACTGGGTTCTATGTTTGATGGCCATTTTGATGGATAGTGCACTCATTCTTTGAGCTCGTTAAATATGACGAGCATTTCCATGCAGAAGTAATTTAGGCATCTCATACTTGTCCTTTCAAGACAGAATACTCTCGAAGGTAAGAAAATCCAGTGTTTCCGGCTGCGAGTAATGTTACTGATCTTCTTTGAGACACCGTTATTTCGACGAAATCTTTTATTTGGAACCCTACCAAGGGAAATCTTACTACCGAATGAT
This sequence comes from Fasciola hepatica, assembly GCA_948099385.1. Classification (NCBI taxonomy): domain Eukaryota; kingdom Metazoa; phylum Platyhelminthes; class Trematoda; order Plagiorchiida; family Fasciolidae; genus Fasciola; species Fasciola hepatica. Next base: position 620,637 of record CANUEZ040000195.1, read on the forward strand.
ATATTAAAGCATGACCGTTATTTTTGTCCAATGGTGAACAAATTCTGATATGAAGTTTAATTTAAGGCATCATCTGAATGAAAATGGCTAAACTCGTTAGTTAATTTTTCAAAGCTCGCTACAAGTCAGCATCGATAATGACGCCAAAAATGCTGCAGAGGAACTATGAATACACTAAAATTGATGGGGAAATGAGTGATGGATCCAGATTTCGATGATGATTTGAATGTATCTGGTTTTGAAATACAGAATGTGGACGACCACGATGTTGGAGAAAAAAGCCAACGAATGCTGTTATGCGGTAGACTACTTTTTCGTTTACAATGAAATATCTAATAGCGCGTGAGAACGTCGATGGCGATTTCGATGATGACGCTATGAACTATAAATCTGAGGGTGATCGGTCCAAGCAAAGCTGTTGTGGTTCATGGATCTTGAAAGATAACAGATGCAACATTTTGTGCGATCTTTTTATGGAGTCGTCTAACAGTTACATAGAAAGGCATTTGCAAACCTAGTTTCATCCCATCGGTAATCCCAAAACAGGTTCGGTGATGAGATATGGTACATCTTTTTGATGGAACAATTATTTCAAAATCTAATCAGACATATCTGTGTTATCCACTCAAAGAAAGCGGTCATACTACTGTGGAATTAGAAGGAAAGTTTGAGTCGTCAGTCACCGATTCCTGCATATTGATTACGATTTTCGTGAGCAGTGTTAGTCATCCAGACAGAAATAAACGAATGTGAGCCGCAAGATAAGTTCACAATGAAAACTCATCGAATAAGCGCAAAGATTTGACGTGAAAAACGAATATCAATCAACTTGATGTTAGACATGGAGTTCTTCAAACTCAGAGTCAACTTCCTGCTCGTCGTATGCTTCTAGGATACCCGAATTTTCGGAGCCTTCCAATCGATGGTGAGGTGGATTAAGAAAGCTTGACGTTTTTGATGAATGTTGTACATTGAAGTGTGAGGGAGATTTGAATATCTTGCAGAGCAAATGCTCATCCGATGTTTCTATCCGATTTTGATTTTTCGAAGGTGAATATGCATCTGAATGAAAACCATCGTTGTTGCGGGATGTATCGTCGCGAACTGTCTTGGCCATAAGACCGGCATGACCACAATACACGGAAGAAGTATTCTGATGAAAATAATTAAGCAGAGTACATATATATATATACATATATATATATATATATATATATATATATATATATATATATATATATATATATATATATATATATAAACACTGTCAGGTTGGTTCTAACTTGTCCACTCAATTAATAACGCAATTGGAATTTCAGTTTTATCCAAATAGGCGTCTCATTTTTGACAGGTACCGGCAAATAAAGTTACTGATCGATGTTCTTTAAAGTCAAAGTTACTCGTTACCTAAACAAAAGGGTTCGCTATCCGCCACTGAGGAGGTAGGTAGGTTGCATCAATGTCACACGACTCACTACCACGTCTGATCAAGTGCTGTTTTGCACGATTCACTTGTCCGATTCGATGTTAAAACAACCAGCCACCTATATAATTGCAGCGAAAGTTCACCATCGTAGGTCCTACCGTCTTTACGGCACTTATGGGCAGAGTGGAATACTCGGCTGACACGCGAGGATTTACGAATGAATTCATCCAATTAATTTGCTTTTTGATTACACCATTTTTTTATATACTGTCGTACGTATTACGAAGATAATGGCTAATTTTCTGTACATTTTTATCGTTACGACTAGCCCACAGGATCTATTTAAAAGTCGGAAAATTCCGTCTAGTGCTGTCATTTTATTTCAATCTTCAATTAACTGGAGGCTACTTTTTATTCCAGCTGATCTTCCAAACAGGAATAATCATTGAACTATAAATGTAACGATCATAATCGTCTAATTCGTACACTCTGGATTCTTTTCCATTTATGTACGCATTTTGGTAATGGTTTGCGGTGATGGAATAACATTCAAACCCAACGAACCTCATGAATATGAATAGGTTCAAAGCTTCACTAAAGACGGCCCTATTAGGAAATCCCCGGGGGTTCAAAGGTCCGGTCTACACGGACTGTGTGTAGCAATTTCTGTATTTTTGTTCAAGTATGAATATCTTGAGTCGACGTGACTCCGATATGAGTGTCACTCCGATCGAATCCATAGTTTCACTGACTCTGCCCAGAGTTGGTAAAATTCTCAAATGCTTAAATATTGATAACACAACGCAAATATTTGAAACTTGACGCAAATAATAAACTGATGGGAAAGTTTCGCACTCGTCAGCCAAATGCCTATGAAACTTCAAATGAGCATATTCACAAACAACCTGGGTTACGGCGAGAAACGTTTGCAGGTCTGCTCTTGTTGGTAATCTTATATTCCGTCCGAAATGGAGTTCTGCAGGACTATATCGTTATGAAGTGAGTCAGACCAAACTTGCCAACTGATTAGAGATGGTTAATGTCAACCAGGTTGTTTGTGCCATTTTTCTATTAGAGAATGATCTTGGCTTGTGTTGGCAGAATCACATATAGCTAGCCTCTTTAGACCTCCAGTTTCTTGAAGTAGAAATAGACACATGAAGATCATCAGTGTTAATCCTTGAGTCGGTTAAGTGAATTTCTAAGTCTTTTGATCATAGTGTCGGAGAATCAATAATGGAGGTGTGTGAGTGTATCACATCGCTGTCTAACACTGTATCAGGAGACGTCTTTAAAGCAGTGCACAGGGTAGAGAAGATCACTTTGGTTACCGGTGCCATTGCTGGGGAAAATCACCAAATCCCCAAAGATTGAACCGCTGAACTTTTATCAAGGAAATGTGTTTACCAGGCAATCTGATACTTCCAATTTATAAGTTTCCAGTTAATTTTGAAAAGTCTTCAAGCAATATAATGAGCGCTTTAGCTCACCTAACATCGGTTTGATTGATACTATTTTTCCATTTTTTGCACTAGTTTAAAAAACAAATTTCGCTCCCGCCCAAGAACAATCATCTCAATGGTAGCGCATTTTATGCATTTAGATGTGTCTTGCTTGCTACTAAAGACATCAGTCTCGTATTGCATATATTATTCTCCTCCTGCATCCTGGCGGTCTAGCTTCCAAATCACGCACTGTTTCCTATTATCATTCTGAGATAACAGTCCTAATGTCGTGAGGTTTGGGACTGGAGATCCAACCCTGCAGTCATTGTGTACCCACGTTTATTACTATGATATTAGTATTTGTGTTTGTCCTGTGAACATTTGCGTTACCTGAATATTCCATCTATGAGGACACTGTGCTTATCTGTGCTTATGCCTGAATAAGCTCGCACTTACCTGCAAGTGGAGACAGTCTATGGATATCGCAATTGTGTATCACTTGTGAGGTTTATGTGGGCAACCCATCGGTTATCAACAAGGAGTACCTAATTGCCGTGACAATTTCATGGAACTTCTACATATATTTATGAAAATCTTGTGACACGAATAAATTTCTTTTAGATATTGTACCTCAGGAATTTAAATATACAATACCGGACAAATGAGATTATATGCACTGCTACGGCAAGCAGCGAACGAGCAAGTTTGCAATGAATTCGGTAGCGTGATAACATGTAAATGCCTGAAGTGATACATCGAAAAACTTTCTTCGTGTTACAATTATTTTTACAAGTTGGTGGGCATATTCTATGACATGTATTCATGTTAATTTGCGGTAGAAGCAGTATGAACACATTCAAAATGATGTCTCTGATTACCAGGACTCCCCTCGTAAGCCGCTCTTTCATACAGTTCAACCTGTCTTGACAGACTTGAAACGACTATCGTCACGCGTTATCCGTTTCTTGTTGAACATCTTAGCATAGAGACGGTGAGAGAGATTCTACAATGAACGAGTACGTGTTCGTCATTAAAAACCTACTGGGTCTATTTAACCTGCAAATACACTGACGAATGGGCATTGTACCACGTAGCATTGACATTAATCACAATATCTCCGGCTATTGTGGTAGTATGGATATAGAAACGGCTGAAATTTCAAGTCTAATATATTGGATCTGTTTTCTGGCAAAGGCGACTTTTTGAGTAGACAAGAACAAGAATGTTTTATTCCCCTACGGTTGTCTTCCAACAACTCAAGAATTTGCCATAATTTTCTGTGGTGTGTCTAGTATGTCTGCTGATCTCGAACTTCGATGTAGCTTTGTCTGATCGGATGCTGTCAATCGCTGGAGGATTTCTCATACCAAACCAAAAACAAAGCAAAGTCATCTGAGGGTTTGCTTTCATTACCCTCAGACAGCTCCGCTACCAGAAGAAGAAAAAAAGTATTCATTGACCGATTACCTTCCTCATGAATGGCAGATTGCACAAGGGCAATGGGTTTTGGGCATCTCAAACCACAAGAATTACACAGGATTGCTCACTTCAAGCCATAGATGAGATATCAATCAGAATATCATATTCTGATGAACGGAGTCCAAGGTTTGGTTTGAGCTGTCTACTTGGTCGGTGAAATTCGGGCACAGTAATGACTGATTCAAACAGACGTGTTATTTATAGACAGTCGTTATTTTTTTTGTCTAAGTCTACGTTAGAAACAAAGGCTTAGAATGAGAACGCTACACTTTTTCCCCTAACAGAGTAGGTAAGCCTTGGAAATGTCCATCCATTGCCTATCACAAAAACAAAAACAAAGCAATTTAACCTGCACGGTTAGATACGAATGCTAACCAGAATCGTGAGGCTACTAATATCGGGATACTGTTTAGTGATCCCAGTGGTTTTCACCTGTAATCTACCATCTACAGTTGTCTTATCTTCACTCGATAGTGCCCATTCTTCACGACTTGATAATGTAAAACCACAGTCCGCTCTCTTCCAGAATAATAAGCCGTGTTGTAGCCAAGCTTGTGTAACATTTCAGTCCGCCATGCCCTGATATTTGTTCAGTCTGCGCTTTTATTCGTATACATTCAGTGACACTGAAATATATATTTAGCATTTTATTCGGGGTTGGACCCAGACGTGCTAGCCTTCGCAAGAATATTTTTCCAGCGGGTTTAGATATTCCTGAATAGTAGTAGTTATTGATAGGGTCATGTCGGTAAAATGACTGATCGGCAGAAAAAATCCTTCATTTGTTAAAGAAAAAGAACAGGGGTACAAGTGGTTATTGTGTAGCATAGGAATAAAATGTGAAGCCTGGGTAATAACGTTGTTTACCTGACACTTACCAGATCAGGTCTGTGAGATACAACTACTCCGCAGTTTAACTAACTGCGTAGCCATGTTCTGAATGCGTTTTCAACATTCAAAACTGCTTGATACTGCTGCAGTACTGGGTTGAATCTGCAGCAAACCTTGCGGTATAACGGTACAGTTTTTATTATCCATGAAGCTGCACTTCACCAGAGATATAACTCGGATGAAGTGTCGGTGAGTATACAGACGGCGTGGTGGGCTTTTGCCAAACCTAGTCCTCTGAAAAGTTAGCGTGACATCCATCTGTTCCCTGAAGTTTGAGTATACACGGCATTAATGGCTTCAGCACCATCTAATTGGAAGGATTGGCCCCCCAAACCAGTTGCAGCTACTGGTTTTGTACAACAACCGAGTACAAGGACGAAGACCCCCTGTAGTCATCGTGTTTTACGCTAATAAAACGGGATAGTCTGAAGCCAAGACAGTATTCTTATTAGAGCTAGCGGAGTGAATCAAAGCAGTCGGTATTCGAAGACCAAAGTAAAGAAAAATTTGTCGAATCTGATAGCGACACTTTATCGGAGCTGCTGAGGCTGGTTGCAGATTTTTAGAAAGGTCGCTTTAGTCCTGCTGGATGGGGCCAAAAAGGTCCCACTCATTGGATACTTATATTGGGTGATGTAGCTAGGTTTTGTGACCGGGGAACTCGTGCATTCGCACACTTTCTTGATCTGATAGATTCCAGTGTTCGTAGTTTTCGTTTTACTTTTTTCATACCGTTCATTTTTTGAGCTCCGATGCAAGTTATGGTTGAGTGTTAGAAACCAGAACCGTGGCGCCCAGTGCATAGTGCATGGTTGTTCGAACTTACCCGAACTGATGCTTCCGTGTTCCTCCAATACAAGCATAATTCGCCTCCAGCGGTTTTAAGGACTAACGATATCGCATAACAAACCAGAGATCTGGGGTACTTGGCATTATTGAGCTGAATTCACAAACTCGAGCAGCGTACGCAGGTTAGGCGACGTAGTCTGAAGCAGCGTGCACATTGCCATTTAACTGCTAGTTAGAAAGAGTGATACTATCTTTTCTGTTTACTAAAGAGCATACATTTATCTGTTTATCTCATACTCAAGTGCTGTCCCTTGACGCACTGGTACCATTTTGGTTGCATTCGATGGTAGGGTGATTCAAGCGATCGCTTCGACCCAAAATGAAACAAGTAAAAATAACGGAGGGCAATCCTCAAGGGGGTTACTGCCTGTGTTAAACTGGGGTGAAAGAATAACATATACAGTTGTTGGTTGGTTAGTTAGATATGTAATATTTACGGTCTCGCAAACATGGCAGATTGTTTTAATGGAACCGAATGTCAATGAACAGTGTTGTGATTTCTCATAGGTAATCTGCAATGCTTGCACCACTTGCGTACATCTGTCATACGTTGACAGCTAATACTAAAAAGACTATAACGCTGAAACTGGGGGCCAACTAAAATGTATGGCCTTGAACTCGTACTTAATTTAACATGAAAAATAATCAGTCTGAGCTAATTCGGCTGCGCTTTTGAGTGTCAGTGCTTACTTTTAGAAGTATCACTCCGTTACCGCAATACATCTTTTAAAAGATGGCCTTCTTTAGATGAAATCGGGGCCAACTTCTGAACAGAGATTGCGATGGGAGTCATGAATATCACTTTTAAAGCGAAAGGCCAGGCGAATAGAACACATGTTCTGGTTTACATCAGAAGGCTAGTATGATGGAAGTTGCAAAGCGGGAGCCGTATCCCAAGGCCGTCCGTGGATAAACAGAACAGAAGAATACTGAATGTGTTTGACAAAACCAATAGTCAGTATTGTAACCTAGTCAAATTTTTAAATCTATGACGGTACAAATCACCGGTCTTCAGTTATCCTCCGGTTTGAATAACTTATTTCATTTACACTAAAGTCGGGATTGCACTAAATCAACTTAACTGAATAACTGGAAAGTGCCTGCTAATGGATTCCAAGGGAGAGAAATTTCGTTCCTTATCGGTTCAACATGTGTGAATGGATTTATGTATATAGCAACCGAATTATTTGTCGTCGCTTGGAATTAGCGGAGATCAAACGTGCGCTGTACAACTGTCGAGGTCAAATGGCAGTCATTTGCCCTTGCAGCTGACGGAGTTATTTTTCAGCTAGGTGCAAAACGTTTGACCTGTGTGATACGTAAACCGCGATACTGAATATATAGGAATGCTTTTGTCATATAAAGAGTAGACGGAGCAAAGTTAGACGTCCGTTCACCATCTAACCACACAATCAAGCCGTGTACACTACTAGATGGCCGAGTAGAAATTCTCTCGTCTTTTTTTACGCGATCCTATAGTTAGTAAACACACATTCTATAAAAAAAAAAACCATTCTTCTTGCACCTCGCTGGCGAGAAACGCAGTGTTTGATCAATTACACCTCGTTAAGTCTCATTTCACAGTGACGTTGGTGATAGTGATGTTAGAAGTAATGGCGGTATTATTAGTAATAATGGACGATACGATGGCGATGAGCTGACGACACTAACGAACCAATCAACCGATGAATCAAACAAGCAAACATGACTGCTTCATTATCTGCACAGAACATTTTTATGCAAACCAATTTATACAACGTCCATGGACAATGATTCCTAAACCTCCTAATTTAGTTTGAAATCTTGTATCATGTGATGTAAAATGGTATGCATCAAATGGAACCACTGGATGAAATAAAAAATATTTTGGTTGCTTGGTCAGCGGACCGTATTGTAAAACATCAGTGTCTCCAGACAAGGGGGAAGATTATTTATGCTTTTTGGTTGAATTTTGGTGGGATGTCTGCACATGAAAAAAGCTACTGTATAAGTTATGCAACTGAGAACATATGATCAATTTAGCCGGTAGTGCCAAACCATTACCTAAATCTGTGTGGATTTTACAGGGAGGAGTGATTTGTCGGGACTAACTAAGACCACTATATAATATGAGGCAGACAGTGCAGCGTTTCTTGACGTTTTAAACACGAACTTGCATTTCTGTCAAAAAGTAAAGCACTTATTATTCCTAAGAAGAAATAAATTTCGTGGACAATTAGGCTGAGACCCTTTGCTTGTGAGTATTCGGAATAAGTAAACGACGTATCATATATATATATATATATATATATATATATATATATATATATATATATATATATATATATATATATATATATATATATAAACCATAGTGTTTATGCTCAACAAGCCGGTAAGAACCAGTACGGATAGCCTGGAGGTTAGGTGTTCAATGCAAAATCGTTTATCCTGTCTTCAAGCCCCAATTGAGGCTTGGTGGATATGCACTGCTGGTGATTCCTAACAAAACAGATCAATTCAGAGAACAGGAGGTCAACAAAATACCATATAAAGACGTGTTAATATAAAACATGTATGTTCAGGCGGAACAAATATATATTCACCCAAATATTCTCAATCCATGCTTACGAGCGTCCGTAAGATGCAGATACTGACATGACACACGTGGACACCAGTACAGGGCCTCACCCATCGGTCAAAGAAATGCAACGTGCTGCTTAGACCGACCAACCAGAAAGAATATTACCAGCGAAACACTAAGAAGAGTACTGAACAAGATGCGAAATGCATTAGGAAAGAACGGACATCCTGACAAACTAGTTGACCAAATACTAAAAGAAAAGCCAGTAAAATGTGAAATTTATGCCGATTTTAAGATGCTTTGACTCTTCCTTTAGCACATAACAGAGGTAGTGAACCCTTTGAAAACGCACTTTGAAGACAATTCAGACTATCTTCAATGCTGCTGAACTAAGGACCAAATGAAATGTCAACATCTCGCCGTATTTGCCTTTATTCTCTAATGAACAATTTTTTATTCAGTCCGCCCGGTCATCCACCAAAAACTGGAAGACTGACTTTTATTTGTGTTTACCAACTCATCTATGATCCCGTACGGCTGACTACTTGCGTATTATTCACCAGTTGATCAAAAGAAAAAAGAATACCGTCCTTCGCCGCTGAAGAAAGAAGAGACAGAGGCCGTTCAAAGCTCCATTGTGGAACGCATTATCAATACGGGCATTCAATGAATATTGAATAATCATTAAAAGTCATCTACTGAGCCCCGAATAAATCATAAGAATCAGGCCAGAAGCTTCATTCTGTGCACAACCTAGGCAAAAGCTTCACACATGCACCACCCCGACCAATGTAAATGAAGAAGTGCTCTTCATAGCCTATAGCTACTGTAGACAAAATGCATGAAGTAACCAGGGGTCAAATGGACTGCGCCATCCTCATTAAAATTTCGACTGCAACGACAACTAACATATTATTTATCCCATAATGATGATTACCCTACTACTCCTTAGAGAACACAGATTGGCGAGGAAGCTCGTTTTCAGTGATTCATACTCGTCCCACTAGGTCATAACATATTTCGAAATAATCACGTGAAACTGACCGTCTTAACTACTTGCTTCATCGGTATTGTCGGAGTACATGGTGAAAACAATTAATTACTTCATCTGTCTTCTCAATGAAGCAAACAATCAAATTTCACAGTCTCCTGCCATAGTCAACCGGTGTGCTTGGAATGGAGACTTGCCCCAAGACAGTTTCATATATTTATGAATAAGAGCAGCGAGTCAATGAGACACCCTCTTACCCGGACAGATCTATTTAGTCTGTTATTCTAAGCAATGCAAGCCTTCGTAATAGATCATTTGATATAAGAGCAGGCCTTTGTCACTACTCAGGATTTTTATATGGATCGCACAACCACAGAATACTGATGGCGCATGGGACGAGCATAAGATTGACGAAATACTGTGGTTACGTTTTGGAAATTACTATCCTGATCAGTTTTTTGTTAACTAGTAACCTCGCAAACCTATACTCTGGTTTTGCCTGCTTCTTCGCATGATGGCCGAGTCGAGAGCAAAATGAATAGAAGCACGAAGAGCAGACGAGAAGAAAGAAATCCAGCTTCAGGGAGTTAGATTAAGAGTTTACCATGGTGTCAATGTAATTTGGACGGGTAAGAAGTATGCTCTTTTGCGAAACTTCCGGAGCCCTTGATGTGGCCTCAAAACTCTGCTGGTGGAGTGCTTGCGTTATGAAGGCATGAGTGACATCTATGCATGGGTTCGAACCCAGCAGGGGTCATTGACTTTTGATGCCTAGATCAGTTGAATAAAGATATATGTAATGAGCGTTTGGATACATAACTAAGGCCGGATAAGATGTACAGCGATAAAGTTCGGAACCATTAGGCCCAGTCGTCACCTGTAGTTTTTCACCTTCTTACGACTTAACCGAAAAACTACCTTTTGAGTCAGCTGGGCAAAAAGTGTAAGGTCGTTTAGGTTTTTCGAAGCTATCGTTAAAAACCAGTGGAAAGCGTTAGATGTCGTAATGAGATTGTACAATTCTCTACCGTTTGTCACTACTTTCGGACAATGATGGCTCATCTGATCCTGTTTCATGTTTGTACTGCAGTAAGCACCAATCTGAGATGCAGTGAAATTACCCCGGAACGTAAAAGGTGCAACATTGTCTAGTAGCTTTCCTCTTTAAATTTTTCACGGTAAGGGAGCGCTTTAGAAGTTCATGAGTACACTACGTAGGGTTTATGCACGTTGGTCATCAGAAAGGAATAGCGTTTCGGTAAGCACTTCCGGTGTCGCGAACATTTTTTCGGTGCATATATATATATATATATATATATATATATATATATATATATATATTTAATATCACACTAGTTAGCATTTACCATCGGTGAGCGATGGGAGAAATCTTGAGCACATCGGATGAAACATTGCTATCTGTTTTTTCTGGCTGATTCAAGTTATTCTATCCGGTAGATTTGATATAAGTATGAAATATTTTCATCCATCAAAAGCATCAATCTTCAATTAATGCTCTTCACTGAGGCAAATCAAGCGATGTAATTCACAACAGATACTGAGAGGCAAAATCGTCCTCTCTCCCAAGGTTTCTCTTTCAGGTCGCCTACTTTGTTGTATTTAGAAGACAATCTATCAAAAATTCGTTTAAAAGAATAATATACTGAGACTCACGTTCTCCCCCTAGAGAACTAAATAAAACAACAGAAGCCCCATGTTTCTGTTTTGAAGGCATTATAGTTGGATAACTTGCACAGCTGCGTACAAGGTGTACAGTTCATTGTTCACTGACACAAAACGGACGAAAACTACGACTGTATTGGAAATATCCGGGTAATCACGGTGCATACGATAAGTTATGAACATGGTGTACCGAATATTAAAATCCTTTATGGCTAACACGTAGCAGTTTTGATTTATACTCTGACCTTAACCTTTCTTCAGGTAACTGAAGAAGATAAAATTGTCCTCGGTAATCTCATCAGTAATTGTTTGCTCATTCAAGTTAATTAACGGTGCTAATTGCATAACTAGTGCAGCAAAGCAGTAGTAAATGAACATTAGCCAAGTGAATTTAGACAGAGGAAACAAAGTTGTTGCAGATGCGACTGTAAACCAGCTAGGAGTAACATGACTTTCACTGGATGACAGATTTGTTTTTGAATTTCACGGCAATTCAAATAACTCTTAGGAATTCAGACGGCGCACTTTAAAAACAGTTGTAGTGATTACCGAACATCCAAAAACAGTCTGTATAAGCACATAAGTATATCCATCTGTCGTGGTTCATAAAACCGTTTACAAATAGACGGAAGGTTCTACTCATGTATTCATTACTTACGTAAATGTGATGAAACAAGGCAAATCAAACAAGTCCTGCCCTATTTCTGATCATCAACCGCAATAAATCTGATACATGAACACTTATTTTTCTATCGTCAGTAATCACGGTTGTGTAGTTCGAAAATAAATTTATTATAAATAGAGGTTTACCGAAAACTTGATTCAGATGAATACAAATCATTTTTCGTGATCTTGGTGAACTTATATTAAGAGCACATCAGGATCTTACAAAACTTGTTGACGGAGTATGAAAAATCCATAGTTCTTCAGTTCTTCCGAATTCAATCAAGTAACCCACTCGAGAAGTGAAATTCAAGAACAACTTTTTCTTAGTCAGCTTACCTTTTGCAGATTGACTGTCGTTTCTGATCCGAACAACTCGTCCCATAGCTCTTGATCACGTTTCTTGGTTAATCTGTGTAGATTTCCGAATGGAGAAATAAATTCGCAACAGGTTTCAGTGATCAGTCGAAGGGTCTTCGTGGTTAAATGACTGAATGTTCTATTTGGACTGTATGCATACTGGAATATAACTCCACTAAAATCTGAACTGTGGAAAAGACTAACATCTGTACCTTTCAACGGCAACACGGTTTTCACTATTTCTTGTTTAGGCAGTCTTTTTGGCTTACGCAATCAAGGGGACGACTGATCGATCGGCAAATGACTCTGGATGACAAAATAGCTCTATTTCACGCGGTCATTTTTCCCCTGGATCGCTGAGAATGTTTGTGTTTTGTTTAGAACATGTTAGCCACCCCAGAGCAAAAGAACAGCTACAGTATTATCTGTAGTTTATTGGCCTTGGGTTGCAGTTTAAGATCCTTACGCACAACTTATGGACCCTGCTCCATTGCCGAAAAAGAAAAAAAACTATAAATGTCATTTATATTGCTGTTATTTTCCTTTGTTTATGCAGTAAATGTGGTAGAACAACTTCTAGATTACAAACAACCTACAAACAGGAATCCTACATAAAAACTGTCGCTGTTGACAGTTCTTTATGAACCCCATTCTGAACAAATTCAATATTTATCATTTTTAGATCCTGCACATGGTATGTGTACTCCGTTTAAATACTTTTATTGACTAACAACCTCACGACTCGAGGATAATTTATGGAAAACGTTTAACCAGGAATAAATAGTTCAGAACGGAAGTTCATGAATTGCCGTGATTTTCACGACAAATGTATCAGTCAAATATGATACAAGTGAGTTTTGGTAATAATAGTTTATTGTAGATAGGAATGAACCACTGTTTCCTATGTCCTGCAAGGTAGAAGTAACTTCGGGAAGAAGTTGAGTGCGTGGAAATTGTTTAGAATGCATTATCTAACAGACCTGATATTTTTTCAGCGGCTGGCGATGAGACATAACACCTGATTATACATTCAATTGAGTGAGTGTAGAACACTACTAACTGGGGACATTAAGGCAAAACACTTAGAGAGAAATGAAGAGATTTTGGGAACAGGAGTGATAATAAAATCCAGTAGTCATGGCCCAGAAATGATCAACGAATTCACTTTAAAGTCATCTTAAGATTTTCGTTTATACATGTTTGTTTTTATTAAAGATGATGGCAGGTGGATCACCATAACGCCATAACGCATTTAGCTGGTCGCAGGGTTTTTAGAACCTCATTCTCTGGTAAATATTCTGACTCATAGGAGTTACCATAAAAATATGATTTCGAGTTGGCAAATTAGGAACGAATAAACGAAACATGAGAGCTCCTTTCCTGACTTCTGAGTATTAGGTCGAATAAGACGAATCAAAATGCTTATTATCCGTCTTTGTATACTTGAGGAAGGTGCACAACAGCCTAAAATGCCTGTGGGTGTGATTCGTGGACTGATTTCAGGAAACAGTTTTAGCTGAATGATGGGAGACGAATGATTTGATAAACTTACCAGTGAAGAGATTTTTGGGATCGAAAAGTGAACTGAGAGAAAGTCGCAGACCACGTCTGATAAAAATTGCTCAAATTTGTTAACTGTTGGATGTGCATACTTGTTTCAGTTTGTTTAATTTTGAGGGATGAGTGGTTTATCGAAACGGATTCCGTTTTCGAAGTATTATTTATCCTTAACAGGCGATTCCAGTAGCTAACTGAATAACTCCAGATACAAAGGCTTGAACTCTATTTGTGACCTGATTCTTTCCTTGCCATTGGACAATTTGTTGTGAAAGATTTTGAAGATGCGCAAGATCGCTTCATAAAGAATCACACTGAAATTAGCTGGGCGTACAGGCCACCAGAATAAATAAAAAAACTCTCGGGACGCCCCCTGTGATTTAGAAGAGCACATATTGATCAACATTGGATCCGAAATGCGGTCCCCGCGTTTCTGTGCGCAATCGGGTAGCCGGTTAATAAGCAGTCATGTGACAAACATTCCATGAACATCGACAAAATACTTTCAGTTATTCAACTAAATCGTCTTTTGTAGTAGTCTAACTGACGGTATTCCCAGATATCAAGTACGAAAAAGAGAAAAAAGGTGTCAGATGGGTGTGATTTCTCAGTCGTCATCGGAATCCCGTCGGTGTACGGTGTATCGCTGATTATTCTCATTTTCTAGCAAGGAACACAAGAGGGTGACGTAAAAACATTTGGTCTTAGTTTACCTACCCGTTGCCAATACAGATCTACCTTCTGTGATAAGTCATCGTCTATTTCCACGTAGTGATTTACATCATACAAATCGTCATTCCTTCCTTGACTTCGGAAGTTTTCAAGGTCGTCGATCAGTATGATTTAACCTGTTTGTTATTTCAAACTTGAGTACTCTAAAAGTAATTAAATATTCTTCGTTCTGGTTTTAGTTCTAAAATACCCAAATTCTGCTTTATATGAGATGGTCTTTTTGACGTACCTCAGAAAACGCCTACTAGATTGAGGATGAGGTGTTACTCTGAGTTGTTATGAGCTCATATGACCATGACCGTTCCACTTACTGTTTCGAAAACCTTGGGATGGAATTCGTAAATTCACTATGGTTGATCTTCTCGCAGATTCTCAGAAAATGTGGCAAAACGATCAGCTCATTAGAAACTTACATCATGGTATCCATTATTTCCGACTTTGTATAGAAAGTGCTTTAAAAGCCTTCTAGAGTGACTTCACACGATGAACGTAAAATGACAAGCTGTGGAACTTAATTTATTTAGACGAAACCATGTACATGCTTGGACAGAGAAGATACAACGTTCATTTCAGTTCAGATAAGTCTTACATTTTCCCCGCAGTTCTGTGCTCTGGTTTTTGTTGCATCCTCGCAGTCCAAAACTACATGAATCAAACCAAGGACCACGGAGAACACTACAAACAAAATTCGTGCAGACGAAGAAAGGCTTTTGATGCAATCAGGCCACTTGGTTATGTCGCCTAATTTTTCCAACTACCTAGATGGTAGCCCTCACAGGCCTTAATCCGGGACCAAACACGATCTATTCGTGCAAGCCCACTTGGTAAACATTATGCCTTTTTAACACGTCATGCGCTGAGCTACTCGGCCTAATCTGGAACAACTACTTGCCCTTTTACACTGAGACAGCCTATTTTTGGGGTGTGCCTAATCCAAGCTTCAGTCATCTGATCAAATAATCCAGTCTGAAAACCAACCTTTAGCGGCGAAGTCGCGGTTCACGTTTTTGGCCTCAGCCTCTGAATATCACCTTGGTATCTCACCATTACTTAATCAGTTTTAAAAGCATTTTGTGGCAGTGTTTGCTTTCATCTGCATTAGCGTTGAAATATTAAGACGAATACAAATTACTATTTTTCAAACACCTCCATCTTTCAGAGAACAAGAAGTAATTTTTTAAATTCTAGCATTATGTACGAGTTTATTTTTATATTACATAAAGGGTAGTGTTTTAGGCTCTATTTCACATGAGACGAAAATGCTCTAAAGGCTTGCTGTTGGGGTGTTTGATGTATTATCAATAATAATAGGCATTTACAGGTATTATTGAAACCATATCCTAAATCCGCTCAACTTAAAATCCGCTGAATTGCACCCATTGAATTAACCTTGAGAGAAGATCGAATCAAAAGTCACGTTTCTTGGCTGGGTAGCCCTACGAAAAAGATAGATTCCTTCGCTGTGATCCACACATGGGTTCAATCTGTAGGGTGCCGTTCAGCAGAAGTCATGCTAAAAGTACTTATTGGCTGAAAATTGTCATGAAAGGTGAATAATGATAGAAAATCTCGTAGATTGGCATGCTGATCCACATAAATGTGATCTCTGTAGCTTACAGAATGAACCATTGAAAGCAACATTTTGCCTATAAACTACTGTCCTCCTTTCGGCGTGGGGAGTTGATGGGACAGTAGAATGTTGCATTTGGCTTATTCGGTAAACAGAATAGCAGCTCCTTATCACAAACAATCACCTCTTCTAGTTCTAATTTTAGGTTGAGCGCAAATGGATTTCCCTACTTGGTCGCGTAGCACATATGTGCCAGGCTCGACAAGTAGGGAATTCTTCAATAATCAAAAACGAAAGATGGACCAAGGGAAACAAAACTAAATTTCTGAAAAGTAAATTCATAAAATAATTGACGTTGATTGTCGTGTGGTGCTAATCTCGTTACCTGGTAAAATCGTCTGGCAAGTCAGCGTGATTCTGCACATTTGTACCGATCGGAGTTTTATCATCATCGTCCGTTTTTACCTCAGCGATCAATGGAGTCTCATCCAGCGGATTACGTTGATCCAAGGCTTGCAACGCTTTTAGTAATCGGGCTTTGCGTTCCATTTCTTGTTTTTCTTCCTGTTTACTCAGCAAGACTGATGTGGTTTGACTGGAACCACTGGTACTTGGATCTTGCGTAGCCAGGGTCACATCGATCGGACGCTGGTTCTGACTAGCAATCATACTGACCCGTTCATTGTCCGCGCTTATTCGAGTCACGGGTGCATGTGTTTCCTCAGTACGAACAGCTTTTTCTTCCAATCTGACCCTGAAAAATTGTTAGTATTGTTTAAACATCACGATGGGTGGAGACGACAACGAAATAATTTTGAAACTCAACAGTAGAACTACTTAAAGTTGTGTGAATATGAACAAGCGTCTTCCACTGACGATTTATGTCCACATTTTGTTGCAATACTTTGCATCTTCATTGTTCATATTATAAGTTTTATCAAGTAAATTTGGGCTCTACTAAAAAATAGAGCTTCATGGTCCAAAAGCATAAAGTGAAGGCTAAGAGTTGAAAAGTCAAGATGTCAAGATAAACTACAATATTGCACATGCCTAATTAAACAGCTTCGGGAAATTTCAACTTTCCGGGGTGAAATTAAATCTTGAAATTAATGCTACTTTCCCCTTTGAATGAATAAAAACGAATCACACTCGTGGAATACGTTTAGTCATACTTGACATAGTGCACGTCATACTGCAGCTAGCACGGGGTTCGTGCATGGGTTGTAATTCGGAAAGTGTGTCCGAGTTTTATTACTTGGATGAATACAACATTAGTCAAAACCGCCAAACTGTATTTCACAACCAAACACGGTCAGCTCAGAAGCTCGCTGCGTTTGTGGATGCCATGTGCTAACGTAATTTTGGCTGGTAGACAATATTCGAAACTTTCGATTTGATCTTGTGGTCAAGCTGGCACAGTACATATAGTACTGAAGCACGGGTGGCACTTGCATGTGTGTGGGGGTCGACGAATTTCTATATCTTATCAGTTCTAGAGTTTGACTCACCCAAATCGATCGTTGGTGACTGAGTAGTTTGTTAATGAAATTGAAGAATGTGGTTGGGTGTCTTGACTAACGTATTTAATATACTGCTTGAAACTATCAACAGTAATTCGAACCTTACTTCACTCTCATTCTAGTTTGTTTTAATTTCCAACTAAAGTGATTTTAAGCGATAGAAGCCAAAACAACTGCATATGAGGCACGGATTACGACTGTTCAAACTGAATTGAACTGATATGAACTGGTAAAATATTCACGACGAAACTGCAGTTTGACGTTATGGGATGGCTTGCGTGCCTCTGCCACCCAGAGAATTATACCCAATGGCTTCCTTAAGCTGAAGAAGCATTCCCGTCAATTGGTGGAGGTCAGAAGAAGATCGGTCTCTCTGTACTGTTTTGAGCAAAACCTGGCTTTACTCATTACACCCCTGGAGAGGACATTTTTGAGGACAAACACGGAGAGAAGCAGTTTATAGGTTTAAAAACCTTTACTAGGTGGACGTGTGGGTGGAATACCTGGGGTTTTGTCCGACAGCGTGGAAAGTCATCGCAGTTCGTTCAGCAGCTATCACCCGCTAAAGCTTGACAGCCCCTGTCCCAAAGAATGCTGCCCCATGCACTTTTCGCCTGCTCCATTGGGTGCATGGAGCGAGGACTGAATTCGAAAGCGGATCGATAACAAAGCATTAGTGACGAAAAGACAGAATGTATCTAACAATCAGGTCTCACTTGACAGACTAGAAGAAGTCCCCTCACGAGTGCTTCGGTCGTGTTCCCGTGCTGGATTAGTGCCCCAGGTCAGACTTTTGAGTCGAAGACTACCTTTAGTGTTCCAAAAGAAAAACCCCTTCAGCGGTGTGGATATCTGCAAAGTCTAATTCGTCCAGAAACCTTCAACGTCCTTCTTGTAGAGGGTCTTATTAACATCCTCTCCTTTAATTTAAAATCGATGCAGCATGCCACGGCTAATTGCAGCTCTGAAGAAACCAATGGTTTAGGAGCCGGGCTAAAACCAAGCACTCTTCTTAAGCCTACATGTTCACTGACTTTCGCCACCTTCAGCGTTCGCACACATTACGAGATGGGGTAACAGGTTGCCCTCGCTAGAACTCTTGAGACTTTCAAATAGACGTAATCTGTGTCTCCAAATCGTGAGTACAGGGCCCCACTTCTGTGTTCACATACCAGATACAACCTCAAGCTGTCCCCTTGCTCTTCGCGTGTTGGTTGATCCTGAGTTCTTTGCTTGTGATCAGACTGGCCTTAGGATCGATTTAAGCAAGAGAGCTGAGTGTGCGCTGCCAGACTGGATCCCATCCAGCGGTCGATTCAATGCAGTTCGATTAGACGACTCTGTGCGTGTCAACAATAGCAGAATGAAGTGTTGATGTTTTTTTCTCGTGGCAGTATATGCGCCTACTAACTGCAGCCCCACGGAGACCAACGATAAATTCTACCAGGATTTGTCTCAGCCATTCCAAAGCACGCATTCAGCGGACGTTAATGTGATTGCTGGTGATATAATCTTGCGAGTTGGCTGTTCTTGGGGTTCCAAGAGGCATGCTGGGAAGCCCGTTTATTATTTCGGCCGACCACATTGACAACTGCCATCGTCTAATCCTACTGCCCTCTTACAAAATGTTGTATGTGGTGGGTAAAGAATTCTGACAAAAAAGCGGCACAGATCAGCGGCTTCCTTCTGATACTCAGTCAGTTGCACACTACTCTGGTGCTGCTTCTTGTTGGGGGTGTACCAGAGAAATTCATTTTCATTGAAGAGTTCCCATATATGAATAACCAAAGCTGAATCCGGGCTTAAGGTAATATTTCACTCGAGGTTAGAAAAGAAACAGTGTATATCAGGGTTACTCACTTTCTCTTTCTCTCTCTTATGGAGTAGTATGAGATTAGATTTTGCATTGCAAGAGATTCATCATGCCATGGGAACGTTCAAACCATTGAAAACCATGGGAATAATGTGAACTGCTTTATTATTTCTAGGAATCATCCACAGTGCACATCTACGGAACCCCACCTGGGACTTGAACCCCGAGGTGAGTGACTATAAACCGAACACCTGAAACACAAGGCTACATGAGCTGGCTCTCAGCGAATTACTGAAGTTGTACACTAAGTGATATAGCGCCATTCCGACACTAGCTTTACTTATTAGCAGAAAATTTCCCGCTCAGTGAGAGACTCCTGTGATTGATAGTTTCTCTCTAGAGGCATGAGAACAACGAAGGTATTCTGTTAAACAACCTACACAGTTTGGCTACTATATGAGTAGTTTGTGGTTGGCATGGTCCGAAAGACCACCCTGTTATCATGTAAGGATAGCGGTAGTGAAATTTCCCGGATGGAAAAGTTTCAGACCTTGAAAATGCGATGACACAGTTCTTTTTCAGCAACTGAGTGGCAGTTTTCGGTATGCGTTCTTCACCCTCAAAGAGCTAGATAGTGTTATAGGACTGGGTTGCTATAACGCCACATCTTTCAGTGTCTGGAGGATTGTAGTTCAAGTAGATAACTTCTGTTATCTAGGCAGCTATATGTCACCCAAATATCGGATAAAATTTCATTGTGTATTCGGAAGGCCTGTCTGGCATTTGCCAGTTTGAGTCATTAGGCAGGTCGACATGGCATCTGTTTGTCCATAAAGGATCGATTGTATGTTGCAGCAGTCAGGTCCGTCTATCTGCATGGTTCAGAGGCATGATCATTGCGGGCGCAGAATATACGAAGAATGTCGGCATATGAGCACCAATGTCTTCGTAGTATAGCTCAAATCTTGGAAACACCTTGTCAGCAATACTGAGATTCAGCGGCGAGACAGAAAGTGGACATGTAGGGTGTTTTAGATTTCCTGGTTGGGGTCCAAGAGTCCCCATTTAGTAGTTGGATTCATTGAGGAATACGGCTCGGTGTCGCGGTCAGTGATGCTCTTGTATTCACGAACTTTCATTATCGACTTGATACTACTAACTGCAGGTCTACCTAGTCACTAGTGCATGCTCAATAACTGCTTGAACTGAACTGAACTGACCTGAATATCTTCCTCTGTCTTTACGGTGTGAGATTCAGATTAGCAATGATGTCAACGCTGGCGTAGATCAATTGATGACTGTTGTTCATTCTAGTCACCATAAGTGAACTCATCTCTTGCGTTAGTACGTACTTGCTTTTGTTTTCTACATGTCCTTAGTCGCGCCAACACTGAAGCATTTCATCACGACGGGTTGTTTCCGGACGGTAATCGGTTACTTGCTTTAAAGCCAGAGCTTTCCACGTGGTTAGCCGGATGCTCATAATCCAAACAAACACTGGCAAAAGTTCAAGGAAGCCTTATACGCTGCTTCCAATGTCAAACAAAACTTCTCCAGTTCAAGGCCTCACAAACGATGGCTATCTATAATATTTCACTCTGTTAAATGTTTGTAGATCCATCCCTTTGGATGCAACATTCAGTGAGATTCGCTAATCTTGGAGGCGCCAACTGACTAAAAGTTTGAGAAATGTCCACGAGCAGTTGTGGATTACAAAATATAGGTAAATAGAGATGGCTGCATTCATTGGCTACAGTTGTAACCTTTACCACTTTTTAGAAGCACCGGTTCGCGGAAGCCCGTTGTAAGTGAGTAATCCAAGGAGTCCGACGGCTTTTTAATTCACTCCCAGAGATGTCGTCTGGACCTTTGGGTGGGGTACTTTATGGAGCAGTTTAGTTGGTCCACTTCTAAAGTGGTTCTCCCGAACATAATTGCAAAAGAAATGGAATTGAGGTTATCTGGGAGATAGGTTACTTAGTCTCGGAGCGAAAAACTCCTCCAGGTAACTTAAGGTGGAGATCAGATTCAGATGTAATGATGTGAATCAATGACTGTGTCCTCTTACAATGAAGATGATACGCTCTGTTATGAAAACTGTAGAAGAATTAGCTTGATAAGGATCACATCCAAAGTGCTCACGGTGATTCTCCTTTACCGATCATCAAAGCCTGGGAAAAGAGTACGCGAAAGAATCAAGCCAATTTCAGACCAGGTCGGGGTTGCATTGACCACATGTTTTCCTCTCGAAAAACTTCTGAGCACAGGCTCATCTTCCTTAGGACCACAACTTCTGAGTTCTTTAGTCTGAATGCGGCATCTAACTCAGCCAGTTGCACAGATCTCTGTCTCTTCCTCGCGTTGAAGGATGTGTCACAGGAACATATTTTCCCTCTTCAAGGCCTGCATACAAACAAGTGAAGCCAAATTCTTGTTGAAGGAGACCTTTCAAATGAGCCCCCCACGATAAGTGGTGTTCTTCAGCGTTGTCTTATTACCCTCCGTCTTCATATTTGTAGTTGATTTTGTTCTTCAGTTGGCCCTATTCTCGTGTGAAAATAACGGCATCTATCGGTGTCCAGATAGCAAACCGTCTAACTTGGAATATGCCTACGATATATTGTTGTTCTGAAAGAAGATCCAGGTTAGTGAACTGGGCCAATTAGGACTTCCGGATTGAGTCCCGCGAGACCCGTCTACCAGATGGCGGGAAACTAAGTGATACGGGTAGATGGCGTGGCTAATGATGTAGTTTCTTTCGAGCCTTTTAGTTATCTTCGTGATTTCTGCTGATTAATTTGTTTTCGGCTACTCTTAATTTTACTGTCTACTAGACGACACTCAGAATCGGCAACCAAAATCAGAGCACAGACGTGCGAAGTTGACGGGTGACAGAACTGAAACGAACTGGCATACGATTCTACCTAGCCTCAGCACACTGATGAAATCTTCCACATCAGTGTTCAGACTTCTCATCCGGCAGTTTTTCCGGCTTTTCTGGCATATATATATATATATATATATATATATAGTAAGTAGTATGCTCATGTACGGACAAAATTCCCCCGGAAGCACACGACCAGTGTCACGGTTGATGCCGCTCACCAGGTATGTGTACTTGGTACTCCTCTGTCCACTCGCCTTCTCACTAGGATCTAATTTGAATAGTCTGGAGTGTGAATAGATACTCCAGACGAATCCATTTAGATCCTAGTGTAGATATAAAATGGGAGTATACGAGTGAGAAGGCGAGTGGACAGAGGAGTACCGAGTACGCATACCTGATGAGCGGCATCAACCGTGACACCGGTCCTGTGCTTCCGGGGAAATTTTGTCCACACGTTAACACACTACTTATTATCAATATGAGCGCTTGCACATGCAGTCTTGTTGTTCGCTGGGTTAGCCGTAAGCCAAACACGAATAACTACCAGAAATCATAGTTGTGATTCATTTGTGGGCTCTCTTTTGAAAAGCATCCATTCACACTCCATACGATTCAAATTAAATCCTGGTGAAGATACATACATGTATATTGTTGAGATGAGCAAAGGCACGAACATTGGCCATCACCGTTTACAACTGTGTGAGCGGCTTGACTGACTAAATGCGTGTCGTACCTTGCTAAACTGTTTCGTATTGCTAACCGTCACCTTTCTGATAAAATGTTAGATGACTTGTGATGTTTGTTGATCTTTGACCTTATGAGAATGCTCATTTCGTCACTTGAAAGCAATCAAGTTAACTGCAGTATGCCTTCAAACAAATGCGCTGAAATGCTCCAGAATAAATCATACAACCTAATGCCTTTGACTTTGAAGTTCGAATAGATTTTATAGGGACCTAGAAACAGCGTGTAATTACTGGCTCGTAATGTTTGTACCCCATCAAAAAAATACATGGGCATGCATATAATGTCCAAGTAACGACGCACTTAGGGTCAAAAACACGAAATGTAATCAAGACGAATGGTGCGAGGGGAAAATAGAAACCAAGCGTGAAATGTTTGTTTATTGCAAATTTGAGTTATGATTGACTAGTTTGGGTCCACGGGGGTTCACAAAGGTTGCATGAAGCCCATCGCAAGATACAATAAACAGAGAAACCCACCTCTATTTTCTCCTTAGTCCCTGAACACAGTACAAATTTCGCTGACATACATGCATATAATACCTGTAGATTTCCAAATTCGGAAAACCACCCATCATTCTCAAAAAGGGATCACCATATTCTTTGGGTCGCCCAATAACATATAACAAACTTATGTACTGGACACACAAAATGAGTCAGTTATCACAGGCTTTGGCAGTGATGATGTAACTATTCGAGAAACAAACATTTCATGGTTTTCAATGGTGAGCTGAGCGTTGAAGCTGCATGAGGAATTACATTATACAAATCTAATCTCCTACTACTCAAATGCAAAATGAATATTATCCTCAGTTACTACATTTCTCAACAGTTCTAGTGACACAGTCGGGACAGGGAGAGTGTTGAAGATCGCAATAATGTCAAGTCATTTCTTCAATGACTGAAACATGTGACACAGGATAAACTGTATCTGCAATGAATCTGGCAAAATAAACAGTCTGACTGCGATATAGCCCATATTTGTATTCACTTCAAATAATTTGTTTTTTTTTAAACTCACTAGATTCGGAAAATACTTTACTTTTATTTCACATATCGGTTATTTCTGATGTGGACTGCCTTGAGGATTTTCGTGACTTTCTACAAAAGTTAATCATGTCTGAGGTGCCCGTGCCAATAAAGGCTGGTTCTGTGTCTGAGACATATTACACAACCGGCATGGCTGTGGGCTATATCCTCGTCAAAATCAGTTGGCCTTATTATTATTATTATTGTTATTACTATTATTATTTTTATTGTAATCATTATTACCAATGTCATCATCATCTTTAATATTACCATTAGCAGTTGATCATAGAACGCAAAAACCACAATGACTTCCATCAATATGCACTCACTTTTCTTCGGGTTGTGTAGTGAGCTTTTCTGTACAAAGTGAATGATTTAAGGGAGGGGGGGGGGTTAGCGAAGGTAAAAGTGAGCAGTTATTTCTATTATATTCAATACTGAATAGCATATCAAATTCGCTAGACGTTCTTGATATGTCACACTTCTGTACTCGTTATTTACAAGTCCTGAAGTCTGACTGCACTTAGTCTGGTTTATTCGTATTTTGCACAAGGCGCGAACACGTCAACATTCAACGTATCATACTGTACTTCATTATGCAATTCTGCTGCTGCTTACTAATATGACTAATATGATTCGGTTTATCAAGGTTACTATCTGCAGAAGAATAAAAATACCTCTCTCAGTACTGTAGAGCACCTCACTTTGCAGGCCCAATAGATAGCATGGTACCTTCGATAGACAACAATAGAGACACAGGTTACACAAAATCCTTTTGCCAGGATTTTTGGTGATAAAATGACGGGTCGTTTGTTAATTGCCGCGTGTTCGCTACAGCCGTCAGGTTGATAAAGATGAATATTTTGAAGAAAAGATAACCACTGCGAACTATATGTGCACCGATTGATTATCATTTTTCGACTAGTTTGGAATAGCCAGATCGGCAATAGTGGAATTAGATTAAGCCTAGCAGAACCTCGAAGTAGATTGCCAAATCAGACAACTCTTCCTTGCTTTTAATTTCTTAAACTTTTATTTGACTATCTTCTGATATATCTGACAGTAACCGCCTACGCGTCCCGGTCTGCGGCAAGATCTGTACACCACAAAATGCAGTTGTTGCGCCAGTCGCCTACTGCAAGGATCGACTGAAGCCATGGCGGTCCACATCTGCCCTAATGGTGCTAACCCATATGTTACGATCTTTTGATGTGTTTGAAATTCTCTTCAACGGACCCGTGAGGAACATCTGTCCTACTTGTTCGTGTACATAAACTCCCGCTGTTCGGTAATGTGAGTATTTGTCCTTTACACGCCTCACCTCTTCCTGTATGACTGGATTTCTGTGACCCCTCGGTCTCTCTATCTCTCCCTATCATAAAATTGACACCTGCCAACCAGCCTCGTCTTTCCCCTTTTGATAGTCTATGTTATTCCATGGCACTTGATTAGACCGCTCCCCTACCGTGTGCACCGCCGGTTTGACCACTATTATTATTACTATTCGTCAGAGACACTTTTGTGTGTGCTCATGTTGTGCTTGTTTGTCTGAATTCCTACTGTCCCCCCCCCCGTCATGCCAACTAGATTCACACCTGTGCGTGGTCATTGCGACCCGGACATCTGCCACTTTGCCTCCCCTTTTGTTAGTTCTGTAAATGTCTGCCACCTGCCAGTCTCCCTTAGGGTAGCGACCCCTTCACTGTGCAAGAGTCTCCATCACTCCATCGCTAAGTGCTTTTACTTGCGCGCCTAATCCATCACTCATCTCTGAATGGCTCGTTTCGACGGTATATGTTTCCGCACTTTCATTGTTACTGTGAATTGCGCGTTCGCATTCCTGGTTGAACTTGTCTTGTCAAGACTGTCGTTGGTTACTGTTGCCGGACCATTCACAACTGAGGAATGTACACGTATCTTGTTTAACTTTGCTTCCATAGTACACGCAGCAGTTGGATTATTCGCAATCTGGACTAAATGGGTTATCGGTTTCCTGCGAGTCACTCAACAACTGATTGGGATTTCGTAACACCATTTCTTCAACTGACCACTAGGGCAACATTTCCACCGTTAGCAGGGTGATGGCAGTGGGCCCCTCTTCGTAGGTTCCGTTTCGGGTCGGCGAAAGGCAGCGCCGAACTACCGAAGGCGAATTCATTAGAGGAACAAAGAAAGTCGTTCTGTATTCGCACAGTGTTCACGCACAGCGAATTCTGTGTCGCGATCGTACCACTTAATTCTGGCCATGTAGCGGAGGCCGAAGAGTTCTTGTCTTTTCGTGTCACCTTCTCTCAACGGCCAAGTTTCGCACGCGTACGTTAGAACTGGGCGGATGGCAGCTCGATGTATGCCCAGCTTCTTGCGGAGGCACATTTCGCTGCCAGATCGTAATGACTTGCAGATTTGTAAAAACACTCCTTGCGCAGTCTATGCGAAGCTTAACCTTGTCCTCATACTGACCGTATGGCTGGATAGTAGAACTGAGGTACTTGAAGTGGTGTGCCTGTTCCAGATTTTCGCCATTGACGCGTATAGAGTGTTTTGAGCCCTGCGAATTCGTGAAGAATTTCGTTTTTGTAGTGTTTATCTCCAAACCAACAGATTTGGCTTCACATACTATGCGGTCAAGAACCAGTTGCAGAGTTCCAGGATCCTTTCCTAGAATAACTATCGTCGGCGAATTCGGGGTCTGTAACCCAAGAGCCATGGCCAAGTTGTATTTCTCGAAAGTTGTTGAGGGCGCGACGCATTACCCAGTCAATGAGGTAGTTAAATAGGACTGGCAATAGAGGGCATCCTTGGCGGATGCCGGCGTCAATTGGGAACTCTTGAGACTCTTCGCCGCAGGCGCGGATGTTCACATGTGTTGCCGAGTAGTATGATTCTATCAATCTGATGTACTTTTCTCGGCATTTCGTCGTTTCGCAGTACGCTGTAGAGTGGCTGTCTGTCAGTGAAGTCAAAAGCTGCTCGTAAATCAATCGAGTATGCTATGGGGAGTTGCTGAAATTGATAGCAGTGTTCTAGAATTCGATGTGGTGCGAAGATTTGGTTAGAACATCCTCTTCCTCGACAAAAAAGCACACTGGTTGGAGCGTGTTTGCTCATATCGAACAGCAACAAAGCGATTAGGCAGAATGGTCGCAAACAATTTAGCCGCTACACCGATGAAGCTGATACTCCTGTAGTTCGGATAGACACTATTGTCGCCTTTTTTGGTATAGGCAGTAGAAGAGAGATAGACTAGTCTTTGGAAAAAACTACGGTGTCCCATATACCACGGAAGAGCGTACTGAGAGGGTTCAACAGAACTGGCATACAGGACTGGAAGATCTCAAGTGAGATTCCGTCCTCCTCCGGTGACTTCTCGTTTTTCACTGCTTGAGCTGCAGTGACTGATTCCGATTCGTTGGGAGGCTCGAGGTCGATTGCATAGTGTGATGTATCATCTGCTGACGTTTGTTATGACCCATTGGTTCTTTTCTACGGCCTGTGTGGAAAACTGCGGGCACGACCTCAACTTGCGACTTCAATCGCCCCACCCAGAAGACAACAATTCAGCTCGCCACAAAAATGTGTGTACAGAAATTGCTGTGATACTGGAAGCGAAAATCGGACGTTCCCGAACTCGAGTGTTCAGTTAAGTTCAAGCCTTGTTAGGCCGATTAGGTTGCTAAAAACATTTGCCGTATTGATCATTGATCCGTTGACCCGATTTGCGTCGGACCTTACATGCCTGCTCGATCTGCAAGAGAGGTTCGGCCTTGGGTAATCTGGAAATCTATTGGCTATTGTTTATTCACTCCGGCCTGGCACATTCGAGTTGGATTGATGGCTTGCTTGATGAAAAGATTTTTGTTTGTTTTTAAATTTACAACAACGTTACAGAGGCGGATTGGATAGGAGGACAGTGGAGCAGCTAGCTGAAGTTTTCGATCTATCTTTGAGGCTTCTGGCCGCAGCCCGATATGAGTTGGCCTCAATCGTCGCATATCGTGGGAGGAGGAGGTTGAGCCTTCCCCGAAGAGGAGCGAATGAGTAGAACAAGCTTCTCAAAGTCTTCAACAGTGTTTGCTGTTTCCATCCGGCCTACTATTTCAGACCGATGTCGTTTACTGTCGTTCTTCGCTGAGCGTATTGCTACACAGCCACGGTTGCGGTAATCAAGTGAATTGCAGAATCTCGCGTTCCTAGCCTTAGCACTGCGGTTAAAGGATTTTGCAGAGATCCATCTTTGTTCTGCCAAGCTTTCTTTCCTTTTTTTTTGGGGGGGGGGGGGAGGGGGCACTGAAGATAGATACTTTGAGCCCTGTCCACTGTCAATCTAAGCTACCATCCTTTTCGATCGCATCTGGTCTGGGTGAAGTCGCATTTGACAGGGCCTGAACATTGTCCGGGATTGCTAGCTTAGAAGTATCTACTCTGCAGTGAGGACTAGATTTTTTCCGAACAGAAAGGTGAAGCTTGATAGGAGAATATATCGGTACGTGATCCGCGCCGTTGGCGTTTCGCGTTAGGCCATCCCAGTGTGCCCCACAGTTCTCGGCTGATGAAGTCCAACGAGAGCGCACCAAAATGGAGTCGATTTGGTGCACTGTCCCACTGTCGTCAGAATACTAGGTCAACAGGTGTCTTACTGGTTGCTGAAAGCGGGTATTGGTGACGACAAATCGATTGAGGTCTGCAAACATGATCAGGCAGTCGCCATTTTCGCATCGCTCGCCGAGGCCAAATTTCCCCCGGTACAGGTTGGGTATACTAGTTTGCTGGTCCTGTGTAGGCGTTCCAGCCTCCTGCAATTGGAAGAATATTGCCCAGGGAACCCAGTTGAGTAAATTCCGAAGTTCACTGTGAAAGATATTCTTAGTGTTTGGTTCAGCAAGCAGGTTTGGGGCGTAGACCGCAATCACGGTCACGTAAAACGGAGTGTTTCTGAACCACGTCATAGGCATTCTTGTAGAAACTGCTTCCTAAATAAAGATCAGGCCATAATGAGGTCGATTGTTCATTGCTATCGTAACTCCATGAAGCCCAGGATTGTCTGCTGGCCCATTGTGGTACATTGAATAGGATAAGTATGTTGGACAGGTGTACTTCGGATAGACAAGCTTCGTCAATTCCGTAGTCGTAGAATGTGCGCATGGTAATGCCCTGGCTACGTGCATCTAGAGGAGCTCTCACTTTCGAGGAGGCTGCATGGACTCGTGACCTCGTGTTCGGGTTTAGGATTCCAGCTCGTGTGTGAATCGCCCCGGCCACTGGGGGGGGGGGCGGCACAGGATGCGTTGCTCACCTGTGGAGCCATAGCGTGATCAGAGCTGATTGTCGAGATAGTCTGTGGAGAGACTTGGGAATAGTGTACGAAGTGGCGTCCTCAGCTCCACTCGGCTTGTTTTTCGAGTTGGCACCTTTAGCTTATATACAGCCAAGTGTTACCGGGCGACAGAAAGTTTTTGTACTAGGAGCCGGTGGCCGATCAAGCGGCTCATACGCCTTCTAGATTGTGGTTTACCATTCCGGGATGCTTAACGCGTCCAAATGATCTTATTGCATGGTTCCCTGTAGTTCTCTAGGAGCTCGTTTATCATTTGGTAGAGTTGGCCATGACCCAGAGGTCCGTGCAATCCTGTTGATTGAACGGATTCCTCTGGTAGCAACTGGACCCAACAGATCTCGTCCACTTGCGCAGGATTACTTTTCTTCGCGTGCTGGGCTCCAAGGTTCTTAAGCCTTGGTTATCCTCCATCTGATTTGGCCCACCTGCCACATTGTTTGCTGGGGTGTGGTCGCCGGCAGCTTCGTGGAGCCACAGGTGGGATTTGCGTAAGTGATGGAGACCAAAGAGACGAAAAATACCCCAGGGGCATGATATTTTACCAACTGAGAGGTGCTACTCCTCCCAGATACCCCATACACCTCTCTCTAATATGTTACTTTGGACTTTGCATGCACACAGTTGTCTACGAATAAATTACTCCGACGTAACTTATTTGACTGGTTGTTTGGTGGCTTGACTGTTAGTTAGGGTTGGTGGTTCAAGACGTGAAGCCGCTTGGTATTATAGGTCATGGACGGGATCACCGACCTCAATTATTGGATGGCTAGAGAAAAGGTTTTGTGTCGCGGTCACACATACTTACAACTGTACTCTTTCTGCACAGTTTGAATAAATTCATTTGCGGTATTTTTTGAGGGAAACTTCTTATTACTACACTTAAAGCAAGATTGTTCGCTTAAACCGGAAATCGACCTCCTGCCATAGACATTATCATATCTATAAACCAAACAGCTTTGTATACCTCTCTCAAGCCATTTTATTATTGGGGCCACCAGATGGATCTGTTGAATACATACCAGAAACATCTGCCGGTGGAAAACATAAAGATTTAGTGAAAGATCGGAAGAGCCTTTGTGGGTTATTGACGATAATCACTTGACCTACTTTCTCCATAGCTGCCTTTTAACTCAGCGGTATATATCTCAATGTGACCAAACTTATGCAGTATCAGTGTTGCACGGGACTTTTAAAAGAACAGTGAAATGCTTTTAAACTGATGATGAAGAATGTTCATTTTAGCTGAACGTCTCTAACGCTCCCAATTCCAAGTTGAGTTGCACTGGATGATTTTGAGCTTAATAAATAACAGAGCAACATAAATAAGAATAGTTCCGCCAAGCCGTGATGATGTAGAGGCAGAGGGCAGACGATGGCAAGAAGTGGTGAGTAAAAAATAATTGAAATGGAAAGGATAGTTTCTTCAAAGTTAAATTTGTAATTTGGTATTTTTAAAGAGCTGTTTTCTCAAAACGGAATGTATTAAAATGGATAAATAAAAGGTTCAGTACAAATCTCATAGAAGCATAAAATGAAAGAGACTCACCACCTAATGACTGTAGGCAGAAATGGGAAAACAAGAATGTGAAACCGATTAGTGAAGAAACTTTAAACCTGTGCTGTAAGTTTCAAGTTCATAAGTGTTTTATGAGCAAGCTTTTTTAAATTATGGTTGGATACCAACAAATAATTGTGGCTGATATTCTACTTTAACAGCCTGAGCTTAGGAATAGGTATTGAATGCACAGGGTATTATAGATTGCCTATTACATAACCAGCAATTTATGACTAACGCGTTATCGAATTAACAGAGCAGAAGCTAGAAACAACAAGGTGATCTCTATAGTTGTTCGGCAATCTCATTTGCTTTCGTCGCTGATCGACAGGTGCTCTGGCGCCAGATTGGACAAATCTGTACTGTTGGTCTGGTGTGTCACTTTAAAGCGGCCAATCAGAGTTGAGACTGTCGATTGCGTATGAGCTAATGAGAACACCTGTGTTTTGGCTTGTGGTCCGATCGTTCTGCCATGTGACTCTAGTTCTGTTAAGATATTTATCCTCATGTGACCACGTGAATACGGTTCCTCATCAGTTTGGCTCTATCGCACTAAGTAAAATTAAAACCATTTATTTCCAACATTTTTCTGATATTTAACAATGAAATAGCAAAGGGAGCCTTGAGGCAGTTGTTAGCATATAGGAATACCAAACAGAGCGCAATATACAGGACAGAACAGTGATGCAGTTTGATGATTATTCTAAGAGCATATAGCTTATTCTGAGTGCAAATCCCGTCAGTGTACTTTAGTCAGTTGGTGTGTTGGCATAAAACCCTAGTGTTTTGACCGTCGTTATTTGATTAAACTGAGTGGAAGAATGAAATAAAAATCTTGTGAAGCGGAAATATACATTTTCTAATTGATATTTATGTAAACATTTGCAAACACCAAGATAAATAGAAAAATGCAATGTAATCGAATTTTGTCTAGTTACTGACGGTCTTATATTTTCTTTCGTTTCTTAATTGAGACTAATAATCTTGTATCGAATAAAAAACTGCGGGATATCGAATGCGACAACTAGAATAGTTTATCCCCGCGGAACTTAACAACAGTGTGGCTGCCTAGTTTTCAGAGGCATTGCAATATTCCTTCTGGTGTTCTTATCAATTGCACATACTACAGGAACCGCTAACCACAGTATTACGAGAAACTGGTCATCCAAATCAAGACATGAGGCCTAGGTTAACTGTTTGTCTAGGTATTTATTGTCCATGGACTAAACTAAGTTCTCGGCATTTCATTTCTGAATCTCCCACCACGGTTGGGGAAACTCCATAAGTATAGTCGTATAAACTGTCCTAAGGACAAACACGCAGTTACTATGGCAGAACATAAAAATAGAAAAAAAGATGGATAGTATGTACGGACCGGTGATAAGTCACGATTTTTAGTTTCCACTATACACTTCCTAGTGATCTGTGTATATTTATGTGGTTTTAGCGGTCAACGCCGCAATAATTTACTGAATATAACAATATAAAATTGATGCAATGGCTTCTATTCTGAATATCTGAATATCTCCAGCATTGCTTCTTACACCTTGCGAATAAAGCAGACGACTGGAATGCACCCACTGAAACCAACTTCGACACTAACTTCGTGTGGCGGCCTGTATCGGTTACTGTGTACGCGTTCAGCAAACCTCGAAGAGCCAGCCCGGATAGCCTGGTGATTAAGGTGTTCGACTCACAATCGTTCAGTCCATGTTCTAGTCCCATTGGGAGCTCTATAGATGGGCACTTCTGATAATTCTGAACAAGGATGAAACAGCTGTCCAGCTGTACAATGGTTCGATGGTTTTCAATGGTGAGTTGAGTGTTTATACTGGATGATGAATCGTACTCCAGAAATTCAACCTCATATATATATATATATATATATATATATATATATATATATATATATATATGAGCTTGAAAAACAACAAAGAATGTCAGAGCGAAGGCAAAATAGTGAATAAAGGACTGCAAGATAGAGTGCACGTTCACCATTATTAGAGATATCTGATTGACTTATATGATTCGAGATGGGGTCGAACGGAGAAACGAAGTGCATTTACTGGAAAGACTCACACTACCAATACTGAATTCATCCCGTGCAACAGTGGACAATGTGGCAGATCCATCCCCGTGAAAACCATTCGGGTCAACCGATGCTGGTGGGTCGGTCATCTGGGACGTGTATTGAGAAGCTGCTCCTTTCTTTAAAGACGAATCGGTAAAATAAAGATAACATGATTAGTTCAAAGGAAGTTCGTTTATTTCGCTGTCCAACGGGCTAATCTCACAAGTTGGCACTGTATTTTACACTTGTTGAATGAAAGTTATAGTGCGTAAAAGTAATGAGATGTAACTACCCGAAATTATCAGAGGTTGTGTTGATTTTCTCAAATATTCATATCAGGTATTTCACAATAAATAATGATTATTTGATCTGAAAACCAACAAAGTCCATTACAATGGTGGACAAACCAATCCAAGGATTATGGATAACAATGCACGATAAAGATGTGGAGGTAACCGATGACGACGTATAGGTGACGTTCATAACCATCACGCGTGTTTCGTTAATCAACAGGGTGTCACATTTAGAGCTAGAAAAACCCAAAGGCATTGGATGGTGATGACTCCGTGCACCAAAGTAAGAATAAATGGAATCGCAGGATTTCGTAATCCAAAATGAGTAGTAATATATGATGAAAAATTCATTATTATACACTTACGTGGGAAGTTCTTAACCCCTAAAGTGAGTTGCAGTGTTAACATCTTTATCATGATTCGAGTTTTATGTTGCTTTATAGTCGCGTGAGATCTTTATCGAGTTTTGAATTTGTTATCATTATCAAGGTAAATATTTTCTAGTCTCCAGGAACTCACTATACTCGGTGGTTCTTCACTCAGTCCACTCTGTGTAGGGTTGGAATTCATGCTGCATGGATCGACCATGGATTCACATGTAGATGCATCAACAAACAATGAAAATAAGGTTTCCGATTTCCGATTTATGCTGTGTGAGACTTTCAACGCATCCACATCTGGTTCTGTGCGTGAGGATACCTCAGCTGATGGCAGGTGACGAACTCGTGAACGTCCCAAATTGATAGAGTACTTCTGGGAACTCGGTTCCGTTGTCCGAGATCGTACTTGGAGGAGTGGTTTGGTCATAATGAGAGGTGACGCACTGTCTTTTTGATCTTGTGGATCCGGTGTGAGACCTCGGTTGTTCTCAGTTGGTGGTAGATGTGAAGGAACAGTCTTGGGTATCCGCAGGCTATAGATGTTTTGTAGTTCAAGCAGTTTGATTTTTTCCTAGTAAAATGAATGTGAAGAACAAAGCAAATAGACAAAGTGATACTGATTTATTCACTGAAGTGCAATATTCCCTCTTACATTATCTCTGTAACGACGATGGAACGTTTTGTCTGGCATTATTTTACCATAGTGCTCATGCGACGTTTATTTACCCCAGGAAGACAACCTTCGACTATTTAAAATTTTGTTAAAATTGGTTATTTGACCAAATATAAGAAAGGTACTTGCACTGGTTTCCTTGAAATCTTAGTCGTTTCGCGTTTTTTGATCCATTCACAGCGGAAATCTGTTGAATGGCCTCCTTCTTGGACAACTTATAATTTGAAGGTTTTCTGTTTTTTGAATGATTTACCAGGACTTTATATGCACATGAGTAGGGGTTCCACAAAAATAACAACAATAATGAAGGCATCAATAATCACCCAATGAGTTACCTTTCAAGTACTGTGACGGATGGGCATTGTACCACGTAGCATTGACATGAACCACAAAACCACGGGTGATTTTGAGGACATACGGTATAACGGGTAGAGATATCGGACCCTAGCTACTACGTGTGACTTACAGGATGTGCTCCAGTGGTATTTATTTGATTAAAATGGTAGAGAAAGTGTTTCCATGTAGATATAAAAAGAAGAAGAATGGATTTATTCAAAATCGTCCATCCTGCGATGAGAATGTTTAACCCACCACGGAAAGTAATGGAAGCACTGACAGCTGCCTCGACCTTGTTAGGACTCATTATTAGGGCATATTAGCCGACTACTTTGGTGAAAGAATTCTTTGTATGGGTCTAAGGTGATTAGGTGTTCGACTCACAATCGTTCATCCCGGGTTCGAGTCCCAGTTGGAGCTCGGAGAATATGCACTGTTGATGATTCCTAACAAACTAAATGAAATTGATGTACTGAGCTACGATGGTTTGTACCGGTAAATAACCTTGCAAACATAAAATTCGTTTAAATTATTCCAGTCATCACCCACTTCACTGCCTTAGCTTTGATTTTCGGTTCTCAGTTAAAGTGGGAGAAGTAAAAAGAAGCACGTCATAGGTGGGAGAGAAAAAATACTTTCATTTTTTCATTACATGATTACGCATGAGAGCAGTGGAAGGAGTATATCCCACAGCCACAAAGGCTCACTGCTCTATTACAGATAACCGGCAACCAGACCCTGAGAAGTGAGGTGGAGAACCAAAACAAGGTTCCAATAAGTCAGGTGTGGTAACGAACCGCACAATAGAGGATCACTGTCTATCACCAAGAAAACAGGTTTAGATTACAAGTACTTTGTTGACCATGACGGTGGACGGTATAGCAAAAAGTGCTAGTGCCACTTTTCGTAGTGGCATAATATTCCCCTAGCAGCTGTTCTGCCAAACAACCTTTTGTAACTCAGCGCCATAACCTTGATAATGTTGTGTCCGGTTTCGTTTGTCCGAATTAGAAGTTGAGCCATTTAAGTAAATTAGAATATCATCATTAGTCCTCAATTAACCAAATCACTAATTAGAAAAACCGAAACCCATAGAATCAATGCATTTTCCGAACGAAAACGATTTACCACACATCTTTATGTGTAAAATTAATGAGAATTTGCGTGAAGGGAGTGGCCATCGACAGACCTGCTGAAACAAACATTTTGAGGTGAATCATCCATTATTCCTCTATAATCAAGCCCAAAGGTCAGAGGTAAACGAACGCCATTTGAAAACCAGTGGCAAGTATTGAAAGGTAGACAAGAATATAGCTGGAAGGAAACACTCATGAAAAACAGGAAAGACCCAATTGACTCAAAACGACTGACAAGTACCAGGGAAGCCCTTGAAAATCCTTGCAAGCAGTTTCGTAGGACTTATATTACAGCTAGATGAAAGATTCCTTTGAGAACAGTCTCACGC
This sequence comes from Fasciola hepatica, assembly GCA_948099385.1. Taxonomy (NCBI): domain Eukaryota; kingdom Metazoa; phylum Platyhelminthes; class Trematoda; order Plagiorchiida; family Fasciolidae; genus Fasciola; species Fasciola hepatica. Next base: position 656,946 of record CANUEZ040000195.1, read on the forward strand.
CTTCTGGAAAATCATTCGAATTACTTTCTCTCAGTAAAAGAAAATGTGATGTGTGAACAAGGGTACTGAAGTACTGAAGGCAAATTACATGCATTAGATTAATGAAGATACAGCGTACGAACAAAATTCGACAATCCACTAACCACATGGTGGGTGGATCAAGAGTACAGTAATCGAGAAGTCTAACATACCCTACACCAGTGAGTTCATTTGTCATCGTTTTGCGTAGTATGATTCCTCATTGAAAATCATGGGAGAAATGTGCAGCTGTTTCATCCTTGTTAGGAATCATCAGCAGTACACATCCGTCGAGCTCCACTAGGGCTCGAACCCGAGGTGACTGATTGTGAGTCGAACACCAAACAACCAGGCTATCCGGACTTGCACCCAACGGTTTGCTGAAAATAGACACTACGGGTTATTGCGCCCTTCTGCCACTGACCTTGAATGGGTGTAGTCCGTTTCCCGCACGGCGATCGACTTCTTCTGATGGGTGAGTTTCTTCGTGGTTTTGTTTCACTTTTGGTGACTTGGCTTTTTTAACTGAAATCTATCGCATCAGAATTCTATTTTTTCATGTACGGCCTAATCAGTAGAGAATGATAAAATGTACTATTTGTCATGTTGCGCTACATACCACAACCATAACTGTCTCAGTCCCGCAGGATCGAATCACTTCATGAAACTAACTTCCTTTCTGTGTCCTAAACTGGTAATGGTTACACTCCATACTCATATGGCAGGAGTCATGTAATATGAGATAGAAAGTTGTCAGGTGGTTGTACGTCACGTCACTGTCACATGGATGCATTTGTCAGAAGCCTCAAGCCTTCGACTCATGCGAACATACTTAATCCGATATCTCAATGACATGATAAAAACAGGTGCCTGAGTAACATCAGTCATCGCTTTGGTTCGTTACTTTCTCCTACGCCAAAGTTAAGTATTAAAACTAATCTAATCCTGAATTAAATTTATAATTCATCTCAAACTCGAGTTTGGTCACTGTCTGATGACGAAGACTGGCTTTGATACAACGACTGATAGAAAGCTGGAGTTCCGTCTCGGAGCTTAAATGATAAGCAAACATGTCCTTATAAATGTACCTGAGAATAGCGAGGCATTCATTTATGCGGATATATACACTTTGCCAAACCATAGGTAATTATAATTTTCACCCGGAATATGATGAAGCAGTCACCATTAAATCACTCAGTTTAAAGAAAAGGCAGCGACCAGTTGAACCAAGCCGATCTATGAGAACTTATCCTTTCAAGTTTATATACTTTGTGAAATTAAATTCACCAGATTTGACTAGAAGTGTTAAATTCATTTAAATGTTATAGCTCCTGCGCATCGGTGAACTCCGACCCCATGTACAAACACCACCCAGACTTCTGTCCTTTTCCAGCTGAGCTCCAAGGTCATCACACTGAGGGCTTAGGAAATAATGCAAAAAATGACGCTTGCCCATCTACATAAAGCTACCGAGCAGCAACCGACAAAGCAGACTTTTAAATTGACTGCGTATGGCTGTATTTCTCCATGTATCAATCAGTAGCCACTAGCTTTATCATTGTTCATAACTTTTGGTAATGCAAGATGCAAATTATTCCGTAGAATGTATTATCAGCACTTGGAGCCTGAGCTTTATCTAATGGAAAATTCACTTGCATTTTTCATTTACAAAATTCCAACGCCGCGTGCCAATAATGCTTTCAATGAATATATTTCAGTGTTCACTGGATCAAGTTCAGCCATGTGTTGCTCGTCCCACCGGAAAGTGACCAACGAGACTAGCCCAGAACTGTTGTTGCGTATCACTGGACCAGTGGCTTTCGCATCATTAAATATTCGTTTTAGTTTTTCACACTCGAATGACCATACTGCGATAGCTCAACTGGTAGACCATCTGCCCGGTAAGCGGAATTTCGCCGGTTCGATTCCGGTTTGCGGCGTTAGGTTTTTGGATGTGTAAAATACAAGTGAATTTCCCCTTTCTATTTTAAAAAATAAACCTTTTTAGGCTCTTCGTCAATATCACTTATTTTCTACGAGAAAAGAACAACATAGATGTGGTTGTGGGAAAGATGCGATTCTTTACAAGAAAATGTGGAGTTCAGTGCACTAGTCGAGTGAACACGAAATGGTTTATGTTTTCAGTAAAAAAGCCGGACAATTGGATGCCTTGATCTTGCAGAAGTCTTATCAACAGGTGCAAGCTAAACACCCGTGACTTTGACCAATTGCTTTACTGAGTCGGAAATAAATTTGTCTTCCCATTTGAAGTGGTAAAACCCGAGGTATTTACGGGAAGAATCACACTCCCATTTTTGGTTTTTGTTTATAATTTTACCGGAACTGTTCAGCGTTTGAATTGAATTTTGAACAATTAGGCGAGTTTTGACAAAAGAAGATGGACTGTTACCAACAATCAAGCAAGGGCTATGTACTCTGTATAGTGACCAAAGTTATAGACAAGTCCACACGCTGCCAGTCCCAAACGCTTATTCAATTCAGTCCATACAATACTACGTGAAGCATGAGTCACCATACCCAGTTGCACTGAAATCCCAGCATTTACGGCTAAACAACAGTAAAAACCACTAAGTTGTGAACTGGTACATTTTGTTCGTGGTGAACTACTACACCAAGTCATTAAGAGTTGAACGGCTGGAGCAATAGGAGGTGGTTTTTCATTACTGGATATGCCACTACCATGCGCCACCCTTTTCAGTAACTATTCGGGTGTATTTTGAGAATCAAATGATGAAAGTTCTATATGCCTTTGGATTCATTGGAAATATATCGAAAACATAACTTTTCGATCACCAGTTTGAATGCAGAAGTTAACAGCATCAGGTTGCACGATTTACTCCGGAGCATTTAGTTCCATCTTTACTAGTGCCTACTGCAGGTGATCATTTATACGTGGAAAATTGGACTTTCTCATAAGACCAAAGACAACCACACACACAACCTGAGGCCTACAACAAGTGTTAGCAGTTAGAAACACAATGCCACGGCAAGTCCAAAGTAGTTAGCCCATCTCGCTGTTTGCACAGTTGGGGGTGATGCTGGCTAATTGTTGGTGCCACCGCATACCTCAGTATTCTTTGATTGTTTGTCACGCAAGTGACGGTGAACGCTGTGCTCATGTTGACACAGTGCTTTGTACCCCACAAGTGTTGCACGGTGGACGACTTCAGTGTTCGGCTTTCGCTCTGTGACGTCACCGATTATGTGTTCGCTCATTACTCTTTTTAGTCAAACCGTTCAACCCTTCGGTTATGGAGCTGTCTCTCCGTCCAATTTACCACTCTTAAATGTTCACCTCGACTGCAGTATGAAGTAGTAAAGATAAACTGAAATGCTCAACAATACATTGTGCAACCTAATGTTATATATATATATATATATATATATATATATATATATATATATATATATATTACACCTGCTGGAAGTCAAACATTGTGCCAATGCAGCAACAACAAACATGAAAATAGGATAAAGAGGGTGTAGTACAATAAGAGAAACACAATGGATCACGTTCATCTGTGTGCCGTTCGTCCCGTTGGAAAGTGACCGACAAGGCTAACGCAATGATCAAAACCAGAATAGTTGCTGTGTATCGTTGGAATAGTGGTTCGCGCATCACTGATTATTCAGTTTCGTTATTCACACCCGGCCGTCCGGACCGCGATGGCTCAGCTGGTAGAGCATCTGCCCGGTATGCAGCGGGTCGCCGATTTGATTCCGGCTCGCGGCGTCCTGCTTTTCAATGTGGAAAATGCAAGTGGGTTTTCCATTACATAAGACTCAGGCTCTTAGTGCCAACAATACATTCTGTGAAACTGTGGAATGCTTTGATTTTTCTTACTATACACTTTTTGATGTCTTTTGTCAGTTTGTTTGTTAGAATGACATTTCTGTGAGTACGGGGCATAAGAGTTCGACAGACAGGCCGCACAGCATTCGGACCATTGACTTTTATCCTCAGCCACGTCCCTAAACGTCTCTAACTAACGATAATCCTTGTCCTTTACCCCCAACGGGAGATGCGGAAAGCGCTAACCGAAACCAAATGCCTCAGTATGGTCGGGGGTGGGTGTCTCAGGCTCCGAGATGGCTACCCGCCCTAAATGCCTCTCGAAATGCTCCCAAGTGACCGTGCGTCTAACACAGCTTCTGCTGAGAAAGTCCTACTCACTGGCTTCTCGTGGTGGAGGTGTTCCCACTAAAGAGAGAGGACGAAAGAGAATGCCCAGCGCTCTCCACCGGGTTGGCTGACTAATAGTCAGTCTGGGGGAGATGGCTAAACCCTGATTCTAAACCAACTATGGGTGGCGTACGAGACGTACTGCGGCATCTGTGGCGGAGAGGTATTTGGCCTCATCCGAAGGGACGTGCGAACTGAGCACTCAGTCACCGGCTCCCAGTGGGTTAAGGATCTCACGTTTTGTCCCGCTGCCATGCTGATTAGGCTGTGGATAGGTAACTGCTCCGGGTGTAGACTCCTAAGAAAACCGCCTGCTTTGGCTTGGGCAACCTGTCAGTATTGCGCCCACAAACAAACCATGGGCTCAGACTATCCATCTCTTCCTCCCCGATTGTACCATGTTTTTAACAAATGTATATATGTATATACATGTATATGTATATGAATTTATCACTACTGACGGAATCGCATCTCTTCCTAGTCAAAAACCAGGTAGATTGGTCTCGTGAAGCAGGACTAGATTGTACTGTCGGTACCTTCCAAAATGAGATATGAGAGGATGGAATTTCGGTTCAGTTCTACAACCAGTTCTGGTGTTAGCTAAAACCCCGCCGAATATTACGTAAATTTAAACAAAAAGGACAAGAGGTGAAGTCAAGAGTATTATAAATGGAAAACATTCAGACAGAGACATCGTGAATACTGGCACCTCACAAACCGCGAGACTTGACCACCGTTACCTAAGGCTAGGTGATATATCCATAGACTAACCTCTGGTGTCTAACACCTCCAATCTAACCTGCTTTTCAGAACACGATCTATCGTGGAATATGGACACTCCTTTCATGACAGAAAACCGTGAGCAGTTGTTTCATCCTAATGTAGAACCATCAGTAGTAAACATCGACTGAGCACCAACTGAGACTCGACTGCACGACTGTTAATCATGCACATTACCAACAGTCTATCTGAACTGGCTCTCATTGGCTTGTTTACCGTGAACACTACATGGTATAGCACTCTTCTGTCACTGGTTTTGAAAAATGGCAACCTATTATATGCACAGCGTGTGACTCTTTTGATGGGTGACTTTTGTGTGGAGCCTTAATAAACCGAAATAGATCTTCGGTTTTTGTAAAGTGATTGTTCATGCAAAATGAACAATTTCACGTTACGAGATGAATAATTTCCTAACACAAATACACTCAACAAACCCCATTGTTGCACATCCGTTTTTCCCACTATAATAGAGCAGTGTGAGAACGGATGTGGAAAAACAAATAATAATCATCTTCATCGTTCAACCGCATTTTTTGTTTGGGTCTATTCCCTGGAAACTGGTTGCGCGGTTGTCGGAATCCGAGTAAAGTAAGAGGCTTAACGGAAAGCTCAAAATCTTAGAAAAATCAGCTAAGTATATTTTGACCGGTAGAATTTTCGCTTGTTACGTTCAGTGCAGCTTGCCCTGAACCCTAAGTAGCTAGAGTCAGTTATATGTGAGTAATATTCGAAATCATAGTTTTGATAAAAGTTAACTCACTTCATTGGATTTTCATGCAAATATTCTGGGGGGGGAATCACAGCCCTCCCTGTTATTAGAAAAGCCTAACTAACCATAAGTCATAGCGAGGTGATAAAAAGTGAAATCTATTGATGTTTTTTGTTAACTGCTTGTATAGTAGAATGATTGGGTTTACTTTACGTGTGAACACGTTTCATTAGGAGGGCTGAAAAGGTATTGACACTGAAGACTAAGGGGTGAAATCCAAATGGTTTCAGTTTTCTGCGTTGAATGGCAACCGGATGAGATGAAATTGAAGTCATCTAAATAGCCTGAATAATTGTGAGTTACAGTAATCCACAGATTTGTTGAAAGCCAAATTTAATATGATTTCATTCCATGATAAACTAACTGGTGCACTCTGAATGATGTCAACACTACACAACAGACTCTCATTTAATATTGTCAGAACACCAGCAATTGCGATCTTATATCTATTCTCTATATTCCGTGCTCCTGTTCAATCATCAATCATTCATCCACGAATTTTGAACAAAATTGTACCTGGAGCAGTTGTGTTCTCTCGTGTAGTTGGTTTTCCAAATCCCGGCAGTTACGACGTAATTGTCGTATTTGTTCGTGAGCCAGAACGTTTTGATGTTTATGGCTACGTGTTGTGACTTCCAGTTGGTGAGCTAACATCTAAAAGGAGAAAATTTGTCACGGTTTGATCACAAGTGTAACTGACTGATCTGAAGTCACAGATGTTTTTCATGATAAGTAGTTTATCGACTTCATAAAAAATGGGAACAATCTGAACTACAAAGATCTGATGAAACTCAGTGTAGCGTTATGGATCTGAGAGCACAGGAGAAAAACCCTTTATTCAGCTTGTTTCTATGGAGCGAATATCGAAGAATTTTTTTGAAAAGAAGCACATACGGAATCGCAAGGGAAGGGAATCAAAGAGCACAATCTAACCAATTGATTGAAGCCCCATAAATTAGGAGCATTTTTGAAATGACCTCAAGAATCCAATCTCAAGACGCCACTCTCATGCAAAACGAACTAAAGCCCTGAGAAATCTCACATTATGACCAGAAGAGCAACTTAGGACCGAAGATAGATAAAAAGATCCATACAAGGTGAAATTCAAGGAATTCGACGAATGCTACGTCGGTCACGCTGGAAGAAAGTTTGCCACAAGAATACGTGAACACAAACTGCTATCTGAAGAAACGACCTTTTTCCCCAATTCCGTCAGTGAGGATCAAGAAGGATACACTTTTACTTTGAAAGAAATTCACATTCTCTATCAAGAAATTGCGAGAAAATCGAGCGAGTTCTTGGTAACTTGTCACTGTCTAGGGAATTCAATTAATAAAGAGATTGAACTGGATTGTATTTACGTTGTTCCGAAGGACAATAATTCAAGAAGCAGAAAACAGTTCAATGAACTCTAATCCTACAAACTTATTGCCCAGAATCATCATGCTTCTAATGAACAGGTCTACGGAACTAAAAAAATTGAATATTTGGTGAGCCAAGCGTACAAAATAGAAGTAGTGGCTTGAAAATCATGAGTCATTCAGCAGTTAGTCTTGCTGTTCTTCGCTCTAGGTTTGGTTGCTAACCAGCAGCCACGTGAAAAAAAAACGGGCGATGCAAAAAAAACACGAAATAGAGTGGTTAGCGGGAGTCTTGTGAATAGTAAAATAGTTATGACGCAGCTAAACCACTGACCGTAGTACTTAGCCAAGTCACTTAATATCTCGAATCATCGAGTGAACGAATCTTGTGGACCTAAGCCGGAAGAGCAACACGACCTACTTGATCATTTCCACGGGTTAAGTTTTCCCTACCTTATTGCCATTTCATGAACTGACAACTTCAGTCCATCCTCAAACCTACATCTGCGTCGGAGGACAAATGAACCTGAGGACGTCTATTTATGAGTATGCTTCATAAATGTCCCAACCATATTGTAGTGAGCAGGCTGTTATTAGTCATATTGGTGTTCGATTAATGTAAGTGTGGGATCCCATCGATGCACATACTGAGCATTTGTGCTCATGGAGTTTTCTGTGTTTTTGTACTTTGCAGACTGAACACGAGCAACCCCCACGGAAGGCGCTGATCCTTGCATACTAAAATATTAATCGGTACAGATTAAGCACCTGCTTCGGATACACACCTCTGGATCTCGGCACCCTATGCCTAGATTCAATATCACCGGTAGGGCATTCCCCTTCATATTCGGACAATATTGGGAAGCCCTCAATCCTCGAATACCGGAAACCTTTGTGTATATCCTACCTGTAATGGCCACGTTTTCGAGCAGACTGCCTTAGAATAGGAATAATTTCGCCGTAGAATATGCTCGACTGTTGATGGGCAAGCGGATGTCACGTCGACACCACAAATAGTTCAGATTTGCAAAGGACCAGAAAACAAACTTTTTACATTAGCCAAGACTTCTTCCACAAGGGCAAGGCTTAGGCTAGGTCACCCCCAGTCCTTCAGCCGCATTTTACACTTTGAAAGTACATAACACATATGAACCATTTTTGCATTGTTTTTCATAATATCCAGAAACACTTGCAACTTTCCTGGATATTCACTTAGAAGTAAAATACCATCCGCGTATTTTAAGTCATAGTTTGCAGCCGGAACGAAGATTGGTGCCGCTATTCTGTCTTGAGGATAGGGCTCTCTCTAAAGCAATCTCAATTAGATTAAGGGTAATGGGGGCAGTCCTGAGGATCTTCACTTCCTGCTTTGAATACGTAGCTTCAGAAAGCTGTTTGGCTCACGAATTCAGATGTCGAATTTAGACCCAGGAATACAGATATTGCATGTCTACGGTAGATGCACATATTTTCTAGAATTGGTCTTGAAGACTGATCAACACAACCCCGATTGGGTATGAAGCTGGATTGAACCTCACGCATACACCGCTCGCTAGTGCTGAAAAATCGGTGGGGAATAATACCGCAAAGATGTTTAGATGCAATATTTACCAAGCTTTTTCATACGTCGGTGTTACAGAGGACCTAAGAAATTTATACTGAATCTGTCGAACCAGTAGTTTGCATCATTAGAGTTATTTGAATAATTCAGTATGATGCGGATAATCATTATCCAAGTACCGAGAGAGGCGTTTATGGCTGTTATTTCCCAGCGGAAAATATCACTCAAAAATTGAAAATAACCTGGACTAATGAAACAGTAAAAATATAATCACAAACCGTATTATAAAGCCACATATTAGGCTTGTGTGGGCAGCACTGACAGAGTTCGCGACCACGGTTAAAAACTGAAAAAATATAATCGAACTCAAACACTATTATCTCTGGTAGAAACTCGTGCTTTACAATGAGCCATTTCAGTTTAGACTACCATTAACCATACACCGGGTGCGGCGGCTTCGGTTGCCACCTCCTAGAGGAAACTTCAGAAAGTATACAATGAAGAAGAACAGCAGAACGAAACAAGTAATCGAAAACTACATATATTGGTACCAAGTCGCTAAAGAAATTTGGTGGGAGCAACAGCATTGATAATCGCGACACCTAGCAATATACTCTAATGCATCTGGCCTCAGCTTGATGGGTGTCTTGGGCCTCTCACACGAAGGGTAAAAAGCCCCAAATGGCCACGTCCACCGGTTAGGCTTTGCATACCTTTCTTCCATACATTAGACTGGCCACTCTCACTCAGCTTCCAACCGTTATCCGCCCCAACCAACATAGCACGCTGAGGTATCCAATACCGGGATATACACACCAAGTGCCCCAACCACTTTGGTCCGATTAGCTCAAGTGTTTCATCGGATGATATGATTCGTGCATCTACGACTGTTCGCCGAACCCCAGCGTAATGATACGGTATTCCCACCATATTCGAGCGATGAGACGAAAACATCGATGCTCAAATACCGACAATCTTCGCGTATTCTTCACCGGCACTATCCATGTTTCTAAGTCATGCAGATAAACTGGCCAGACCACTGCAGCGTACAATCGACCCATGTTAGATAAACGGATGTCATGTCAACGCCACAGATGACTCAGGTTAACAAATGACAAACGAGCCTTCTGCATACGCAACGACATTTCATCCGATATCCGACCTCCTGGTGAAATGCAGCTGCCCAAAAAACAGAACTCGTCTATCCCGTCTATAGTCTCCCGAGACACTGAAAATTTTGGCGTCAGACTAACTCAGTTTTGCATCAGCGTCTTGCACTCTGAAGGCGCAAAATGCGTACCAAACACTGTTGCACAGTTGTTCAAGCTATCCAGAAAAGCTAAACACTTGCCTGAATCTTCACTGAGAAGAACGATGTCGTCCGCATATTCAAGGTCTGACACTATTCCACTCCGGGAAAGTTCAATGCCACTATCGTCACCTGACAAAAGCGTGATCTCTAGGACCATATTCATCACAAAGTTAAAGAGAAAAGGAGGGAGGGGCAACCATGATGTACGCCACTTTTCGTGGTGAACTTAGGTGAAAGATCACCGTAAGCCCGAACTCGGCTTTGACTATTTTTGTACATGGATTTTGTGTCGGAAATAAATTTCTCTCGTACACCCTTCAAAAAGAGGCAGCGCCAGGGAACTGTGCGGTCGACTGAGTCGAATAACGCTTTAAGATCAAGAAAATAGGAGACAGTGGGCCTATGGAATGTGTGCCTATGTTCTAAAATTTGTCGAAGAATGAAGATATGATCAACACAACCTCGACCAGGTCTAAACACAACCTGATTCTCGCGCGAGCACTATTCGCGAACGTCAGATAAGCATTGAAGAATAATACCAGCGAGTAGTTTGGATGCGATGCTAACCAGACTTATTTCCCTGTGGTTTTCACAGGAGCACCTGTCGCCTTTCTTATAAGTCGGCACGATTACCGATTCACACCAACTCTTTGGAACTTGTTCTCTCACCTATATCAAACCAAGGAAATTTGTCAACTCCAGTTGTAGTTCTGAGCCACGGTCTTTGAAAATAGACGGAGGTAACTCACCCAGTCCGGATGCTTTATGTTGTTTACGGCAGCTCACCTCACAGAAAGCCTCTACTTCGGACGGCGCATTAGTATCTACAGCTAGGGATGTAGCTATCGTGCTACTAAGCAAACCTGTCGTGGACAGAGCTCACTTAAATTGCTCCTCTAAATGCTCCACTCAACGAACTGGACAACGCTTTTGAACCTGAACCAATGAGCTGCTCGCCACTTTGTTAGTTTCAATAGCGCCTGTCTTTCGTGGACCGGTGTTTCCAATTAGGCGGAATGGTTTGCTGTTCGTGCCAATCGCCGAAGCTTTTTTCATTCCTCTACATTTTGCAGTCCGCGATTTTTCACGGCGTTTTCTCAGGCTCCGTATCAGTTAGCGTTTAAGGCACTTTCGTGTTTCATTGTATCTGACGTCTGAAGGAATCAATCCGCGCGCATCTAACGGTGCAACTGAGGATCCAGTCATCCATCGTTTCTGTTTGTGCCTGGCTGTTGGACCTTGGGTAGCATCAGTAGCCCCACGCAGGGTCTTCGTGAACTCTGTCCATCAATCCTCTGGATCCTGGGTAGTTGACTGAATCGATAATTTGGCGGGTAATTCAGCTTGAAAAGCTGATCGATGGTTACCTTTCAGCAGCATCTGCGGGGGACGGTTCGCTTTGGCGTTGCTTCGGCAACCGACGAGGCGTGAGCTGAAACGCGAGCGGACAAAGTGGACCAAAATGATCGGCAGTCTTGAACTGATCTGTGCCAGCGGTAACCGATAGCAGTATGGTCCATCTGAGTCCGACGCTAGGTTGGTCGGTGCCACTTTTGCTCCAGAAAATTGTACTCGCTAGTAATATTCCATGGTCGGAGCATATTCAGATGATTAGTTCACCGTCGTCGGTTCCGTCGACTGGAATGCCAAATCGGTCTCCTGTATTCCTCTCCGCCTCGTCAAGGATTTCTACTTGAGCACTGACATTACCAGCAACAACCATGATGTCCGTAGAGCGCACGCTGCGAAGCAGTTGAGACAAATCTTGGTAGAATTCGTCCTTAGCCTCAAGAGAGTTACTTTTGGCTGAAACATACACGGAAAAGATAAACAGACACCGACGCTTCAGTCTAGTGCTGTTGACATGCACAGAACCACTCGACCGATCCACACACAGACGACTGATGACTGAGATCCAGTTCAACAATGCGTGCTCAGCTTTCATGCTCAGAGCGATCCGAACGTCGGCCTGACCACGAGCACTAGATGCCTGATCGTCCGACAAACGAAGGGTGAGCTGAGAATCCGAATTTATTTCTGGGGAGCAAAATGTTCGCACTGAAGTTGTGTTTTGTATGCGTTTCGGAGACACAACACACTTCTATGTTGGACGTTTCTCGAGTCCTAGCTAAGGCAGCCTGTTGCCCCGTTTGGCAAAGTGTGCGGAGGTTGAAAGCATAAAAGTGAGGAGAATGCTTTGGTTGGAGAATGGATTTCCTGTTTCCCCTGTCTCCAATTTGCTACTCTCACGGAGAGTTACAAGTCTACGGTCACGACTCATCCTGGCTTCCGTTATCCATTTAGGATTCGGATGTGGAGGATAAACAGCAGAGATAAGGAATGTTTCCCGATTGACCACTGGAGATTTCTGGGCACATCATACTTTGCGGTTGCCAACACCGCAGAAGGGGTTTTTCTTTGGAAACCCTAACTGGAGCCTTTGACTCAAAAGTCTGATTCACAAGGCAGTGGGGCGTTAACCCAGCTCGAAAGCGTAGCTGAAGAATCTGTGAAGGAAATTCTTCTGGTCGGTCAAGTGAGACCTGATTATTGTAAGCGTTCTGCCTTGTCTTAACTAGTGCTTTGTTATCGATCCACCTTTGGATTCAGTCCTTGCTTCATGCACACAATGGAGCCAGCGGAACATGGATGGGGCAGCATCTTTTGGGCCGGGGGCTGCCCAACCTACGCGGCCGATAGCTGCCTAATAAGGTGCAATGACTTCTCCCGCTGTCGAAATAGACCCCAGGCACTCCACACGTACGTCCACCTAGTGGGCTCATCTGGGCGCTCTACACCCAATAAGGTCTCTCTGATATACTGCCACAAATTTTACTCCACAGGAACGACTAATTACATTCGATCGGAGACTGTCTTCGGGACTTTCACTACTTAATTGGCTCACGTCTCCTGGATCATTGTTTCCACAACCGAATTATTATCCTCTTACCGATGTGATTGAACGTAACACTCAGTATGGTCATATTTTTCATCGTGAAGGACTAGATGACAAAATTTCCGTTCAAAATCTAACGCCACAATGTGACAGCCTGTAACTGATATCTCTAAACCACCTACTGACGAACTACAAAAATCCTCTAAACAGAATTTATACGCTGACCAGTTTACCGATAACCTCCATTGGTGAACAACTAACGCCTCTTAAATAGCCACCAAACAACAGCGTACATGTCCATATTATTTATGAAATAAAGGAACCTAGTCCATGAAACCTTTAATTAATTTTCCCCCTATTATATGCTAGTCAGCTTGGATTTTTCCAGATCAGGGAGAATGCTATGTAATTCCCAACTCGATAGACATAGTATTGTTTTCCCTTGCCAAGTTTCCTTACGTCGGTTTTTGATACTTTATTAAATGGAAGACTTCCAGATAAATAGAATCGGAGTCATCCCATATAGTTCTTTTCCTTGCTCTCTTACTATCGTGTCTGTTGCAAATGAACAATTGTACTTCATTGTATAACACATTTGAAATTCGCTAAAACCGTGCCCCTGGAGCACATATTCCAAGCTTTGATGGAATGGGCTAATGAGATTTGTATCAAAGTCTAGGAGTGTGAGAGCAACATTTTCATAAACTATTGAATTTCTTGTATATCAATGCACATATCTAATATTTTACGGCACTCCATTGAATACTACTTCTTTGCAGGTTGCACCCAATTGCGCAGATAATACCGGTGGTTCCTGGAGCAGAAAGGTCGGGTGATATTCCATTGGTAAGACAGCCCAGTGTACCCCAGCGGACGCTTAGGAAAGTTAATCTGCTTTTCATTATGTCTTGGTGTTATTACTTTGCCTATTTTCAGACCGGTGTTAAATGGATACAAATTCACGTCCTCCTAAATAATTCAAACGCGGTAACGAATAACAACCTGGTCCATTAGTAATCAACAAGGACATTAGATTATTATTGTGAGATTCACAGTTCATGTGAATTAACATCTCCGTTCTTTCTTTTTAGTAGCCCTTGGTGTTTACATAAAAATAAATGGGTGGTAAGGATCAAAATCTGTACTGTGATTCAATCTGTACCTTCGTTTTGGCACAAATTTTACTACATACTAGCTTGACGTGCTCTCAAAACTTTAAGTGAACAATGTGAAACGAGGAACGCACGGTTTGTTCAGTTCACATAAAACAACAAAGGATCTGTACCATGAAAATCGCAATAATTATTTTTGAACTAACAGAGGTTTTCTTCTTCTCCGCTTGCAACTCTGCTACGGCTTCATCCAGCCTGATTGCGTTTCGCCGCTGTGCTGCATCATCTGAGGTTATCTGAGAATGATGCTCTTCACGCTCTTTCTCAAGTACATAAATTCGATGTTGTAGTTCACTAATGCGACGCTGACTAGAATCATGTTGTGAAGTTTTTTCTCTGAGCCGAGTTTGAAGTGCCCGAATATCAGCTGTCATGCGATCAACAATTTGTGGTAAGTCTGCTTCTTGACCAATAGCCTAGATAGAATAAACAGAATTGATCATTAAAAGTACTAAGACTAAAAAGCTCCAACCAATAGTAAAGGATTCGTAAGTTGTGGGAAATAGAAGAGTTCGCGACCACGGTTAAAAACTGAAAAAATATAATCGAACTCAAACACTATTATCTCTGGTAGAAACTCGTGCTTTACAATGAGCCATTTCAGTTTAGACTACCATTAACCATACACCGGGTGCGGCGGCTTCGGTTGCCACCTCCTAGAGGAAACTTCAGAAAGTATACAATGAAGAAGAACAGCAGAACGAAACAAGTAATCGAAAACTACATATATTGGTACCAAGTCGCTAAAGAAATTTGGTGGGAGCAACAGCATTGATAATCGCGACACCTAGCAATATACTCTAATGCATCTGGCCTCAGCTTGATGGGTGTCTTGGGCCTCTCACACGAAGGGTAAAAAGCCCCAAATGGCCACGTCCACCGGTTAGGCTTTGCATACCTTTCTTCCATACATTAGACTGGCCACTCTCACTCAGCTTCCAACCGTTATCCGCCCCAACCAACATAGCACGCTGAGGTATCCAATACCGGGATATACACACCAAGTGCCCCAACCACTTTGGTCCGATTAGCTCAAGTGTTTCATCGGATGATATGATTCGTGCATCTACGACTGTTCGCCGAACCCCAGCGTAATGATACGGTATTCCCACCATATTCGAGCGATGAGACGAAAACATCGATGCTCAAATACCGACAATCTTCGCGTATTCTTCACCGGCACTATCCATGTTTCTAAGTCATGCAGATAAACTGGCCAGACCACTGCAGCGTACAATCGACCCATGTTAGATAAACGGATGTCATGTCAACGCCACAGATGACTCAGGTTAACAAATGACAAACGAGCCTTCTGCATACGCAACGACATTTCATCCGATATCCGACCTCCTGGTGAAATGCAGCTGCCCAAAAAACAGAACTCGTCTATCCCGTCTATAGTCTCCCGAGACACTGAAAATTTTGGCGTCAGACTAACTCAGTTTTGCATCAGCGTCTTGCACTCTGAAGGCGCAAAATGCGTACCAAACACTGTTGCACAGTTGTTCAAGCTATCCAGAAAAGCTAAACACTTGCCTGAATCTTCACTGAGAAGAACGATGTCGTCCGCATATTCAAGGTCTGACACTATTCCACTCCGGGAAAGTTCAATGCCACTATCGTCACCTGACAAAAGCGTGATCTCTAGGACCATATTCATCACAAAGTTAAAGAGAAAAGGAGGGAGGGGCAACCATGATGTACGCCACTTTTCGTGGTGAACTTAGGTGAAAGATCACCGTAAGCCCGAACTCGGCTTTGACTATTTTTGTACATGGATTTTGTGTCGGAAATAAATTTCTCTCGTACACCCTTCAAAAAGAGGCAGCGCCAGGGAACTGTGCGGTCGACTGAGTCGAATAACGCTTTAAGATCAAGAAAATAGGAGACAGTGGGCCTATGGAATGTGTGCCTATGTTCTAAAATTTGTCGAAGAATGAAGATATGATCAACACAACCTCGACCAGGTCTAAACACAACCTGATTCTCGCGCGAGCACTATTCGCGAACGTCAGATAAGCATTGAAGAATAATACCAGCGAGTAGTTTGGATGCGATGCTAACCAGACTTATTTCCCTGTGGTTTTCACAGGAGCACCTGTCGCCTTTCTTATAAGTCGGCACGATTACCGATTCACACCAACTCTTTGGAACTTGTTCTCTCACCTATATCAAACCAAGGAAATTTGTCAACTCCAGTTGTAGTTCTGAGCCACGGTCTTTGAAAATAGACGGAGGTAACTCACCCAGTCCGGATGCTTTATGTTGTTTACGGCAGCTCACCTCACAGAAAGCCTCTACTTCGGACGGCGCATTAGTATCTACAGCTAGGGATGTAGCTATCGTGCTACTAAGCAAACCTGTCGTGGACAGAGCTCACTTAAATTGCTCCTCTAAATGCTCCACTCAACGAACTGGACAACGCTTTTGAACCTGAACCAATGAGCTGCTCGCCACTTTGTTAGTTTCAATAGCGCCTGTCTTTCGTGGACCGGTGTTTCCAATTAGGCGGAATGGTTTGCCCCCTTAATGTTAGCAAAATTTGAGGGAAGTAGATATATTTAAGTTGGAACTTCCTTTTCGTGAATAGATTCCGATTCGACCGAATGGTTAGTTTGTTCTTGACGCAGTATCCAGTAATAATCTTTTGTCTGTGTCAAACCGGAAACTAATATCAAGCCTAATAAAGCATTGGCAATGCATTTTATTGCAGCCTTATTTTTCCTTTATTGCAGCTCCAGAAAATTCCAGAGGAGCTGAATTTTTTTGTTCGTTGAACAGAAAATCCTAGGGGACACATGTTACGATATGGTTGCCTTAACGGCAATACTGTACTAGCATCTCAAAAATGCTGAAAATGTTAGAAGAAATAATAGGACGTTACTCTTTCCTGTAGTTTTTCGTAATCAAAAGATTATCTTTTTTTACAAACTACATAGAACCGAGGATATGTGGCATTTATACAGAAACAAGAGAGCAACAAACATAGTTGCGGCCAAATTAAATAATCAGTAGTGTTCGACCAAGCTTAAAATTAGCATCCTTAAAGCACAAGTTGTTTATTTTACCTTTCATCCATCCCACCATTTTCGATTTCGAGGTATGTTTGGGAAACAAAACATGTTCACCGGTAACCGCAAAGTGCGAAATTAAAAAAACAAATTATTAACGTTAACTTAAATGGAACTCTTATACTGGAATTAGGATCGGCATTATAATGTCATAGTAATTCTCTTGATATTGTTCTCAGTCATCCAAACAATTCAGTGTGTGGCGGTAAAAAGTTACTTTTTAATGTTATAAAATATTTGAACCAGAAAACCGTTGCTGTTTCAATGAATATAAAGGTCATCAACATTCATGGAACTCAAATCATTTAGCTTTTATCTATGTTCTCTCCAAATACTGTCCATCCTATCAGACGAATCTTTTTAGTGTCAATAATGATTCAAAAATCATTGCGCAGAGAGTCATGCTTTGAACTGCATGCATGACGTTCTAGCATTATTAAAACCGTTTTTATAGACACAGTTGTTCCAAACCAATATTGGGCCATTAAACTTTCCCTTTTTTAAAACATCAAACACCCGATTGTTTCAAAACCTAACTGAGGGTCATTGTTCACTAGAAAACAGGTGTTTTTCTCCGTAGTGTTCATTTGGAAGTAATAACCATCAAATGGGTTACTAGTTATCGCTTTTAATCTTGACCAGTGTATGTAATTTCTTCACCCAACTAAAAAATATGTGATTTGCAGTGGTAAGGACATGGAACAGCTGGGTGCACAACTTTTGGTTATGATAGTTGTAGTACAATTATCAGTCAAATGGGCCAGTTGCTGTAATCATGTTATGCACGTTATAGTTCACCTAATAGATTCATGGTGATTTGTCTGAAGGTGATACGGCGGCTTTTTCAGGTTAAAGACGTTGTTGTATACTTTACTTCTCAACCTACATAATACCATTATTTTTAACTTCCATCATTTCTGTATCCTCTAAAACTGATTGTAATGAGGAATTTAAACTGAAATAATTAGTCGGTTTCTTCACAAAGGGTGAATGGTTGTTGGTTTATTTGAAAACAGTGAAATGCACTGGGATCGAGTGGACTCAACTGGCAGGCTCCTGCTTTTATAAGCTACACTTAAGTATTTCATATTTCCACCTCTTGGATATCTTTTACAGAGATTTACGGATTTGGACTGTAAGACGAACAAACACCGAAACCAAATCAACTTCTGTCTCAGAGAAGATGCGCCTAAAATTTGGAAAAAAAATCAGTTAACTTCGTTCTGTACCGTACTTTGTTTAGACGGGCAGATTGCATCTTGCATTGGCGCTGCACGGTACGCAACTCTAACCGACATTCTTGCAGTTGTCGCTGCAGCAAAATATTTTGACTATTTGCTTCAGCTAGTGCAACCTGAGCAGCCTCCCATCGATCGACAGCGGATGTCTGCGTATTTTGCACTGCTGTTGCACTTTTTCTGAACACTGGGGTCTTAGTTGAGCACCGGTGGGGTTTTCTCCGCTTTGGTTTGGATTTATGATCCACATTTCGGACTGGGTTGACAGATTTGAGATTATCTGCATGAAAATAGAAATGAGTGTTCTTGATGAATCAATAGTAAATCAACGAAACATCTGTATTAAATAGGCTTATGAAGCTGATTGACTTACGACCGCGTCAGCAGTAGCACGAGTTATTACGGAGAGAAAAACTTTCGAAAAAACTAATAAAATTCTACTTTTGAAAAAAACCTGTAAAGAAAAAGTTGTTATCATAAATCATGACTGTAAAGGTGAAATGTAAACGCAAGACAGACGACACTTCGAAGGATCAAACAAATAAATTGACTGATCAAATCCCGGTCTGATTTTACCCTATTACAAAATAAATAATTTTACTTTGCTTTTTATTCATTTTATTTACATAGAGCTCCCCGGCCTTCATTCTTCATATAAACGTCCAAAGAGAGTCCTCTCATGTAAGCTGGGCCATAGACAGACGGACCAAGTAGACGAAGGCAAGAGTAATTTGCCCATATTCTCATAAAAATTATCTAAGTCACTCTATGAAATATTCTACTATATCGCTCTTAACCTTTCTTGGATGTCTTTTACCCTCTTCCACAACCCAGACAGCATGCAAATATTGCGCGGTGATTTGATCGTGATCTGAGTTGCTCTGTTTGAGGTACGCATCGAGCCCGGAAGCGTTCCCGGGATTCCAGCAACGGATATCAGTCATAAAAAATCATTTGGAAAATGTGCAAAACCTTGAAAACGGAAAAGCCTAATCAGTTTGAATATGTATTCGAGGAGAATTCATTACGGCGCCGGAACAGCTTTACCCATATTCAGAGAGCAAAGTTTAAGATAAAACTGCTATACCGCCTCTAAGAGAACACCTAACAGTTTCAAAATCAGAGCCACAGAAAGTGTTTCTTACACGTCGCTACACATCATATTATGCACCGAAGTCAGCTTCATTTCCGCTTCCGATCCACACGGATATTATTCTCCTGCTTTTGCTGTTCTATTCTGGTGAGACCACTGAGAAACCGAGGAAGCTGAAAGTTCTACTCCCATCTAACTCGCTTAAACTTTGGCTAATACTTTCAACTGATCGCTGCAAACGGGATATTTGCCAGATGAATAGAAGATTGCTCTTTTCATTACACGCTTTTTGCGTGAGTGCTGCGAAGGGGGTGCACCCCGTAGCCACCAAAGCCCACTGAGCTATTAGGGGAACCCAGCAACCATACCCTGAGACTTGGTGTGTATAAACACTTAGAGTCTTAGTAGGTACTTCTGGTAATGAGCTGGACGACTGTAGATTACTGTCTATCATGCATGTTGGGTATATAAGCACCGCCTTTATATACTGGCTTACAAACGGTATCTTCGAATACTAATGTCGTTTGCTTTTCATCACCTACTTCCAGTAGCATTGATGATTTTTCGTGAATTATGGGTTCAAAGGAAGGCAGCAAAATATGTCATCAGATAATAAAACCTTTGGATTCGTACAACCTGTGCCGTTTGTCGTATTATTTACCTTGACCGGAAGTTTGCAGCCCTGGCTGATTCGAACTTATTTAGTATAGTGGTATCGCTTCAGATGGTATCCTAATATATTTCATCTATACATACGTGAAAAATACGTTTTGCATGTGATTATTACTACTATTACCCAGTCAGAACAAGGAGACTTAAAATAGTCCCTTACAGGGACTGACTTTTAATTTGTTTTAGTTGTAGTCGTGGCTATTTTCACTCAGGAGGACATTCTAGGATACCAGTTTGAAGACTAAGAAGGGAAATTTTTCCAGCGGCCATCGCGGAAGAATAAAACATATCCCACATAAAACGCCCCAGGGGAAACCTAGTTTTCTACCCAACGATTTGCTGTTGGCATCTATAAAGGTATTTATTTATTGCTTAGAAGAATAATCATTTCCATATTTTCAAAGGGGTTGGGTTCATTGAGGAAAATACGGTTGCAGTGGCTAGCCGAAAGTGGATGGTGGATTCCAACCATGGTAAGTGGCCAATAGTTTCCTCCGCCCGCATAAGGTCCACCGTGGACATCAGTTCAAGCAGTCAACTTGGAGGAACCATTCCGTGGCAAAAATTGATCATCTCTCTACCAGAAGTTAATATCTGGTTGTCACAAAATGTACAAACCAATACTAATACAGAAAACCTAAGGACAGCAAATCCGCTGAGATGTGTATTGGGTTAGTTTGAGAAGATCTTCTTTTATTGCACATGTCAGCTCTCGTATTGTCTTTTGAAATAGAGTTCAAAGATGCGCAAGACACGTTAGACGATCTACGAAGAGGTGTTACCTCAGTAAGGCAGAATTCTTGGGATCACCAACACTTGACTACCGAGTTTTTGGCTCAAATAAATGTAGAAGGGGGGGGGGGAGGGGCATGGGAAAGTTGCACTGCTAAGGACAAAAGTCTGGACCTTGGACATAGGTAAGAAAGTTTGTTGTTTCATTAGTGGTTTTCGGACAAAGTTTGTCGTCAAAAGTATACAAAAGCGACAACACGGGAATTTTTTCGCATTACTGATCATTGTTGACAAAAAACCAAACCAGTTTGGTGAGGTGGATCTATTGACAGTTTCAAAGACGCCGCAGTCCAGACATCAGGTCCAGTACGTTATACTTGTTGTTTTCATGATTTACCGCAATCAGTGAAATATACCCTACGTTTATATGAAAGCTTTATACCTTGATTGTATAGCATAAACTATTGACCACAAATATTATTTGATTTGATTACCATTTACATAATGTATCCTGCGATCGGAACGACAAACGGAACGTTTATTGTCTACTTACTTTTGGAGGAAACAAAATATTTGTCTCCGTTTTATCATTAGCTGTATCTTATTTCACGCTAGAAATGGTGTGGTGTTTCGTGACATTCTCATGTGCGGATGACCTGCATAGAGTAAACTGTGAGAGTTACTGACGTTAATTTCGCGAAAAATAAAACAAAATTTGAAGTCCTATCCCTCGTAGCTCCAAGATCGTTCCGAATCCGATCGGTTTTTCAGTGGTTTTCGAGTAGTTTTTGAGTGGTTCCCGGAAGGATTCAGGGCGGTTGATGCTAATCCTGTAATATACATATGTTCCGTTAATTTCTGTCCTCCCTCCAAATTTGCGTTCTTCTCGATGGCTTTTATCTTCCAGATCAAAATTCCTAATAATTATTCTAATTTTGCCAATTTTACGGCGCCTGAAATAAAACTATCTGTAACTTTGTTCAAAGAGTACTTTATCGTGTTCAAACGAACGTGTCAAAATAAAAAGCTTGATAAACTGTGTGTTGTACTTTTGTCGTTGATTTTCTCCGTATAAATCCACTTACAACCCACAAAAAAATGCCCGATCAGCACACAGGGACAAAACAGAGTCCTGAAATAGTTCCCTCAAGGACAAATTTTTATTTTACGTCCTTAGCTTTGTGATGCCTAGGGAAGTCGAAAAACGGTTTCACTTTTATTAAATATTTTTCCGTTTTTGAGGTCTATAGCTGTTGCCTCGTCATATGGTGATGCTCTAACACGGTAGAAGTGAGGACAAAACAGATCAGGAAAATCCAAGATTAACGTCCAAAGTTGAAAAATAATCTTCTTAATCTACAGATGTTCGCGAATAATTACTTAAATTAGGCCTTTTATTTTCAAGTCACAATTTAATTTAATGAACCTCTGAAGACCGTTTCACTGCTCACTTGATTCGCTGTGGCTGCTGTGAGAAGGTATATGGCTGTTCGTTCCATTGGTAAGTGACTGACGAGGCTAGACCAATGAATAAAACCAGGACAGACACTGTGTATCACTGGAATAGCGATTCGCGCATTATCAAATATTTACTTACGTTATTCACATTTGACTGCCTGGACAGCGGTAGCTCAGCTGGTAGAGCATCTGCCCGTTATGCAGAGGGTCGCCGATTCAGTTCCGACTCGCGGCATCCGACTTTTTGATGTAAAAAATGCAGGTGGATTTTCCATTACAACTATTTTAACATTATATACATTTATTTATCACATTCTTTGACTTCGAAATGTTTTTTCTGGTGTTGTGAAGTGCTTTTTCCTTATCAACGGCAATTTTTCGCTGAATAATGTTCGTTGTTTTGGGATTTGTTTTGCATTCAAACTTCTGTGTACGATGGTGTTGCTTGTGATTTAGTTTAAAAATACTACCACGCGTAGTTCTTGGTGACGATGAATATCCCATCCTAGGATGAAAATACGAATGAATTTCAGCCTTTTTCTACGCTCAAAAACATTCTAGGGCACCAATTTGGGAACACAGAAAGTGATCCTTCCAGCTGCTGTTTCCCAAAGGCAAACTGTGAACAATCCAATAGACCCCCAACTGGTACGACCACGTGCAGTGGCCAACTGCTCCCTCGCTTTCAACTGAACGCATGATGTGCGACGGTTTGGCGCAAGCGAAACACTGTCGGGTGTCGTCAGTTATCATACACAAAGCAGCCAGTAACTCATCAGTGAATATGATTTTTTCTATTTCTAGATGATTGCCGAGCAGCTGTTGAATTGCGACGGGCGTTTGAGAGGACTGTCTGGACTGCCCTCATCAGACGCAACTCTCGAAATGGATCCTTATGGAAAACGACCGCAGTAAGTTATACTGAATAAAATACTATCAGAACTACTCATAAAACCTGTTGCGCTATCAGGCAGTGAAAACGAAGAAATTATGTCAAGGATGCGCCCAAGAACGGATATCTGGTCTCCAGAACCCATCGCATTGGATGCATTCATAAGTCTAAAACAGTCACCACTAGATGCATTACAAACAAACACAGCGATGCTACCTTCGACCATGTAAATTTCTGACTGTCCTCACTATGAAATTGCGTAGTCACGTTTAGTGACCAGCACCATGGATATCCAGTGCAGCTACTATTTTAAAAAGAAGCATTGCATGGTATTGATTGATTACCCATCAAATAAAATTCAATCTATGGTCAGAATAACAAGTAAAAACCACTTCATATGCTAAACATAAAGACAGCAGCTTAGCCAAGAAGATTCATGTTGAGTTAGTTTCAGAAAATCTCCCTCTATTGGACGTCAGCTCTCATGCTGTTCTTGAAAACGGAGGTAAGACCTATGCTGAAAACGTTAAATGAATTACGAAGGGATGTTACTTCCATAAAGCAGAATATACTTCAAGCAACCGCTCAAAACCTCACCACATTTGATATTCTTATAACTTATTCCACGCCGTCTGCGTATCTCAACGAACGACTGAACGACGACAATTGTTATGGTTTGCCCTCAAGTGTAACCTGTTTGAAAATGACTAAATCCAGTTGAATCTTCTTTAACATTTCGAAGAGGGTGGGGGGGGGGTAGGGAACTGTGATTGACAGCCGATTTTTTGGCGCAGCTGAAGGTCAAAGGTGTTCATGGAAAAATAGTTCCCAAGGGAAAAAACTCTGAACTCTTGTTATGCATGAGAACACTTGCTGTCCTATTATTGGTGTAAAGAGGCTGTTGTCGTCAAAGGTATCTCAATGCGACAACACAGGAGATTGGTCGCACTGTCGGTCGCTACTTGCAAAAAAGCAAACTGAATCAGTCTGGAAGATCTTTTGACAGTGTCAGAGACCTTGCAGACCAGACCGTAAGTCCCTTAGGTCATATAAGTATACTTGCCACTTCCTTCATTGACTGCGTTTAAGAAAATATAATGAACGTTTCTATGATAGTGCAATACATTGATTGAATAACAGTAAATCATTCATCATAAATACTTACATTGATTGCAGCCCAAGTAGCACGTTGCCCCAACCTTTGGGGCAAACCTGGGGCATACCCCAAGCTTGCCCCAAGGTTGGGGATAGCCCCAAGTTTGCCCCACGGTTGGGGCTAGCCCCAGGTTTGCCCCATGGGGCAAACTTGGGGTGTGCTACTTAGGTTCATAACCAGTGGTGTCTCATCACATGCTAGCAATCGGGTGGTGTTCCGTGATATTTTCATGTGCAGACGACTTACGTAAAGTGGATTGTAAGAATCCTCGGCGTTCATTTTGGGAGTTAAAAACGTTCAAGGTTCTATTCGTCCAGTAAATAATCGTGCTTAGAGAAATTATGAGGTGCATTTCCGTTTGGCTAATGAATAGGTGGGAATAATTCGCGTGAGGCTTGAGACCATTGTTATTAGACATTCCTGCTAAAGAACTCAGTTAATTGCGGTCAAACGATAAAAAATATAAGAAGCGGATGAGACGCTCTGTTGTGGTTGTTTCTAAAGAAATTCTCCAATCATTCCCTCGAATGTTCCAAACGGGACTAAATTGGGACTATTTCGCTGACTAGGTGGCTAAAATAACCGGTCGAAAATCGTTCGGAAACGATGTCACGAACGGGATTCGTACTTCAAGAGACTGGGTTTGTAAGTAAATGGACTTCGAGAAATAATGAAGTCCATTTCAGTCGAGTACATAGAACTAGGAAATAAACACGCGGTTTCTGAGACCATTTTCTTTAGATTTCGGAGGCATTAGAACTTCATTGAGTGAATTAAAGACAAGAAGAGTATATTGGAATTGGATCAGCCACTCTTTTACGGTCAGTCCCAAGACAGGTCTCACATTACTGCCGAGTGTTTCAAACGGGACAACTTTTTTGACTAATTTGCGGCTAAATTGAGAATAATTTAAGGCTATTGTTGGCTGAGTATACATATATATTGTTTGCGTTAGGCGCTTAGCAGTTCAGTCTCTTGGAAAAACTACTATGTAGAATTTTCCAGTTCATTTAAAACAAAATGTGCAACGACCCATTACGCTTTATTCATCTTCATACCTCCTTCCACTTTCCCTTGTTGAGATGATCCGAAACAGTTTTTGGGTCCTGGGATGTCGTTTATGACTTCAGAATCACTCTCATAGTTCTCGCTATAATCTGCTTTATCCGAGCAACAAGATTCAGGAACAATTTTGTTCTATTTTGGATATGGAATTCGAAAACAGTGCATACTTCTGCTTCATTCGTGAACATGTTATTATTGAAATCGCATGGATAAATAGCCATCTTCAATAAATTTGAATTCGAAGCTTTAGAGTGAAACATATATTATTTTATTTCAGGAGCTTAGCACAGAACCTGAATTCCGTCAACGTGCCCTGTATCTATGATTTTGGTCAATCGCGCACATTTTTATTTATTTATGATATTGTTGTGGCACATTAAAACAAGAGTGTTCAGGTCCGTTCAACTCAGTTCAGTTCAGTTCACCTTGCACAGGACAGGTAATGGCCACGGCCAATCGGGGGTCCAGAATTCCTTCGATTGTGTGCACACCAGTTATGCACCCACCACTGCCGAGTGTATTTCGTCGAATCCCCGCTAAAAATGAGAGGGAAACGGAAAAGCTCATCGCTCATCAACTGCGAGAGACATTGTGCATCGAGAGCTTTCACTGAGGCAGTATGCAATGAGCGAAAAAGTTCATTAAAACATACTCCAGAAGGATCACAGTGCTACCATCCAGTTGATATACTCAAGGCTCACTACGAGGAAATATCTCGTACCAGTTGCCATCTAGAGCACCTTTGAAGTATTGGACGGTCTGCAGATCTACCATTCCACCAGGAAGACCGTTCCAACTGTTGACAACCCTGTTGCTGAGGAAGTGCGATCTAGCCATCAACCTAGCTCGGGCTTTTATCAGCTTCTTTTCATGTCTCCTTGTTCTGGAATCTACGGCCACTTGAAATAGACTATCTGGTCTAAAGCCGGAAAAGCCCTTCATTACCTTGAACTTTTCTGTGAGATATCCTCGACTTCTCCTCCTTTCCAACGAGAAGAAATTCATGTCACAGAGTCTCTGCTCGTAAGCCTTACCCCTCTGCCCTTCAACCATTCGAGTGGCGAGACGTTGGACCTCTAGGCAGTCGGCGTCCTTTTGTAGAAGGTTGACCAAGTCCGCATGCTACCTTCTGATTGAGTTCGTCCAATAACCACGTGAATAGGTACAAATACCTCCCGCTGCCGGCAAGACAAAGCTGATCGTAGTCTAAAGAGCTCCCCGCGAGCCTTTTTCGCAGCAGCGTTGAACTGCTCCAACCATTTGAAGTCACTCTTCATGATGACCCCGAGGTCTTTAACCTTACTGACTGCCTCTATGGTGAACAGCCCTTGATCATGAGCGACAGTTAGGCTTTCTTTTGGCCTTGGCAACAAATGGCTTTTTTCAGCGTTTAGAGGTAAGTCTCATTTGTACGCCCAGTCCAGGACGGTACCTATTTCTCTGCCCAAGTCCGCCCTACCGTCAGATCCAACAATCTTCACATCATCCGCGAAAATAAAGCTGGGCAACTGAAGAGCGGATTTCAGGTCATTAATAAATGACAAGAATAGGACCGGGCCTAGGACGGATCCCTGAGTTACACCACTGGTGACGTTCACCAAACTGGAGCACCTGTCCCCCACTTTGACATAAAGCGTCCTGTGGGAGAGAAAGTCCTCCAGCCACCCATATACTGGCCCACCTACGCCAAACGGCTCCATCTTGCATAGCAAAAGACGATGATTAACGGAGTCGAACGCCTTGCTCAAATCGAGGTAGCATACCTCAGCTTGCTTACATTCGTCCAGTCGTTGAGTTACTTCATCTAAGAAGCACAGGAGATTGGTCAGGCAAGACCTATTTTTCAGGAACCCATGCTGCGCCGGGCTTAGCGTGGAGTGCTCCAGTAAGTGCTGGCAGATATGGGCACGGATGATCTTCCCCAGGACTTTTCATAGGATGCTAGTTAGGCTCACCGGCCTGTAGTTCTGCACAGCCGACTTAGGCCCACTCTTATGTGTTGCCACGACTGCCGCGACTTTCCGGTCCTGAGGCAGCATTCTATGGTCCAACGTGGATCTGTACAGCCTGCATACCGATGGAGCTATGATATCCGCCAACGGCTTGATGATAGCTGAATTATTGCCGTCTAGGCTGTTTAACTCCTGTAGGTCTAGCTCGTTTAACTGAGGAGAAGGATGCACTAGAGTCAAATCTACTCGTACCCCACTATCCATTCTATGTACACTACCAAAGTATTCCCCCAGGTCGTCTGCTTTGCCCTGGTCATCAGTGACAGTACCATAGTCTCTAGTGGATAGCGGACCCACGGCATTCTTCGTTGAGCCTTTCGACTGTCCATAGCTGTAGAATGTTTTCGGCTGTTGTCCTAATAATAATTATAATAATGGTAAATTTCTCGACCATGGCCGAGAGGCCCGCGCAAGCGCATGATCATGGTGTATGACGTTACTCAAAACGATGAACTATACACGAATTTAAAGAAAGCGAGTCAAAATCGTCAGAAGCAAAACAATATAGATAGAGTTAGTTTGAATCGACCGAAATGATATTGGTTTGCGCGGCAAATACGGTTTGGTTTCGAATCCGAATTGGTTGGCGGTGGCCCGTGGGAATGCGAAATATGTCGTGAAAATATATTACTAAGGATGCGCTATAAACCAAAATAATGCAAGCTGTGGATAACGGAGGCCTATTGGGGTTCTATGAACGGCATAAGTTATGAACATCGAGAGATAAAAGAAACAAATGGGGGTACACTCGTGTACTTTGGTGAATATGAAGAGAAGGGCTCTCCATGAAGACAATGATGGCCCGGAATGACAGATATTTCCGGTCTCAATAAACGGAGTGTGTCATGAAACGGGGAGACATGAACAAACTGTGTGGAAGTGGACTAGGAAAAGTTGATGAGTGTGGAGGAAACAGCAATCCATATAAAAGGCGAGTTTAGGTTCAAAATCAATAACCCGGATCATTCAAAGAGAAAGGGAAAGCAACTTGAAGGCCTTAAATTAGTGAAGAATAAATTTCAAGCCGGATACCGATCGAAAGAAAAATGAAATCTTGCGAGAGAAAACTGAGTGAAAAACCTCCGCATAGGCTCGCGCTCTACTGTTCTGTTACGCTGACAAAAATATATTGATTTATTGATTCTCAGTGATACTCGGCTTCATTATTGGGAACCACGGATGAGGGGGATAAGTGGACTTGCGTTCGGATGGCGCATCGAAATTTAATGAGTAAAAAATTCCTGTGTTGCGTATTCTGGCTCTGTTATTGGATTATTTCACACGAGACCAAGGTGGTGTGCAGCATCCCGTGGGTATGGTTCATCGGGCAGGGTAAGGGACGTGTCAATCAATCAGTAGAAGGTAGCTCGTGAACCGTTATTTGTGAAGACTCCAGCAGTGACATCAGTAGTAGAGGTGTTGCGTCGGAAGACGCCTATCAATCAACTGGTAAGCAGTTGGGAGTGTTCTAGATCGTGCGGCTCGATTGCAGTCCCGCTTGGTGTAGAAGATTCCATTTAGGTCTCTGTCGGTACGGGTCAGATTGTGGACCTTGGTCACCGAAAGTGGAGCCGGAGCGAGTGGGCGACGACAAACCTGAAATAAATGATGTTAGCAGTCTGGAAGTGGTTCCAGCTGAGTTATGATAATAAATGGCGACAACTAATAATGAACTGGTTGGGTTTATGTGGACTGTCAGTGGCGCATTTCATATTCTGGTCTGGGTTTCAATTCGGGAGTTTTTGTAACGTAGGGTTGCAGGGGGTTGATAAGTACTACTACAGGCTTGCAAGATAGCGTAAACCGGGTGGGCTGCTGCGTCTGCATTTTAAAGGATAAATGGTTTGCACTCAATTAGAAGGTCTGGAGAGCAATTTAGTAAGAATGCAGAGAGAACCACTAGGGCACCTGTGGTGATGCGCTAGAGAAAACTGTTATCATGCACAGAAACGTGGACGTGAGTTCGTCTGTGCTCCTACTCGGTAGTGCCGGCCTACTGAGATTTAATTTGAACTTGGGCAGGGAAATCTCATGCCGAGGTGGTTGCTTGTGTATCATTATAAAAGTGAGGAGAGACAGTCAGTAGGGAATGGAAAATATGAACAGTCCTCCGTGTTCATTTTTGTAGACTCAAGTGAGGCAGGTATTGGTCATTAATTGCCTCCATACGTTATCCATGTCAGTGGGATTAAGTTCCAGGCTGCGGTTGTGATTGCAGTTGGCAGGAGGCTGTGGTTACTGTTAGATAGGGTTGCAAACCTAAGCGTGGCTTGGATGCTAGGCTGCTTTCTGAGAAAGATGACGGAAGATGGAGGGCTATGGATGGAAAAGATGACCGGTTTCCACTATGTTCTTTTCTATTTTTCTCCTTTTCCGGGCTTCACCGAGGCTGCCGTTATTCGTCAGGTATGTAATAACCGGTCGTGGAAAATCCCCCTTTGACCCTCACGATTCAGTGTTTTTCCTAACATCACTCATTTGCCTACACTATTGACTTGTCGTTACGAACTGGTTGTTTCTATGGACCAATTGTTGTTTGTTCGCGCCCACAGCGCTACTTTGGCACATCCTTGTTCAGGACCTGCGTGACGCACGTGCTGTTTGCTCACAAGCTGCTATTCGGTTTCTCGTTGTTGAGTCCTTGTGATCGTACTATTGAGGTTTGTATTCTTTTTGATGTCATTGTTCATGTAATAATCTAGTATCGTAGAATATCGCGGATAGTCGTCTTTTGATTCCGGGATCCGTTGCGAATTTGGCTACGCATTGCTCAAACTTTCGTTACAATACTCAATAGATCAATTTGGAACAAGGAAAAACACGCTAAATGACAAGAAAAGGATCGAAAACATTGGATTCCGAACAGGAAGTTACACGGCAAGTCTCTGAGGAGGTTTTGGGTACATTTAATCCTTTAGTTAATGCTATATCGCCTAGTCCTGTCAGTGCTAGTTCATGTGTTAATGAGAGCAATATGGATCGTAAGGATGTGAGGTTTTATAGGCTGAGAATATTGGATATAGAACAACAGCTGTTATCGGCTAGACTGCAGGCACAGGAAGCAGAAAAGAAGTGTACACAGAAAGAGTGAGAGCACGAGACCAGCGACTTTGATACTTCCGATAGATCAGAGTGCAATAAGGTAGGAAACCCCACGCCGGTCGCCGACTACAAACCACCATCGATCGGTTTGACAAGAGTGGAGCTAACGGTTTTCGACGGGCGAGCTGAGCAATACTGCAAGTTTGTCAAACAGTTCGAGACGTTCGTTGAAAATGAGGTAACCGACCCTGGGCAAAGGCTTCTCTATCTGACTCACTACTGTCGAGGCCGAGCAAGAGAAGTTATCGACGGGTGCGCCATGCTCGACCCGGAACAAAGCTACACAAGAGCAAGGAAGATTCTAAGGGACTTGTTTGGCCAACCTTTCAAAGTAGCCCGTAACCTAATAGAGGGCGTGATGGTAGAGGCAAAGAGAACCAAGGGCGACGTCTACACAATGGCCGATCTGGTGATTCAGGTGCAAAACTGCTCAATGGCCCTCGGCCATTTAGGTTACAGGGCTGACCTAGATGCCATGCACACTTTGGAAGGCATAGTCCGTCACCTCTCTCCCGAACTACAGGGTCAGTGGGCGGAAGAAGCAGAACGGATGAGCCGAAGCGACAGAGAAGCTAACTTCGAAGACCTGACCGAATACCTAGACAGGCAAACAAAGATATATGACAGCAGGTTCGGCCGACTTATCCAAGACAGCAGCCGGGCAAACAAGCCCATTACCAGCCAAGCTCAAACCCCTGCACGGGAACATCCAAAATACCAACCTTGCACCAATACACATGCCATTTCACTTGATGCTGCGGCGCAACCCAATTGCAGATCCCGTGACGTTAGACACGGCCTACCAGAATGCCCCAAGTTCGCAACGCCACAATTGAAGAACGGTGGGGAATGGCGAGGATTGCAGGAGCGTGTTTTTTTTGTCTCAACACCACGCACCGGGCGGCAGCCTGTAGGACAAGGAACCGATGTGGTTACGAGGGCTGCACGGGCAGACACCATCGGCTGCTGCACTAGGCGAGAGTAACCTTACCCGAGACGAGTGCCAAACCCAGCGTTATTTGTTCAACGTCACGATCTGCCAGTAAACCGGTACGTTTAGGCGTAGTCGCCGTGGGAGTAGTGACCCCAACAGGAGTGGCCAAAGCGTTGGCCTTCATAGATAGTGGCTCGGATACCACGCTAGTAAAGAAGGAGTTCGCAGAGAGATATGAGATTAGAGGGATCCGATCCCCTTTAGCAGTAAACACAGTAAGTGGACCGAAGTCATCCAGCCGACCAAACTGCACTTACAACTCGCTTCCCTGGTCGGCAACGACAGAGGAGAAACCCTAGAAGCACTCACCATAAAGGACCTGACGATGAGAGCACCTCAGTCAGTGCAATCGATTCTGACTCAGTGGCCGCCTCTCGACGGGGTTGCGATCGAGGAGTGGCAGGGTAACGAAACTGACCTGCTGATCGGCTGCGATATACCGGAAGCGCATTAGGTCCTGTATCAAGGAATGGGAAGCCGCAAAGCACCCTATGCAGTACGCACCATATTCAGTTGGACTTTATATGGTAGTACAGACGGCAGATGCGGCAAACAGATCAACTGCATTTCGGTGGAAACGTTGAACGTCGAACAGGCATTCCAACAATGGTATAACACCGAATTTGCCGACCTGGCCATGGACAGAGATGCCCCATCACGAGAGGATAGGTTGGCTTTGGAGATGGTGGCCGAGAACGTCAAGTACGCGAAGGTCGTTTTGTAGGTTCCTATCCCGTGGAGATCCAACATGAAACCCATGCCGAACAGCCGAGAAATGGCTTCGAAAAGATTAGGCTTCCTCAAAACCGGGCTGTTCCGGGAACCACAATTAAAGATAGAATACACGCGAGCCATGCAACATAATATCGACTTGGGTTACATGCAAAGAGTAGATACAGCGGTCACCAGCGCAAATTTGAGGTGATACCTACACCGTCTTCCGGTCGTGAACCCAAAGAAACCGGTGAAGGTCAGAGTGGTTTTCGACTGTGCCGCGAAAAGTCAGGGTGTGTCACTGAACAACCATATACTATAGGGCCCAGACTGGACAAAACCACTAGTCGAGGTTTTATGTCGTTTTCGGCTAGGAAAAGTAGCCGTCTCTGCAGACATACGCGAAATGTTTCTACAAGTGAAGGTGCCCGGTAAAGATAAGGGCGCCTTCCGTCTCCTCTGGTGGTCTGAGAACGACACAAACCGCGCACCTGGCAAGTACAGGCTGACCGCGCACCCCTTTTGGACGGTTTCATCTCCACATTGCGCTAACTTTGCCCTCCGTGAAACCCTCGAGCGTTTCGGTGGCATCAGCAGCTTGTTAGGAAGAGCAGTGGACCATTTATACGTGGACGATTTCCTGTACTCCTTTGACGATCCAAATGCTGCTACTCTTTATATGACGGAACTGATCGCCACTCTAAATGCCGGAGGTTTCAACCTCACTAAATGGACTTCGAACAACCAAGAGGTGTTCAATGTTGTACCGAAGTCCGAGAAAATGGAGTGTACGAGAGAGCTTTTGGGATCCCTTTCACAAACGGAGCGCACGCTTGGTCTTCAGTGGAAACCCAGAGGTGACGAGTTCATTTTCACTCTAGACCTACCCAAACGACCAGTCACACGGAGAGGAATCCTATCATCAGTCTCAAGCGTCTATGACCCCCTAGGTTTCGTTTCCCTATGGTTGTTACCGGGAAAGTGCTCGCTACAATCGCTGTGCCAAAGAGGGACGGGTTGGGACGAACCTCTCCAGGATGACGACGATAAGCGATGGCGCGACTGGCTGCACAGCCTGGAGCAACTTGGGGAGATAAAAATACAAAGACGCTTAACAGGTATCAGGTGCACAAACGATGCCCAACTCCACTTATTTTCTGATACATCGGGGATAGGCTACGGGATAGTTGCTAACGGCTGCTGGGTGGACGCAAATGGTAGACGGCACAGCCAGATACTATTTTCAAAGGCGGGAGTGGCTCCACTGAAAACGGTGTCGATTCCAAGTTTGGAACCGACGGCAGCAGTACTGGCCGTGAAAGCCGCGGGGCCGATTAGGAGATGCTTCGACCGGATAGACTAGGAAACAAACTTTTGGACGGAATCAGCCACGGTACTTCATTACATAAACAACACTACCAGTCGTTTTAATACTTTCGTGGCCAACAGACTCACTATATCCACGAGTCGACTAAAACCGATCAATGGCACTTTGTAAAATCCGCCAGTAACCCGGCCGACGTCTGCTCAAGGGCCTGAAAACACTAGAGGGGTTACGGATGTGGACAATAGGACCGGACTCCCTAACGGCAACTAAAGAGATGTGGCCAACGCCAATAATACCCAAGGCCGACGATGGTGATATCGAGACTAAAAGACTGGTACTTGCTACAAATTTCACGGGAAGCGCAGGCCTGATATAGAAGCTGTGCCAATTCCACAACTGGACAAAAATGTTAAGAGCCGCAGTCTGGTGGACACGGTACAAAGCACTCTTATTGATTATGAAAGGCGCCAGACCACAAAACACATTGAACATGGGGACGATACTACAGGGCGAGCTGAAGCAAACCGAACTGGACGTTCTACGCCTATAGCAACTAGATGCTTTCCCGTCCGAGGCCCGCGAGCTAGCCAGGACAGATGATAACACCAAAGGAAGCAGGCTGTTACACAGTAGTATCCAAGCACTAAACCCCATGCGAATCAACGGACTACTGAGGGTTGGAGGGCGGCTGACGAATTCAAGCTTAGAGTACGAAACAAAACACCCCATAATAATCCCCTGTGACCACCATATATGGAGATGCCTGATAGATCAGGTACATCGAGAGGAGGGACACGCAGGCCTGAATCACTTATTGAACAATATACACCGACGATTTTGGGTGGCAAAGGGACCAGCGACGGCCAAGCGAGTCATAAGCAACTGCATTACTTGTCGTCGCCGGAGGGCGGTAGCAGGCCATCAAATGATGGCCCCCCTCCCAGCCGTAAGAGCCCAACCGGGATGGTGCCCGTTCGTGAAAATCGGCGTAGACTGCTTTGGCCCATTACTTGTACGACAGCAGAGGAGCACCCAAAAGAGGTATGGCTGCCTGATAACATGCCTACAATCCAGAGCAGTCCACCTCGAAGTAGTGCATAACATGACAACCGATTCATTCCTAATGGCCCTTCAAAGGTTCATCGCGAGGCGGGGCGTCCCCAGGAATATACTCCGACAATGGCTCGAACTTCGTTGGGGATCATAAGGAGTTAGAGAAAGGGTGGAGCCGCTTGGACACCGCTAAAATACAAAACCAGACCGTAGCGAAGGGGATAGAATGGTACTTCAATCCACTTTATGCCAGTCATTGTGGTGGCGTTTGGGAAAGGCTGATACGATCGACTAGGAAAATGTTCACAGTCCTGGCCTCACAATAAACCCTCGATGACGAGACGCTGACTACTTTACTAACAGAAGTAGAACGCATATTGAACAACAGACCCCTGGTGTCGATCGTCCCAGACCCGGAAGGCGAACCGGCACTCACCCCCAACGACCTACTATTACTCCGGTCAAACGCAGAAGTAACCACCCCGAAAACCCTGCGTGGAACGTACGGTGTTTGATGGAAACAAGTGAACCACTTAGTACAGGCTTTCTGGAAACGATGGACGAGGGAGCATCTACTGACACTGCAGCTTCGACAAAAGTGGATCTCCAAACAGAGGTCGTTCAGACGTGGCGACGTGGTCATTCTCGTGGAGAGCCACCTACATAAAGACGGTTGGCCGGTTGGAGTGATCAAGGATTGTCGTACAGAAATCGATGGTCTCGTGCGCACGGTGGTGGTGAGGAAGAACAAGGGAGACGTATTGCCAGATATACGTAAGATATATCTACTTGAAGGTGACAGCGACGCGGGCGAAGCCGACGCTACGGACCAAACTATACCCATGTCTGCTGATACCAGATGAAGCCGAATTCATTTATTTATCCCTCATATATTCCCCTGTAGGACCCAACCCCCCACAACATCTTTGAAGTATATTTGTGTTTAATTTCATACAGCATTAACGAGGTACTATGGAGCTAATTGTCCAAACCTTAGCTCACCACACGACACGACACTGCATGTAGAAGTAACGAGGCTTAGGTCACGCACACATGCCTACATTTTACTCGTTTTGCCACACAGCCTTTTGTTGACACTGCAGAAAGCCCTCCTTTGATGTGCAGTCACACCTGTGGTTCCATTGCACACCCCGGCACACACGCACTCACACACACTCACTGAAGCACATACATCCAGGACAGGACGGCCTTTACAAGGACAGCATCCATGTGCCTCCTTCACGCCCGCCATCGGTCATTTGGTCTTCTGGAAGATGTAGACTAGCCTCACGTCTATGTAGCCAATGGGTTAGGTGCGACCAGTAGTAGAACGTCGACGACGAGCATTAGGCGCGCGCACTGACAGCGGGGCCTAGGCAGGTAGGAAGAATCAGTACCTTTATACTGAAACTTTGACTCTGCTTAGGATCCAGGAGGATTTTGGTGGGCGGTGTAACGACCGGTCGTGGAAAATCCCCCTTTAACCCTCGCGGTTCAGTGTTTTCCCTAACATCACTCATTTGCCTACACTATTGACTTGTCGTTACGAACTGGTTGTTTCTATGGACCAATTGTTGTTTGTTCGCGCCCACAGCGCTACTTTGGCACATCCTTGTTCAGGACCTGCGTGACGCACGTGCTGTTTGCTCACAAGCTGCTATTCGGTTTCTCGTTGTTGAGTCCTTGTGATCGTACTATTGAGGTTTGTATATTTTCTATGTCATTGTTTATGTAATAATCTAGTATCGTAAAATATCGCGGATAGTCGTCTTTTGATTCCGGGATCCGTTGCGAATTTGGCTACGCATTGCTCAGACGTTCGTTACAAGATACGTCTACACACTGTCCAGGTCAATGTGTTGAAAGTCTAGGCCATGGTAGCAATTGTATTTGACGTCACATGCATGCTGGGTGCGCTTAGGGAGGGTATGGGGTGGTTGAAACTTAGAGCGGTGGGGGGGGGGGGTGGGTAAGCTTATGTGGAGAGTCCAGAGCACTGTCACCCCAGTCAGTCTCGTGCGTAAATACCAAAAGCCTGTCGAGCGAACAAGGGCGATGTGGGGTTTTCCCTTTCGCAGGATCAGGTCTGAGCTGATGGGAGACATACCAATAGATGAAGGTTGCCCAATTCCTTCACAGCCCGATGTCAGTGGCATTTGGAGATCGAATCAATCCCACGAGATATTTTTTTGTTTCCACTGTTCTTTTTTCCAGTTTTTCTTTTTTTGTTTCCCAACAGAGGGGTGGTTACGCCCATATAGGAACTTTCTATAGCCCCTCCGCCCGATCATAACTTTGTGCGTGATTGTCCTTTTTTCGCAACTGCTGGGGGTGGTCTGTTTTCCCCACTTTCGGACGACTCGGTGGTATGGGTGCAGTTGATATCAGGGGTTTCGCTAGCATGGGCTGGGAAAATGCAGAGTGGGACTATGCTAACACACTGAGTAGGGCAAAGAACGTTGTAAAGCACAAGCTAGCATACGAGTATCAGTCTCATACAGCGCCAGACCATGCCTAAGACCATCAGAGGCCATTCCGGGCGAGCTGGTGTATATGAGTTTAGCTCAGCTGATCTGAAATAGTGTGGTGTATACGAGGGAGTATGATAGTAGTTGGTGGATGGTAGATACAGAGATGAAACTAGAGGACAGACTGGGTCAAACTGGGTCAGACTGAGTCAATTTTAGCTCAAATTCCCGCTTGAAAGTTCTTAGAAGGCTTACAGTCTCGCTTCTCAGCTTTGTTTAGCGGTTCCAGGCTAGCTGACTGCCGGAAGCTTTTTGCCGGTTCCGGCGGTGGTTTCTGCTTTTGATGGCCTCGGCTATTGCAACCCTCCCCCACATGTGTCTGCCCCCAAGCCTTCTCTTCAAGGGCGCGGTCTCTTCCTGAAGGGCGATCAGGGATCCCTCTATGACCTGCCAGCGCTCCTTGACAGTAGCCCCCTCTATCCTGTCCCAGGTCAAACTAATCACCGCATTACGGAGCTTATCTCTGTCCATACTACCGAATTGTCCAACGAGCCTTCAGAGTAACTGGGGTTGCCGCATGCGTAGGACGATTTTGGCACACACGTGGTCACTCTTGCCCACCGGTACACAATAATGCAGTCCAGACACATCTTCGAGGAAGTCCGTTATTGATGGGTCCAGCTAGGATGGAAAGCATCCAGTCCTATATCTGGCATTTTCCCTAATATGCTGGTGCAACGCATTGGCGTGCAGCCACCTTAAGTAGGTTTGCTCCTCCGATACCGGCACGCAGACCTCAGCCACCCAGTCGATGTGCGGGAGATTGAAGTCACCCACTATGAGGGTCTTTTGTGCTCCTTGACTAGTTCAGTCAAAGTTCGAAGTAAACAAACGCCCTCTTCGTGGTTAGTGCTTGGTGCCCTGTTAGCACACAACATTAACCATTCTGCCTGGGAGAATGATGGTAGCGGCGCATAACTGGGCATTGCGAGTGCACATCTTGGTCTGAGACTCAAGGTGGCTTTTACCTGACCCAGCGAGGATGGCTACTCCACCACCAAGGCCATCCTGCACCCGATCCTGCCTATAGACTGCAAAACCGTTGCTCATTAGGCCTGACACATAATCTTCTACAGAAGGCCACGTTTCCGTGACGGCAACTATTGACGCTTTCTGCTCGCCAGCGGTTTTGGCGAGTTCCGCCCATTTACTTCTTATACTACACGCGTTAGTATATAACACCACCGCGTTTGCTCCGTCGCCTAGGTGCCTCTTGTTATTCACTCCTGTCTGTTTCTCAAGCGCAAAGCCTGATATGATGGCAAGTTTTTGCTTCGGATGTCCCCACTGGTGTGCATGACACCGGCTGACGATCCGGAATTTCCGACGACTCCCAATCCACCTCTATAGGAGTTGCCACAACATTCATACTGGCAGGGGCCACGCTGTCATCTACCTTCGGACATTACTGCCAGTTTTCGTCTTCCAGCGCGTCTTCAATTACAACTATTTGCGACCCCTTATGTGGCTTCTTTACTACTGTCGGGGTCGGGGCCTGAGAGCCGGGTACGGCATTCCACTGAACTTTTTGGTTTCTCACCAAGCGCCCCAGCTGGTCGGGCAATGTTACCCCCCGGAGATAGACCACCAGGCCTTACTCTATGCTAGTCTTTCATAATTTGGCATCAACCCTTGGTGATGTGTGCCACTATTGCTGCCCTCGCCAGCAGTTTATCCCGGGTGGCCTCATCAGCGAACTCCACTAGGATTGGTCTCGCACGACTTTCGCCTTTGTTCCCCAGTGGTGACTTCCATGTCCCCACCCTGTGCACCCTTCTTAGAGTAGTAGGGTACGGAACACCTGCGATTTGCAGTATATCGCAGACCCTCCTCTTATTTACTTCCCTCCTGGCTTTCGATTCCCTTATAAAGGGCTATTCCTGGTTTAGGATCAGGAGCCTGTGGCTTGAGACCCTGTCTATCGACAAGATCTGCCTCTGCAGATCCTTCACCTTGTTTTCCAACACCAGGAGAGCAGGGTCGTCCACCCTAGCTAATCCGGCCTTCGCTATATTACAGTCACCCTTCTTTTTGATCTTCCTTGTCCTTCTCTTTTTCTGCTCAGTCCACTGGCCCCCGTCGGTCTGCTTCAAAAGAGTTGAGGCAACGACCGCCTGGCAAGCTTTCGGAACTGGTCCACTCGCTCTGATGATTGTCCCCTCAGGTGTGGCTACTACTCCCGCAAACGACCTACTGCAACCTGATTGCGGTGGTTTGGGGCTTATGACTGAGGCACTACTTGGTGGGCGGTGGTCCTCACACTGGGCCTGCAGTTTAAAGGCCAGACTGGCCGCCTCCTTGAAAGCAGTACAGGCCTATTCAGCCCATGGGTTCTGTTTATAAAGAACATAGATGTCCTTTGCTATTCCTGAACACCTTGGATGAGCCCATCTCTTGCATACCTCGCACTCTGCACCATATACCACACGTTTTCCGCACTTAGGTGCGATACACCGATCAGAAACGCGTGTTATATCGAAAACCACAAAAACGATAGCGAAAACAACTCAAGTGCTCTTCACCCAAACACAAGATAAACACTGTGACACTAGCTAGTAAAGCCCGCTAACTCAAAAAGACAAAAAGAAAGACTAAAAGCGAGAAAAGATCGCTTCAAGAAACATCGAACACTACTCGGCAATACTGCTAGGAGAATGAAAATATTCTCCGGATAAAGCGCACCTTAAATGCAATTCTGGTACGCTCAGTATTGTGAATTAAACTAGGTTAATCCGCAAAACTATTAAAAACCTCAATTTAAAGACGAGAGCTCTATGAATTCAAACCGTGCGGTACTTACCGTCGAATTAATGGAAGTTTACTTAGTCCAACGATACCCACTGAATTTGCTCCCATCGCAGAAGGGTGCCGTTTTTAACACTGACACTCCCTGACCGGTTTGGATTGTTTTCCGTGGATCATAACTAGCCAATCTTGGAGTTTGTGCAGTGTGAGGCGGTGTGTCATTTAAGTAAGAGGATTCTCCGCTTTTGGTGGAACTCCTAGGGTACATTGGACGGGGGCATGGGCTCTAACGCCGAAAGAAGATCCCCTGGGTTGACCATGCAGGACTCTGCTCGCCTATCAAAATAAGAATTTAAAGGCTTTTGTTGGCCTGAAAATTTCGGCTTGCCCAATTGTGGGCCCACTAGTGATCCCACTATACTCGACAAATGTATAACGAAGCACACGAAGTGTTGCTGACTGCGGGTGGGAGACCAGCCTCCCATGATAAACGCGTATCATGACCGGTAACCATGAGGCGGGGTGTTTGACCTGCCTTCTTCCTAATTGTCGCCCGATGCACCAGTAGACATCTTACAAGTGTGACACCAAATTGAACGACCGGTCGACTGGTGGTAAGCACCAGCTCGGGGAATTTGGAAGTTCTATTAGTGCGCATAGCTAGTGCTCTAACTTTGAGGTGGCCCGTGTTGCTCTAATCCTTGTATTCTGGATAACACAGAACTCACACACCAGTTTACTATCAGAATTTGAACGCTGGTCAAAGTTTAGTTGGTGGTTTGGGCCCTGCCTTGCTACCCATTCAGAATTTATCTTCTTCGGGGTACCGCCTGACACTATTTGATGAAAACGTCCACCAACACTGGGATGTAGCGGCTGTCATCCCGTGTCAATCTTAGAGGTCAAGCGATATCCATCGCAAAAAGCTCCTTGAGAATTCTTGCTTGCACCGGCTCAAAAAGAGCTCATCGATTTTGGATAGGATTTTTGAACTGACCGTATTGCACCAGGGTTACAAAAAATAGTACCTTCCTCATCCAAGTGAGCCCGCTGAACGCGAGGGTGAGCTGGCATCACTTAGCTTGTCTTGATCTTCTTGGCCTAGTTCCTCGTGTATCCTTCTCAGGGCAGTGTTCGCAGTAGACGAAGGAACGACGATTCCCGGAGGTACTCTTGACCTCTCTGAAGAATGAACCACTACTAATCACCAAGTGGTGCAAAAGCCTCTAAAGGCATCTTGACCTCCTAGCTGGTCCCCGCGTTTCCATGGGAGACGAGTGCTGCCGTTGACTGGGCAGTAGGTTGCACAACAGATGTAGCTCCTTATCGGCTGAAGGTATAGCTTCAAAATAATAGGATTTAAGTTCGGGCGGTGCTATTTGTGAAGCTATAATCGTGCATGAAGGACAGTCCTTGTGGTTGCGAATAGGGCGACATGAAGATTAAAAGGCATTACCGTTTTTCTTGCCCATTCAATGCACATAAAGGAAATCAAAACCTAAGAGATTCTTCTACCCACAAGCTACTTGTTCCTCCAAGTCTCGAAAGTTCTGGATCCATATGAGAAACCAAGGGCCCGACCGAGTTAGAAACAGTCCTCTCAACAAGTACGATCGGTATCGTTTCGCGAACTGAGTGAACGCCAAAACATTTCTGCGTGTTTTACAGCAATAAGTCTGTTGTCTACTCGGAGCTCTTCTTGCAAATGCAACCAAACACCGCGGTCTATTTAGTGCCATTTGAGACAAGGCCATGCCGATAGCATGGTCATGGCGTCGGTGTCGAAAATAAACTTCACATATGCCTCATATACCCCCGAAAAATCCAAAATTACTTCGAAAGTGGAGGGTCTTGTGTCCCTCAAAGCCGATGGGCCACTATAGCCTGGGATAAAGGCGATCCCTTGTAGAACGGCGTCAGTTACCGAAGCGGTTATTTCGATAAAACCCTTAGTAAAGCGCTTATAATACGAGGCTGATTGGAAAAATGTTCGCACACCGTCAGTCGACTGTGAGATGGAATATGACTTAAGAGATTACACTTTCTTCGGCTTATATCGCATCCTCCTTCAGAGACAACCTGCCCCAAAAATTCGACCCCCGCCTGAGAAAATGACGTTTGGGATGCTACAGTTTCAGTCTGTACCTTTGGCAACATTCTAGCACACTTTGATGGATTCTGTTACGTTCGTCTACCTTTATCTCATGAGCAATAAACCTTCCAAGCATGTCGTTGAAAGCTGCGGAATAAGGCCCATTGACGAAAAGTGCATCGAACTTCTAAAAGTCGCCGGGGTATCGGTTGGTCCAAGCAGTGTCACATTGGACACGTACCCCCAAACGTTCGTGCACTCCTCTGTCGATATGTTGGTAAAGTCGATCAAAATATTGCTCACTTTGTACCGTGGTTTGGTGAAAGGCGCCGTACTGTGGGTATGCCGTTGTGCGCAAATGGTATTATATCTTCCCCAGTTGTTAGCCATTCTCCAGACCACATTATTCGTCGATTCGTGGTTTGCTAAAAAGTCGACCCGCAATAGCACCGTCCGTGGTAGTTCCTCCATTAAAATCAAAGGATTTGTCGCTTGTACCGTCGAATTTTGAAGGATAGCAAAGCACTTTCCCAGGACTTAATTGTGGCGACGTTTGATGTGTGCAAGTAGTTAAAGGAATTTTGGTTCCACTTTTTACCTGTTCCCG
Source organism: Fasciola hepatica (assembly GCA_948099385.1). NCBI lineage: Eukaryota > Metazoa > Platyhelminthes > Trematoda > Plagiorchiida > Fasciolidae > Fasciola > Fasciola hepatica. Next base: position 699,570 of record CANUEZ040000195.1, read on the forward strand.
TGCTTTGTTGCCATGGATAGCAATTTGATAGCGGCTTCATTAGCCGCTGGAGTGAACTGCCTCCGTGTATATATGCTTTCACGTTATCTCTGTTTGATGAATTTTCGATTGTGCAAAGCAGCTGGTCTGGTTAGGTTGAGCACACAAACAATTAGGCTATTACCTTGAGCGCTGATTTTTCTACCGGCGCATTTGGTTAACATCACCGCACTCGTATGTTTTTTCCACTTGGCGTGACATGATTGACGTTGGTTGGCGATGATGGAGGCTGTAAAGCACTCCAAGCAACGAATAGCGTAATCAAGGGAATCACAAATTCAAAACAGCATTGTTCCGTGAACCCTATGGTACTGAGTTATAAAAGCAATAAACTAGCATCATAAAAGGACCACAAATGCGGTTCCAGAGTACTGAGATTGAAAGCCAAAGTCACTGCAACTGGCGTATGTAAGTGGTATCAGGTCAACCAAACCTAAGGTAAAGTGTAAGGGAGCGCGTCATATGAAGAAGGTGTGTACTGCTGGCTTTCGAGTTTCGTGGTGAATAGAGTCACTTTATGTGGAAACGAAAGTACCATGTGTAAGAAAGTGTCTTCAGTCCGCTTGAGCAGTGCCTACGACGAGCCTTGAATTGGTTATTTTTGATCAAAATCCGAACTCAGAGTTGAGACTTCCAGCTCTGTGGACCCACCCGCGCCGTCGTATTTGACCCATGTCTCAGGACTTTTGAGGGGCTAATTAATTGACAGTGTAGTCAATATTTTTCAGGGCTGCCGTGACGCGTTTTCCTTATCTCGGCCGTGTTCCAGGAGTCTGGTACTGCCACCTATACGCAACTTTCAGTTTCAGATTTCTACAAACAAGTTCTAGACCATCGAACCAAAAATTAATTGCAGAATCTCGGCTGGGTCACACCTGTGATAGCTGTTCCCTGGTCAGTGCAAATAAATAAAGCGACAGGTGATATCGGGAATCACTGTCGCCTTTGCTTGCGTCAAAGTTTTGCATTTGGGTTAGCGATGCTACGCATGGGAAGTGGTCTTAGGAATCAGTAGTGTGAGAACATAGAAAGAACTTATACTTTCGAGGACTTAAGACCGGACCTCCACCTACAAACAACAGATTACGTTGATAATTTGATATTGGTGTTCTTGTTTCATTCATAAATAGTAACATTATTTTGGTTAGATAGTGGGTCGGTTGAATGATTGTCTACAGATTGAAGCGCCTAAAATTGATTATGCGCTCTGTCTTTAACTCGCCAAGTGGGGCCGACTATTTGCGGTTGTGTTGACAATTCCTTCCGCCGGTGCTGAATAGAGGCAGATTTATATTTTACTGAGGGTACTTGTGGGTCTGACAGCATACCACGGTCCGATGAAAGTCTGGGTGGCCTTCTGCTTGAGACGGATTGTAGAGTCAGCAAACATCGGATGCTATGCTCAATCGGATCACACAATGAAACGACGTCAGGAGCTGCAAGGTGCTACCATAAAATGGATAAGTCCGTGACAAGTAGGTCATGAACGTCAAGACGGCAAGGTTCGGTGATCCAGACCCATCAAGCGACATCCGCGTAGCCTCTTTAATTCAGGTTGTCTGAATGCTTTGTTTAGGTTACACGATCGTTTCGTCATTCTAAGTTATTGTCATCACATCTGGAAGATTAGGGTAAAGAACGGAATTCGGGCAATCTCGACATACAACACAAGTAAATGGGATTTCGATAAACAGTGGAAATATTGATAACTCTGGAATTTTTCCGGTGCAGTAAAACAAATACTTGGAAACCGGCCGGTTGAATGTATGAACGGCGCCTGCTGACCGATTCCGACACGATCCAAAGCAAATTCGATTGCAAAATCTAAGGTACTGTATTCGACAAACAAACAATTTTAAAGTGACAAATGTCAATAGTTTTCCTTCTGGGCTATTACACTTCAAGACTGAACAATGAATGAAAACTGCAGCCAAATTACAGCCGAAGGGTAGAAGCAGCAGAAGAGACTAGCGAATACAGCCACAGCAAAGTTCAAGCTCGGGGACCATGGCTCGAAGCAACTTTGAGGGTACAGTTGATGACAAAGATTGGGAGCAAAAAATCGACCCACAGGAACTCAGGTACAGATAGTCCATACGAGTGAATCATAGCCGTTCGTAACCTGAATTTGCAGATGAAAAGATTGAGGTTTCCTCAACCACGGTAAAAACTTTTGAGAACAAATAGATGTTAGAAGATGGAAGTCAAGTGTACGCTAACACTACCTCTTCGTCTAAGAAGCCAGCAATGTTGTCCACTTCGCTATATTGCTAGCTGATGTTTTCTCATAAACTCGCATTTCCGTGATAACTAAGGTAAGAACTTATCGGGCCTCATGAAATGCGGCTCGTCCAACAAGAGACCTAATTCGTGGAAGCGTAAGCCTCGCGAAGTCATCACACTTTGAGTGCAGAAATATTTCTATCACAAATTGGCGTTTGAGGCTGCTACTCAAGGGGACTAAAATGAGGGTCTTTTCTGCAGTGAGCGGGGCCCAAGATTGTCTAAAGGATGAAAAATGGAAATCGGCCCGGATGCACACTGGTCTCATACAAGTCCAGAAACTTCTGACCTAAGAAAAATAAGTGGACTGCGTAAGGAACCAAGCAGGCTAAGAAGAAAAGCGAACGTGAAATAGACCAGTAGTGAGTCGGAGGTGGGTATGTAAGTAGAATTTAAGTGAGTATAGATAGTGAATAATGTTAGCAGTGAGGTTTAAAAAGGAAAGAAGGAAACCTAAACGAGTAGTCAAAAAGGGCCATGAGTATAGTTACAGTGAGAGTGGACACCATTTTTTCCGGCCTTTTATTCCGTGCTTTACCACTCCAATAGGGAAGCATTCCGACTGGATACTTCCCACCGCTCCGTGTTCCATCAGCTTTAACCGTCCCTTTAGAGCCAGTTTATGGTAAAGCTTAACGAAAGACACATTGGTCACTAGATTCTCATCAGTAGTCTGAAAATCCTGATCAGGTGTGAGCCATCCTTCCCCGACCAAAGAACTGAACTCCTAATGCTGTTTATCTTCCGCAGAGACTAGTACACTGAGACCTGGGATGGATTTAAAAAACCTTCGCTGCGCGACCTGCTGAGCTACCCGATCAGCGTCTGACGTGGGGGCCCAGGCCTGTACAAGGTACTGTAGTCAAAGCCGGACATCTGTCATGGACTTTGACTTATCTTTGCCATACTGCAGTTTTAAGGCGTGAATCTAGAAGTCTGCTTTGACCGCCTTTATTTTGTCTAACACCTTTTCTATTGTGATGCCATCTTTTTAACATTGATTGATCAAGATGACACTGTGAATGAACCACGGGGCTTACGAAAATGTCAATTCAGTGGATTGGCTTCCGTGGAACTGCCTGGATTTGCTCCGGCCAGCCGTCGTGTGCGCTTTAGTTAGATGAAAGTCTCCTTTGACTTTAGTCGAATGAACAGCGAGTGCTCCAAATATTCTGAAGATTTTCAGGCTTTTCCCGTTCGACTTTACCGTCGGGAAGCAAGACCTCTATCCTAGTTTAATGAACGTTCTATGAACTCAAGGTAAAGAGGATACTATCCAAATCACAGAGAAGTTAGCTTCAAAACTCCTCGGGAGCATCCCACTCCGATAATAATAATAATAATAATGGTATATTTCTCGACCATGGTCGAGACGCATGCGCAAGCGCATGATCATGGTGTACAACGTTACTCAAAACAATGAACTATACACGAATTTCAAGAAAGCGAGTGGAGTCGTCAGAAGCAAAACAATATAGCTAGAGATAGTTTGAGTCGACTGAAATTATAAAGGTTTGCGCGGCAAATACGGTTTGGTTTCGGATTCGACTGGTTGGTAGTGGTCCGTGAAAATACAAAATATATCGTGAAAATATAGCGCTAGGGAAGCGTTATAAGTCATAATAATGCAAGATGTGGGTAACTGAGGCCTATTGCGGGTTCTATGCACGGAATAAGTAATGGACATGGAGAGGTTAATGAAATGAATGGAAGTACAACCGTGAACTTTGGTGAATATGAAGAGAGCGGCTCTCTATGGAGATGAAGTTGGCCCGGAATGATGGATATTCCCGATTCTAAGAGAGGGAGTTCATCATGAAACGAGGGGACATGAGGAAACTTTGTGGAAATGGACAGGCAACGTTGATGAATGTGGAGGAAACAGCAATCCATATATAAGGTGAGTTTAGGTTCGGGATCAATAACCCTTATCGTTCAGAAAAAGGCAGCGCAACTTGAAGGCCTTTAACTGGTGAAGAGTCAATTTCAAGCTGGATACCGATCGAAAGAAAAATGAAATCTTGGAAGAGAAAACGGAGCGAAAAATCTCCTTGTAGGCTCGCGCCTTATTGTTCTGTTATGCTGACAAATATATTGACTTATTGATTCTCAGTGATCTTCGGCATCATTGTTGGGAACCAAGGATGTGAGGGACAAGTTGACTCACGTTCGGATAACGTATCGAATTTTAATGAGAAGAAATTCCTGTGTTGCGTATTCTGGCTCTGTTATTGGACTGTTTCACATGAGACCAAGGCGATGTGCAGCATCCCGTGGGTATGGTTCATCAGGCGGGGTAAGGGACGTGTCAATCAATCAATAGAAGGTTGCTTGCGAACTGTTATTTCTGAAGCCTCCAACAGTGACATCAGTAATTGGTTCATCTTTCTCAACCTATCAAGCCCTCCCCTAGTTCCATTTAAGGCTTTATATTCTGCTCTTCATGTTCCTTCGTGGTGTATCACGGCCTTATAAAATTCACGTCGTTCGTGAGCTCCTATTATACAGGAGACCATTATTTTATATTCCTCCGGTTCCTGTATTTGATCCATTGTATTTCCAGTCTCCTCTTCGTTTGCAGCAGCCTCCATTGGGCTCAGTCAAATTTCATCATCTTACTTCGGTTTTCGGGATTGCCGAGGACCCTGTTTCGCCCATCATATTGTCCACTTGAGCTCTCTGCATTACTTTCTTCTGTGCATAAGTCTGTCTACACAATAATATTATTATTAGTAAAGATGATATATTTCTCCTCTTTGGTCGAGACCTACTCTTGAAAGCATGATTAAATTGAGCAATATCACTCATCATGGAGAAATATTCACCGTTGCTAAACGATGAGTTGCCTACTTCAGCGGCAGTACAGTAAAGTTGCTTGAAGCTTTAATAGCGCAAAATGAAGGGCATTTCACGCGATAAGTGCAAATCAGTTTCCATTCGAGTGATGGCAGCGTGAGGAATCGGTTGTAAATGAGACTGCTCAAACGGACCTAGTGATCAGATGTGAAAAACGTCATTCACAAGAGTCTTGCAGAAAAATATCGGCTGGTTACTCCCGACCACCAAACGAGACCAGTTTTTACTAGGCAAGCACACTGATGGAAATTGCGTAAAGAGATCCTGAAGAACGCCGGTGAATGTGTAAATGAACAATGATCCCTAAATGTGTTAAGTAGTTACCGGGAGGGTTGTCAAGAGTCAATAAATGATGAGAAGCCGCGAAAGGGGGAAGTTCTCTGCCCTGTATATTAGTGTATGAACCTGTACCCTAAGGACGATTGTCGCCTTCCACTTCCCAGGAATAACTTGGACCCTCTCTTGCTGGATAGGACAAACGAGATTTACACACAACTTCATTTTCGCCCGTCTCACGATCGCTTTCCCCAAGATTCCCACCAGACTTATTGAACCTGGACTACTCGATCTCACTGCATTCATACAACTCATTTTAATCCCATATGTCATCCTGCCCGTTCCGTGTTAGAACCCGCTAACACTGTTCAAACACTGGCACCTTTATTGTCACTATTCATTGATTCATCGGTCACCAAAAAAAAACGTCCGGCGCTGACATATCTTTCAGTAGTCCTCCAGTGGGTAGCGAAGTAATTAGTAACTACCTGCACTCTTCATCGGTCCATCCGATCGCATCCGCAATGCTGTTGCATCGAGTGTCCGGGCTCTGCAGATCACTGCGTTCACTCCACGATTAGACGTCTTCGATACACTTCCCATGCTGCATCGCCGCTCCGTTCCCATCATTTGTTACACCTGTCAAATTGGTCATTAGAAATGTGACACTCACCGTCTACTTACTATACCATCACCGTTATCGAGACCTTTGATTTTCCAGATGTTGCATTCGTGTTATATTACCGAAACTGACCCCGTATGCAGCCTCTAAATCACACCACCATCTGCACCGGCTGATACATTTTATTTCTTTATTCGTTGGTCCAACTGCCGCTTCCCGCGATATACCTGGGCAGTTTTATTGATCTGTCATTTTTGCATGGTACATACCACACAGCATTCATCTATTGACGTACACTTATCTGTGGATTACTTTACCTTTCCTCTCGCAGAACTGAACACCTGTATAATGGATGTAACCACACGGTCAATATTGATTAGTCTTCCACTTCCGCTTTGACATTTCATACCAACCTTACATAAAGTCAACAACTTGCCGCACGCTCACCTGTTTTCCTCCGGCCGTTCCCTGCCACCATCACTCTGGTAGTATCCCTCCCAAGAAATACGCAATTGTTTGCAACATATATGATTCCTCCAGTATACAGCCACCACTTCATATACCACCATCTTTGCAGACTGAAATATTTCCATGTTAATACTTCTTGACATACCTGTAGTAAAGTGAATAATTCACCGAACACTTCGACGAGATTTCTATCCATATGCCTCTCATATTCTGTAGCGCACCAAAAACATTTCCTTTGAATATGTTCGAATTTCCACTAGTGGTAATTATTTCATATACCACTTATGCATGTACTCCAGACCAACTGGCATCATTCGACATTGACCTTCAAATTTGCCGGGCATTACTACAGTTTTAGTTCACTGTAACACTCTCTGATACTCTGCATGCACTTGTTGTACCCTTTTGTGAATTGTCATTCCGGCATCACTATAATCATCTGATCATGCATTCTAGCATGCTTCGGGCGCATCCGAAATATACAATTATTATTATTATTATTATTATTATTTTTATTATTATTATTATTATTATTATTATGGGTTTACAGAATGTGAGGAACTATTAGCAATTAAAAAACAACATAAAGGTGGAGCGAAGTTGGGAAATTGAGGGATAAAATATATTTTTTTCTGGGCTAAGGCCTGACAAGTCTGTTTAATAGAAAAACACACCTTGTGTTACCGTGTCTAATGCGGTTTCCCTGCTACAGTGTCGGGAGTAGCAGACGAGCGTGATAAGCAACACCTTGTCTAAGACGCCCACCTGCATACACAATACAGAAAGAGTATCCCGGCAAAAGTCGATTTTGTTGCCTGGGTGCGCTTGTTTACCGCGGTGATTTGTTATGGTGAATAGAAGGGTGCCACAGGCCAGGAACTTTCCATCACTGTAGCACGTGCCATTGTGTGGCGGTTGATCACCCGGAAATGGCCGGATGGGGCTTGACTGCTCAGGAATATACGTACCCGTCTTCCAGCCCTCTACCCGTCAAATTTTGGTTACCCAAAATGGGATCCTGGGGTGGTCATCTGGGAGTTCCATTAGTACTGCGCACGCGAGCATTAGGCTTCTGGCGGGGTGAAGGATGTGTCTTCGTAAAGTCACACCCCGAAAGGGAAAAGAGAAAGAAGGTATACAATGGTCTGGTCCTTGTGCCAGCTTTGTCTGAGTAAAGCACCTACTTCCAGTGGTGGTAAAGCTTTCTATGTTGATGTGAACGTAGTGCTTTTCTGTGGAGGCCATGAGAAAGCAGAAGCTTGCGGCAGTTTAGTGGAACGGGACCCTCATACAGTACATCCATAGGAGCAAGTCAGTAAGTATTGGTTATCAAAGGTTAGTTACCTGCGTGGTGAAATTCGAGTTCACTAAAAAGAGCTAGAAATACCGATGGAACCACCGTGTTAGAGTCTGAGACAGGAAACACAAGTGAGGGTAAACATCCACCACAAAAGAAAGAGGATCTTCAGAAGGCGGCTTGCGTCACTAAGATTTTCGGCTATGCAGATGAGTCATTACGGTAGCAGACAACCCATAGTTGACAATGGACTGCACACTATTGGTGCTTTGGCTCGAGGAGAACATTTCGGAAGTAAATTTATGGATGGTAAATCATGTATACTCGGTGATTGTATTCCTCTCTCAACCAATCAAATGCAGGTTAGGTTTGTCTCATAGCTGTGAACCATAAGTGCATCAAAGCCGGGATGTCGTCAGAGCAGCAGTCATATGATTTAACTTCCCGAAACATCGGCTGGCCCTCGCGGTAAACGTCAGCAGGCTGTACAAGGGTGCTGCAGAGAACCTGAAAGGGTTGAAGCAAAGTAAGGAGTCAACAATTTAACGTGATAATCAGGAACGGCATGCCTTGCTCCCCACACTGGTTCGGACAAGATAACTAAAGGCCAGCTGATCAGATGCCGCGAACTCATGCTACATATGCCTTCCATAGTGACTGGAAATGAAGTAAACTATGACATTTTGAGAGAGATGTGAGTCAGTAAACTGCCACCTCCTACGCGACATTTTTTCTACCGGAAAATAGTACTTCCCTTGAGACTTGGTCCAACACTGAAGCAGGATAATGTAGTTACCGGCTCCTAAGCCGTGTGTTAAAAAACTGTCAGCCTCCCAGCCACGTTTGTGACATCCCTAGAGATGGCCGCTCCGCGCGATTCAACCCCGAAGTTGCCTGAACCCCTTCCCCGAAGACGGTTGTTGTGCTACTTCTCACAGCTCTTACCCCCGTCCATGAGTAGCTTGTCAAATTGAAAGGGAATACTCGCCTGTTGTGATATTTTGGTTAACTTCCGGCCAACCCAGGACATGCCTGGTATATGATCACATGATACAAACAGGAAACTGATCGTGTGACTATTGTTGCCAACTCCTTCACTTCCTCTTACAGCTATAATCTGATAAAGTTCTCCGCAGGTAAAAGTACCGTTCTAACATTTAAATCTGATTTCATTCCAGGCGCTTTCATATAGGCGGGCAACACATCCCTGACAGACCCTTCGTGCAGGATTTAGGACTGCAGCATACTTCATCCCTTGCATTTCTGGGCGTACAGCTAGCCTAGTTGCAAGGGCCACCAAGCCAGCAGGTCCAATTCAGCAAATGCTTCGCCTACCGGAAAGGGCGTCTAGTGTTTGTATGACTTTTGTCGGGCCAATACTAGAGCACCGTTCTGCGATATACACAAGTATGCCTCAGCGTGGTAAAGCAGCCATTAGGAAATTTCAAAAGTCGATGGACAAAATACCACTTGGCCACTCAGCTAAGTTTGATTATAACGAACGATGCACCCTGAAGAATGTAGAACCCTTTAGACTAAGGAGAACTGGGTTGATTTAAACCTTTTTCACCAAATTTTAATGAGGGACCTTGGAATCCTCGCCGCAGCCCAGAAGACCAAAGAGATGACATATATTTTTAAAATTTGCGGATGGCACGGGGGTTGTTTCCCCCTCAAAAGACGCTTCAATATCCACTTTTTACTTCTTGAAGTTCTCCGCTCCTTACAACGGACGGGCTCAAAGTATGCAATTCTCTTTGTCTGCAACGGCTTCCAAGACCCACCTAGGTAAGTACAATAATGGGCAAGATGACTTTCGAGCCATTAACCCATGTCTGAGTGAAGATAGAGCCTTCAAAATTGCCTTGAGATTGTGGTTAATCTGCACATAACGTAAACAGCAATTGAGATTTCAGTTCAAAGCTCTGCTGAAACACTACCTAACCACTGAGATTCTCCCAAGGTGGACTTATACCGTTAAGCTTGAGGCTCGTGGTTTTGAAATAGACCTTCAACGTCAGTCTGCTATTAATTCAATGTTTTTTCTACTGAGCACTCAAGAAGGGATGGCAAAACGGTTACTTCATTCTGGCCTGCCGTTTATCAGTTCTTACCTCCAGCGTGCTCCCTTAGGCAGGCACTCTTTGACATCTCATACTGACCCCCAGTGCCACAGCGCTGGCTGGCGGTTAACCTCTGCAAAGCCCATAGCAATTATTTTTTAATAAAGTCTTCTTGCTTTTAAAGTTGCCCTCTACATGAGAACCAGCGTAGCAGCCGCCAGATGGCCCGCGCGTACAGGAGCCCGTTTGACCCCGTTGTTGGTGGAGGCAAGCAGTAGAGCTAGAGCCCCAGAGATATCGTCATTATATGAGTGATTATTCCATCTCCTGTCTTTCTGTTCCACAAATTAAGGCCGCCACACCCTCAAAGGTAATGGCATCTAGTCTGTAGCAGTCACAGTATAAGGAGTAGCAGCGTTTCCCAACAGTGGCGGACCCCATGGACCAAGCGTAAACAGAGGTGGGCATACCCTGCGGGGTAGACACGCCTTTTTTCTCCTCAGTAACAAGAAGCAGACGAAAATTATACTGGCTACTAAGAAGGTCTTGGACCATTGCTGTCTGCTGTCTTTAATAACAGGATAATTTCCGTTGACCGCCCAGGTCCGACCCTGCACACGGAAGGCCTAAGATATATGAACATTTCAGCTGGCCTTTAGTTATCTTGTCCGAACCAGTGTGGGGAGCAAGGCATGCCGTTCCTGATTATCACGTTAAATTGTTGACTCCTTACTTTGCTTCAACCCTTTCAGGTTCTCTGCAGCACCCTTGTACAGCCTGCTGACGTTTACCGCGAGGGCCAGCCGATGTTTCGGGAAGTTAAATCATATGACTGCTGCTCTGACGACATCCCGGCTTTGATGCACTTATGGTTCACAGCTATGAGACAAACCTAACCTGCATTTGATTGGTTGAGAGAGGAATACAATCACCGAGTATACATGATTTACCATCCATAAATTTACTTCCGAAATGTTCTCCTCGAGCCAAAGCACCAATAGTGTGCAGTCCATTGTCAACTATGGGTTGTCTGCTACCGTAATGACTCATCTGCATAGCCGAAAATCTTAGTGACGCAAGCCGCCTTCTGAAGATCCTCTTTCTTTTGTGGTGGATGTTTACCCTCACTTGTGTTTCCTGTCTCAGACTCTAACACGGTGGTTCCATCGGTATTTCTAGCTCTTTTTAGTGAACTCGAATTTCACCACGCAGGTAACTAACCTTTGATAACCAATACTTACTGACTTGCTCCTATGGATGTACTGTATGAGGGTCCCGTTCCACTAAACTGCCGCAAGCTTCTGCTTTCTCATGGCCTCCACAGAAAAGCACTACGTTCACATCAACATAGAAAGCTTTACCACCACTGGAAGTAGGTGCTTTACTCAGACAAAGCTGGCACAAGGACCAGACCATTGTATACCTTCTTTCTCTTTTCCCTTTCGGGGTGTGACTTTACGAAGACACATCCTTCACCCCGCCAGAAGCCTAATGCTCGCGTGCGCAGTACTAATGGAACTCCCAGATGACCACCCCAGGATCCCATTTTGGGTAACCAAAATTTGACGGGTAGAGGGCTGGAAGACGGGTACGTATATTCCTGAGCAGTCAAGCCCCATCCGGCCATTTCCGGGTGATCAACCGCCACACAATGGCACGTGCTACAGTGATGGAAAGTTCCTGGCCTGTGGCACCCTTCTATTCACCATAACAAATCACCGCGGTAAACAAGCGCACCCAGGCAACAAAATCGACTTTTGCCGGGATACTCTTTCTGTATTGTGTATGCAGGTGGGCGTCTTAGACAAGGTGTTGCTTATCACGCTCGTCTGCTACTCCCGACACTGTAGCAGGGAAACCGCATTAGACACGGTAACACAAGGTGTGTTTTTCTATTAAACAGACTTGTCAGGCCTTAGCCCAGAAAAAAATATATTTTATCCCTCAATTTCCCAACTTCGCTCCACCTTTATGTTGTTTTTTAATTGCTAATAGTTCCTCACATTCTGTAAACCCATAATAATAATAATAATAATAATAATAAAAATAATAATAATAATAATAATAATAATTGTATATTTCGGATGCGCCCGAAGCATGCTAGAATGCATGATCAGATGATTATAGTGATGCCGGAATGACAATTCACAAAAGGGTACAACAAGTGCATGCAGAGTATCAGAGAGTGTTACAGTGAACTAAAACTGTAGTAATGCCCGGCAAATTTGAAGGTCAATGTCGAATGATGCCAGTTGGTCTGGAGTACATGCATAAGTGGTATATGAAATAATTACCACTAGTGGAAATTCGAACATATTCAAAGGAAATGTTTTTGGTGCGCTACAGAATATGAGAGGCATATGGATAGAAATCTCGTCGAAGTGTTCGGTGAATTATTCACTTTACTACAGGTATGTCAAGAAGTATTAACATGGAAATATTTCAGTCTGCAAAGATGGTGGTATATGAAGTGGTGGCTGTATACTGGAGGAATCATATATGTTGCAAACAATTGCGTATTTCTTGGGAGGGATACTACCAGAGTGATGGTGGCAGGGAACGGCCGGAGGAAAACAGGTGAGCGTGCGGCAAGTTGTTGACTTTATGTAAGGTTGGTATGAAATGTCAAAGCGGAAGTGGAAGACTAATCAATATTGACCGTGTGGTTACATCCATTATACAGGTGTTCAGTTCTGCGAGAGGAAAGGTAAAGTAATCCACAGATAAGTGTACGTCAATAGATGAATGCTGTGTGGTATGTACCATGCAAAAATGACAGATCAATAAAACTGCCCAGGTATATCGCGGGAAGCGGCAGTTGGACCAACGAATAAAGAAATAAAATGTATCAGCCGGTGCAGATGGTGGTGTGATTTAGAGGCTGCATACGGGGTCAGTTTCGGTAATATAACACGAATGCAACATCTGGAAAATCAAAGGTCTCGATAACGGTGATGGTATAGTAAGTAGACGGTGAGTGTCACATTTCTAATGACCAATTTGACAGGTGTAACAAATGATGGGAACGGAGCGGCGATGCAGCATGGGAAGTGTATCGAAGACGTCTAATCGTGGAGTGAACGCAGTGATCTGCAGAGCCCGGACACTCGATGCAACAGCATTGCGGATGCGATCGGATGGACCGATGAAGAGTGCAGGTAGTTACTAATTACTTCGCTACCCACTGGAGGACTACTGAAAGATATGTCAGCGCCGGACGTTTTTTTTGGTGACCGATGAATCAATGAATAGTGACAATAAAGGTGCCAGTGTTTGAACAGTGTTAGCGGGTTCTAACACGGAACGGGCAGGATGACATATGGGATTAAAATGAGTTGTATGAATGCAGTGAGATCGAGTAGTCCAGGTTCAATAAGTCTGGTGGGAATCTTGGGGAAAGCGATCGTGAGACGGGCGAAAATGAAGTTGTGTGTAAATCTCGTTTGTCCTATCCAGCAAGAGAGGGTCCAAGTTATTCCTGGGAAGTGGAAGGCGACAATCGTCCTTAGGGTACAGGTTCATACACTAATATACAGGGCAGAGAACTTCCCCCTTTCGCGGCTTCTCATCATTTATTGACTCTTGACAACCCTCCCGGTAACTACTTAACACATTTAGGGATAATTGTTCATTTACACATTCACCGGCGTTCTTCAGGATCTCTTTACGCAATTTCCATCAGTGTGCTTGCCTAGTAAAAACTGGTCTCGTTTGGTGGTCGGGAGTAACCAGCCGATATTTTTCTGCAAGACTCTTGTGAATGACGTTTTTCACATCTGATCACTAGGTCCGTTTGAGCAGTCTCATTTACAACCGATTCCTCACGCTGCCATCACTCGAATGGAAACTGATTTGCACTTATCGCGTGAAATGCCCTTCATTTTGCGCTATTAAAGCTTCAAGCAACTTTACTGTACTGCCGCTGAAGTAGGCAACTCATCGTTTAGCAACGGTGAATATTTCTCCATGATGAGTGATATTGCTCAATTTAATCATGCTTTCAAGAGTAGGTCTCGACCAAAGAGGAGAAATATATCATCTTTACTAATAATAATATTATTGTGTAGACAGACTTATGCACAGAAGAAAGTAATGCAGAGAGCTCAAGTGGACAATATGATGGGCGAAACAGGGTCCTCGGCAATCCCGAAAACCGAAGTAAGATGATGAAATTTGACTGAGCCCAATGGAGGCTGCTGCAAACGAAGAGGAGACTGGAAATACAATGGATCAAATACAGGAACCGGAGGAATATAAAATAATGGTCTCCTGTATAATAGGAGCTCACGAACGACGTGAATTTTATAAGGCCGTAATACACCACGAAGGAACATGAAGAGCAGAATATAAAGCCTTAAATGGAACTAGGGGAGGGCTTGATAGGTTGAGAAAGATGAACCAACTATCAAAATTGGTTGGAAAACTCGGGGCCTAGTAGTTGCGATCCACAGATTTGTTGGAATTGGACTCACACCAGGAGAGAAGCTACGAGAAGATGACGAAGTAAGTGGCTGGAGATAAACCTGGGAATACAGGGCGAATAAAATTTCAGTAATATCAGGGGAACCCGAATTATCATCTGCGAGATGGGGTCCGTGGGTAAAACGAAATGGAACTGCAATGCGGCGATAGAAGTGGAGTGGCATGGAAGAAGCGATGAATGTGAGAATAATCAGAGGGCGGGCTAAGATAGATCGCATGGTTTAAAATCATATATGAGAATCATGATAGGTCATTTTTTCGACAGGTGAGACCTTATGAATCAAAGGCGAAAGTAAAGAGGAACGGACCAGCCCGGAAATCATCACCGATAATCACCGTTATAAGCAGAGGATAAAGAAGGGACACTGAAGAAAGTTTTTTTGAAAAGGGGGGTTTGAGAGTATACCGAAAAATTCATTTTGGTGCACACCTATCACGTGATAACGGTCTATGAATCGAGACTAAGAAGCAAGTAACGGAGGTACTTTAGAAGAGAAAGGGCTAGATAATGACGCAGGAGGTGGCTGGTAAATGGCTTAGGAGCGCGGAGGGGGTATAGACACCACCTATGGAGTGGAGCTTGAACTGTCAGCTGAGAGATGAAAGCAAGAAGTGGGGCAGACCGGGGTGCAAAAGGCGGCCACGGCAATGTTGATTCATGCAGAAAAAGAGATGAAAATAGGGATGATCAGAGAAGACGGGTGAGAATAGTTCAGGAGATGCACAACTAAATAGGAAACCAACTTATATTTTTCTCAGGCTGGTGTGTTCGGATGATTTAACAGGAAAAGTTTAGAAGAGTGAACCAACCGTGGCAGCACAAACTACGATAGTTGTAGCAGACTGTTTACTATGAGGAGATGGAGGGAGAAGTGATCAAATGAGGCAAGTTGGTACGTAACTGAATAATTTTTAAGGGTGAGTATCACGTAGTAAAGGCCAAGGGCAGGATAAAAGCACCAGGACCGAAGCAGCTGTGGAGGAACGGCGAGAAAAGAGACACGTACGCAGCAGAAGCCAGAAAATTGGTCTGGAGAATTTTATGCCCACAGATAAGGGGAAGGACCTATTGAGCTAGTAAACTCCAGACAGAACCCAGGCTGAAGATAGGCTTAGGAGGGATCGAGGGAATTGAGCAATAGTACTTGAATGCGAAGGAAGGGCTGAGTTCCAAGTTTAGACATGATGGGCATAACTGCGGATGGGAATGATAGGTTTCTGTTTGGGACACGCGACGGAAGCGTAGGGAGGAACAGTCGGGGAGAGGAGGGGGTTAGACAGCCACGATATGGGAATGCAGTTTTTGATGTGCAGGGGCAAACGGTAGTGGCTGCGGATTACCGAATTGGGTGAATAGGAGGGGCATGGGTAGGACAGAAGGAAGTAGTCCAGGCGCGGGCAGGATAAGTAAAGAGGCCAGTAGAGGCATAATTTAGCGACAACCACCACGATGAAAAACAAAGCAGTACGGACAAAAGGGTAAGCATGCATGCAGTGGCAAGCCAATGATGACAGAAAGCTGTAAGTGTATCGGTAAGACAGCAGGAAGGTGACAGAGGCATGTGATCAGCAACCGTGCTGGCGGATCAGGATGGACGTGCGCGGGACACCCATCTTGAAAAACGTTTTATGAAAAGAACATGCGACGCACCATTCCCCGGCTTAATTGCACCCGTACTCTGCTGTAGTCATCCTGCATGCTCAACGTTCTCCGGCCAAATCCGCGGATCTGACGGTGCCCAGCACCGCTGGGAAGCGCACTGACGAACTATGATTCATGAATTGAATGATGAATAACTATTTGAGGAAAGAAATTATGGTATCCTCAAACGAGCTGCTGCATCGTGAGGAACCCTGGAGGGCAGAACCAGAGGGGCTAGTGGTTAGTTGCTTTGAGTAGGGCCAACTGACGGCCAGGTGCGAGAAACAGGACAGAGGTTGGCACGAAACCCAGAACAACAGTATAGCAGGATATTTCAGACACAAAAATAACCAGCTGAAAAGGGAAAACATAGAGGGGAACTCAATCCGGGAGTTGCTCCGCTGACAAACAGTGGCTACTCTCATCGCCGGAGCAAGGAATCTCCTAATGGCCCTATCCCTGGAGCTATTTAGGAGAGTGCTGAATAGTCCAGTGGAAGGGTGTGAATCACGCATCACGAGAAAGTTGAGGAAGGTAAGAATATCGGGACCAATGTCAAATTGAGGGAGAGCCGTGGGTGAAGAGAATGGAATTGGGGCTGTTTCAGGGTCAAATCGTAGACGTAGATGAGGGAGTGAGTGGGTGAATTGGCATGGCGGTACACCTAAAAATGGATAATAGAAACCAAAGTTCGGTACCTCTCCCAGAAGCTAGGCCAACGGAGACGAATTTCTTGGCTAAAAATGTGGCATTGGGGACGGCTGAGTGGACCAGAAGTGTGCTCTTGGAAGCATGCAACGAAAGAGTGCTGCGTATGCTGAGGGGCAGCTTGTTTTTGATCTCGGAGAATGCAGACAGGGAGGATCGGGACCCAAAGCTGAGATAAAATAAGCATTATCAAGTGGAATGTGAGCGGGGTCAGTGAAAGAAGTGTGATTAGAAGTATAGATTCGATGGCAGATTATCTTGGAAAAAAGACTGGGTTCAGCTTCAACCGGTGAATCCGTAAACGCTCAGCACAAGGGAGCTTGCAGCTCCGGCAGCAAGTCTAGGATGTGGATTGATGGAGAAGGAGTTTAGTGAAAGTGCAATGGACATTCTCAGGGGCTATGATAGATGAGGGCCGCCAAAGGGTAGATTTGAGCTGGCAGTGCTTTACCAGTGGCCTCACAAAAAACATAAGAGGATGGGCGGCTGTCAGGTGGCAAGAAGCCTAGGGGGGTAACGGCTGGGGCTGGCCTGGCCTTAACAATTTGGAATGATGCCTGCTCAAAGAAGTTAAATATTTCGAGTGGGGCTCTTGACGATGGGGCTGATGGGGAGGGGATGGTTGTCGATGCAATGTGATCCGGGGACGAGAAGCATTTGAAGGGTAGGGGGGAAATGCCTTCCAGTAGATTATTTGATGAAACATGAATAAACCCAGATTATGAGGGTAGCCTTGTCATGGGAAACGTTGCTCAGGATTAGGGATAGGTGGTTAGGGAGGAATGAGTACACTATTTCAATATTATTGGCGGAGAGGGAAGGAGTGCTTCAGCAGAAAGTGGATATGCAGGTATACGGCACAAGCAGAAGTGGGCCCGAACAGTGACCTTCGGCAACTCCGCCAGTGAAGTGTTTGGCTGAAGAGGAGAGGTCAACAACCACCGCTGCCCAAGACCTATAGAACACATGCGAAGACATCCATGTCAGGATGGGATCCGTAAGACCGAAAGATCAGGTTTCAGCTGTCAAATCTTAGAGGAGGGCATGATCGAGTGCCCTAGATATATCTGGGCATAGGAAGTTTGCCGAGCCGGCAGAATCACCTGCAGGTGGTAAAAAGTTAGGTCCTATTGATGGGAGGAGTACGGCCTGAAGTTCAGAAATCTGCGCTGACAAGGAATCAGAGGGCTATTGGGCAGGGCATAAGAATGATACTTGACCAACCACTTTACGGTTTTGTAGACAATGGGGATGGGGTTATTGGGCTGGTGGTTTTCAGGGTCACTTTGGGGGTTGTTCTCAAGGGGAGGGGTTGTGACGGTGGTTTCGCACTGGGGGTAATGAAACAGAGTTTCATGGATAGTGTGAGGAGGTTAGGTGAAAAAAGGAAAGAGACTGGGACCAAAAAAAGGGGCGAAGAGGATGGATGGCCAACTATAACCGGCGTAGATGAAGAGTTATTTTAGGGGACTACTCTGTGGGTATCACTCCCGGACAGAAGGACAAAGAAAGCGAGGCTGGGGTGAATGGGGGGAATGAAGGGCGCAGGCCTAAATGATCAGGAAACGGGAGTTGAGGTAAACTGAGTACTGCGGGATTCAAAAATTGAGGCCGAGGTTTTACCCGTAGATGAAGAATTTGGGTGAGGCACCAGTGAGTCAATTGGAAATTTAACTGTGGAGGTTGTACAAGTTACGACATTGCAATGGAGCAGTTAGTTTTGACCTCTCTGCTAAAGTTCGGCCCTGCGGAGCAGTTCCGAACTCAACAGGTTGATTTGCAGGGGAGTCGTAATACCAGGCCATCTGTTGAGGGTGCGTTTATGCCCTGCCAGCTTGCGTTGTGACAGAGACAGGCCTGGAGTATGGGACTAGGGCCGTGGATCGGCGCCTGGGTAAGCGACACCTAAGCAATGTAACAGAACGGAGTAGGGAGTTGGCCAAAACTTGGTAATGAGAAGAAGGGAGAAATCATCTTTGTTAAGAAAACAGGTTGCAGTTGGAACGAAGGATCAACTGCAAAGGCGATAGAAAGTAGGACCACGGGGATGGATGTGTTTGGGTAGGAGGCAGCTGAACACGCGCGAGACTACACTGCAGTCACAATCCGGGAACAACTTGGTCGCCTGAGGAGTAACATCGAGTAGTTAGACCGGGAAGACTAAGCCCAAGACGTTGTTTCCCCCAGTACGGCTGGAAACATGTGGGGTCCACCCGAAAAGCTGACTTGGAAGGGAAGTATATCAGGCGGAGTGAGCTACTGTACTAAGTCCATCGGATTTGATGAAGGTTGAAATCTCCCGTGATGAGTTTGCTACCGGTAGAACAGTCAAGGGTAGTATTGAGGGCATCAACGAGAATCCCATTAGATGGCGCTAGGCCGGCGGGCTGCAGACGCAGCCAGGGAGAAAGATCTGGTCGCAGAGACAGATAGATAACCATATTGAACCTTGAGTAAATTTTAGGGAGGAACGCTTGATAAACCTGGTTTGGACAGGGCATCTAATACGCTGATCAGACAACAGCACGCCTGGATTAGCGGGCATTGGAGAAGCAATGACCTCCGACTATGCGACTAGGGTTCAGCAAGGCAGTTGTATTGAGCTAGGACTGTTTCTGGTATAATATGAGGGTTTGAGGCAGGCTTCAAAGGTCTCAGATGGCATATTTACCTAATTAGTGATCGAGAGATGATGGGAACCAGCAGAAAGGAATTCGATGCCGCATTTTGCAACATTATTGGTACTGTAATGGCCATGGGAGTTGGATCTCTGTGGAAGTGAAGGGCTGTTGGAATTGAGAGAGGAGGGCCAACGAGTGGGCAAAGCGGTAGCAGAGATCTCACCGACCGTTTTGGGTGACCAATTAATAGGTTTGCAGGAGCCCACTAATGAGGTCCGTGAGGTGAACAGCAAGGGGCCAGGGGTGTGGCGCGCTTTCTTCATGTGACAGTGGTTGTTTGGCAGCAAGTTTAACAATCTTTTTAAAGTTATGCAGCCAAATTCCTAACGGATTCCGAACTCAAATTGCGATTATCCGTAAACCCTACGAAGAGGGAAAACATAATTCGTATACTGGAAATGCTGCGAATAAGCTGCTTTCCCCTCTCGCTGACATCGACTTCCCATCGTGGTAGCTTCCAAATTCGCCATCATTACTCACCGCCCTCTAAGCCCGGCTAAATTTGCTTACCTTGGTGTATAATTATGGCATACGTATTTACCCACGAACCATCTTTGCTCGTTGTTCATGGTCCGTTTTTTACCGCAGTCTCATGCCAAACTTTCACCAGTTTCATTTCTTAAACTAGGCCACTCCCCAAGAACAAACTCACCTCCTTTTACTCCTTCCACTAATATATATGCAAAAACTGACGCATTTATTGTAGCCATTCACTATCGTACCATAATCTACAAACGGTATATAACACTGCAAAATATATCTAGAGGTTCGCAATACTAGATAGCTCCGTGATTAGTTGTTTGTTTAGCTGACTGTCCTTTGGACTCCACCGTTCACGCACAAGCCTCAGATCATCTAACCGGCCGGCGCTCGGAAGCACCAGACCCGAGTTTCGCTCTTGTGAGCGCTCATCAGTGGCGCATATCCTCTGCCACACCAAGGGTTTGAACCCGGACCTTTTCGCTTCCTGCGTGTTACCACTGCGCCGCAGTGCTCCCTTCTGGGCTGGTACGAATCACTAGGATAAGCTTGTTTAGCTGATGACCTCAGTGACAGCCAGAGGTGCCCGACAGCTTCGAATGGAGACATGGTATGTGCTCCATTAACTCCAAGTGAATGCCTTCCACCAAATCAGGTCTTCTCCACAGGGTATTTGCTTTCCCAGTCAGTTCCACTGTTCACCCACTTAGGGCTGTTGCATTGCGATATCACCATTTTGCCAGGTATCGCGCCCCACATATGCACATATGGTAAGCAATTGTACCGAAGATTTCTCTCTCGTAGCCATGAAGTGGTCCACTTTTATAAAGAACATAAATTAATAGTCTCCTACCCGTCATTTTATCACTATTGCCAGCTGCGTGTCTTTGCTACCGTTGTAGTTACGTGCCACACACTGACTTATCGCCAGCTCTCATCTTCGTAGTAATGGATAATGTCTTTTTCTGAAAGCAAACAATCCGCTCAAAATCCACGTATTTCTATCCGGCCACTTCTTTCACCGTCACTTTGGCAACCGCAGTCAAGTTGCGTAGACCTTTTAGTCTATCATAATCTCCACCCATATCCAGCTGCCGAAATTTGTAAATATATTTTCTTCGGTTGACTCGTGTGTTTCCTATCCGATGCTCTTTTGCGACAGATCGTCGTAAACACTTCGGATCGTTGATACACTCTTTTCACCGGGTGAAGTCTTGCGCTAAGGAACATCAGTATACAAATATTTACCTGTCACTTAATTGATAACCTCCCTTGCAGGCTGCGTTTCTGCCAGCATCGTAGCTACGCACCACACATCGATTTATTACCAGTTTCCATTTTCATGTTGATGCATTAAATCCTCTATTCCAGAAGCAAACAATCCGCTCAGAGTCCACACGTTCCTTTCGGGCCACTTCTTTCACCATCACTTAGGCAACCACGGTCGAGCGTGTTGTCCTTTTGGTATACAACTGGCTCAACCGATATGCGGTCGCTAAACTTTATAACAGTAGCCCTTGACAGATTTTTCTTGTTCCATATCCACAATGCCACCTTCTTCCATCATCTCAATTTACATCCTAACCCCGTCTCAAACATGGCAAGGCTCTGTTGCTCGGTTACATTTCCTTCGGGATTTTCATTTTTCAAGGTAACCAATTATCCGGTAATCCAGTCTGATTCTCCGGCGGGATAGCCTTCCATCCTTCGGGTTGGTGCTTGCCTTTACCATTCTTAATCTCCTCTACCTGAATTGGACTGGCTTGACCAATTGACCTTGAGTAAGCATTGGGGAGTACCGGTATGGGTTATAAAAACCGGTCGAGGAAAATCCACCAAAAACCACTGCAGTTTTTCATGTTTCGTTAACATCACTCATTTACTTACACTATTTTCTTGTTTCATGCTCTGTTTGTTTTTACGGACCAACGCTTGTTTGTTCGCACCCAGCGCGTTGCTCTGCCATATCCTTGCTCTGGACCTGCGCGACGCACGTGCTCCTTCCTCGCACGCCGCAATTCGGTTCTCGGTTTTCGAGTCCTTTTGATTGCATAATTGAGGTCTGCACCTGTTTTGTGTCATTGTTAATTTGCCACTCTAGTATCGTAGAATTTTACGTGTAATCGCCTTCTGATTTTGAGATCGGTTGCAAAATTGGCTGAGAATCGTTCAAACTTGTCTCACAATGCTCAGTTGACCAATTTGGAACGAGAAAATACGCAACATGGCAAGAAAAGATCGAAGCAGTTGGAATCTGGACAGGAAATAATACGGCAAGTCACTGGAGAGGTTTTGGGTACTTTTGATTCTTTAGTTAATGCTAGGTCACCTAGTCCTGTCAGTCCTAACTCTTGTATTACTGAGGGTGATACGGATTGCATGAACGTCGATTTATTTAAGTTGAGGATGTCAGACATTGAAGGACAATTGTTGTCAGCTAGACAGCAGGCCCAGGAAGCAGAAGAGAAGCAAAGACAGAACGAGCTTGAGCAGAAAGTCAGAGAATATGACCTATCCGACGGGTCAGCACGGATTAAAATAGAAAACTTCACGCCGGTCACCGAATATAAAACATCAACGCCACCAATGGTTGGTTTGCCAAGAGTAGAACTGACAGGTTTTGACGGACGATCTGAAAACTACTGCAAGTTCATCAAGCAGTTCAAAAATTTTGCCGAAAACAGGATAACCGACCCTGGGCAAAGGCTCCTCTACCTGACTCATTACTGTCGAGGTTGGGCAAGAGAAGCCATCGACCGGTGGGCCATGCTCGACCCAGAACGAGGTTACACACGAGAAGGGAAGATCTTGAGAAATCTGTTGGGCCAGCCTTTCAAGGTAGCCCGTAATCTAATAGAGGGAGTGACGGTAGAGGCAAAAGGAACCAAGGGCGACATCTGCACAATGGCCGACCTGGTGCTGAAAACGCAGAACTGTATAACAGCCCTCAACCAATCGGGTTACAGAGCTGACTTAGATGCAATGCACACTTTGGAAGGCATAGCCCGTCATCTCTCTCTCTCGAACTACAGGCTCGGTGGGCGGAAGAAGCGGAACGGATAAGCCGAAGCGACCGGGAGGATAACTTCGAAGACCTGACCAAATACTTGGAATGGCAAACCAAGATAGCCGACAGTCGATTTGGCCGACTCATCCCGGACAGTAACCAAGTAAACAAATCTAGCACTAGCCAGGCTCAGACCACTCCACGGGAACATCCGATATACTAGCCTTGGACCCATGCAAACTCTATTTCACGCAATGCTGCAGCGCATCCAAGTTGCATGTCCTGCGACGCTAGCCATGGGCTACTGGAATACTCGAAGTTCATCAGTGCCATGATAGGCAAACGTTGGGGAATGGCGAGGTCGACATGGAAGTGCTTTATATGTCTCAACGCCAAGCACCGGGCGGCAGCTTGCGGAACAAAGGCTAGATGTGGTCACGGGGGTTGCGCCGACAGACAACTTCGACTGTTACATCGGGCGGGAGAAGCCAAAACAAGAGACGAACACCAAAACCAGTGTTATTTGTTTAACGTCGCGGTCTACCAGCAAACCAGTGCGTTAAGGAATAGCTGCCGGGTGGGTGATGACCGTAACTGGGGTGGTCAAAGCGTCGGCTTTCGATGACAGTGGATCGGATATTACCCCGGTGAAGGAAGGGTTTGCCGACAGACAAGGGCTTGCTAAAAGTGCGACGCCGTTAGCAGCGAGCACGGTAAGCGGAACGCAAGTAATGACTGCCGGCCGGCTGAGTATACGGCTCATCCCCTCAGACACTGACGAGCGAATCGAGTCGACGGAGGCATTTACACTAGCTGGCCTCCCCATGCGAGCACCAAGGTCGGTGAACTCAAGTTTCACCAGGTGGCCCCACCTGCGGTACGTGACCGTTGTAGACTAGGAAGACGACGAAGTGGACCTCCTCGTGGGCTGCCGCAAACGAGAGGCACATGGGATACTTGACCAGAGAGTGGGCAACGGCGAGGTACCTTATGCCGTACGCACAGCCCTGGGACGGATATCATATGGTTAAGTGCGGGGAAGCGGTTCCGTGAATTTCTTTTCAGCCAAAATGGACGGCATAGAGAATCAATTGCAGCTGCTGTACGGAAAGGAGTTTCAGAACATCGGAGAAGAGAGACTTAAGAGAACCACTTCGGTGTGCAAACAGTGCGGCAAGGAACTGGGGGCCTCAAAAACAGTTCAAGGTTTCCCTCCCATGGCGAACACCAGGTGACCCTTGGGTTGACAACAGAAACTATGCTCTACAAGGAATACTAAGACTGAAAGAACGCATCTTCCCAGACGAGGATCTATGGGAGCGATATGCAGGAGTAACGAAGCAAAACGAAGCTCTCAGCTTTGTTGAAAGATTGTCTGCTACCACCGACTAGTGGAAGCGGACCTGATATCTACCTCACCACCCGGTTATCAACCCCAAGAAACCCGAAAAACTGCTGGTGGTGTTCGACTGTGCAGCCAAGTTCTAGGGCAAGTCGTTGAATGAGTGCCTACTACGAGGGCCTGACTGGACCACGCCACTGATCGAAGTTGTGTGCCGTTTCACGGTGGGCAGAGTGGCCTTGTCCGCCGATATTAGGGAAATATTCCACCAGGTGAAGATACCGGCAGAAGACCGAGATGCTTTGCGTTTCCTATGGTGGGAAGAGAACAATCGGGACAACGCAGTGATAAATCATAGGATGACCATCTACCTCTTCGGAGCAATATCATCACCGTTTTGTGCAAACTACGCCCTTCGAGTATCAGCGAACAAACATGGAGATTTGGTCCACCGGTCGGTGTTAGACAGCGTCAACAGAAACTTTTACGTCGACGATTATCTTGGGTCATTCAATGATGTAGACTTGACCTCAGCGCAGTTCAGGAGCCTAACGAGATTGCTAGAAGTGGGCGGCTTCCATCTGAGGAAATGGATTTCGAACTCTTCAGAAGTGCTCGAAGTCAATCCGCACCACGAGAGGGCCGAAAGAGTTAGAGATTCGGACGGCTCTCAGATCACTGCCGAATGCACTCTGGGGATACAATGAAACGCGGAAACGGACGACTTTGTTTTCGAGCTAAACGTTTCCGAGCTGCCAGAAACCCTTCGAGGCTTACTTTCTGCCATCTCTGGTTTGTTCGATGCGCTCAGTTTTGTCTCACCCTGGATGTTACCCGGAGAGGTCCTGCCGTAAGAAAATCGATTGGAACCGGTTACGGACCGAGAAGAACGGCTGCACTGGGAAGAATTTCTTAACACCTTAAAGAAACTACGGGGCACAAGGATTCCATGATGTTTGCCCCCTGGTCCTACAACACGGACAGGAGAACTACGCGACTTTTTTAACGCATCCGTGGTCGGTTACGGAGCTGTGGTATACGGACGATGGTGTACGCGGGATGGCCAGTATGCTACGAGGATCCTGTTCGCCAGAGCCCGCGTTGCCTCACTGAAGACGGTTTCGAACCCACGCCTTGAACTCGGAGCAGCCGTGTTAGCAGTCAGGGCGGTACAGGCGGTGTAGAGATGCTTCGACTTCCATATTTGGTGGGCTAATTTCTGGACGGACTCAACGATAGTACTGTACTACATTAGCAGCTTCAGGAGCCGCTTTAGTACTTTGGTGGCTCACCGGATCACAACCATCCACGACGAATCGGCCATAAGCCGATGGAAGCATGTCAAGTCTGGCGATAACCCAGCAGATCTGTGCTCCCGAGGTGCGACCAACTTCCGGCAACTCGACACGTGGACGGGAGGACCGAAGTTCCTGAAAATGCATAAACAGGATTGGCCCGTGCGTGAACTAAAAGCCCCTCCGGAATTGTTACTGGAGACCAAAGGCGTGATGATGATGGCTACGGTCTTCGAAGCGTCATTCATTTTGTCACTATTGGTCAGATTTTCTTCCTGAATAAGGACATTTCGTTCGTTAGTTTGGTTGGCCAGATTTAAGGGACCTTTGCTAGTCAGGAAAAATGTTCGCCCCTCCGGCCGGGTACGAGTGAGTCCGGTAGGTCCCGACGAACTACTAGCCGTAGAACACGATATATTTGAGATGGTACAACGGAAGGCCCTCATCCGGGGACCAATCGACAAAGGGATATCTCTGAGAGGCTACTTGAAGCATTCAAACCCTAGACTCAATAACGGACTACTACGGGTAGATAGTAGGCTGACCAACTCCCGCCTGAGCTTTGACACAAAGCATCCCATATTGCTGCCGGCCCGACAACCTGTGATAGAGCTCATGATCCAACACGTCCAAGCCGTGGAGGGACATGCCGGGGAAAGTGGAGGGACGAGCGTCATCCGGAGGCGCTTTTGGTTGCTGAGAGGAGGAGTGACTGTAAAACGCGTAATTCGACGTTGTTTGCAGCGTAGGAGACTCAGTGCCGCAGCTGGCAAACAACTCATGGCCCCGCTGCCAGAATGCAGAGTGACTCCAGGCTGATGACCGTTCAGCGGCACCTGGTTGGACTATTTCGGTCCTTTGTGGATCAAGTGTGGGAAGAGGCTGGTAAAACGATACGAGTGTATCATGACATGCTTGAAGTCACGTGCGAGGCGCTTAGAAGTCGTGCATTCAGTGACAACCGACTCTTTCCTCAGGGCCTTGAAGCGCTTTATCAACCGAAGAGCAGTACCAGCAGATAAACTTCGGCAATGGGTCGAACTTCGTGGGCGCTCGCCGGAAACTGCAGCGCTGGCATAAAAACACGAACAGGGACGAACTGCAGAAGCAAACCGTGGCCTATGGCATACGATGGCACTTCAACCTCTCGCAGGCCAGTAATCGCGGCGGCGTATGGGAACGCCTGATCCGGTCTACCAGGCGAGTATTGCTGTCGCTCATTGAGCAACAGCCGCTCGAAGACGAGACGCTGAGCTCAACTTCACGCCCGCCATTGATCAGCCGTTTTCATGGACGACGCGGAGTATCCTCGCGCAGGTGTGGCCACCGAATCTAGTGCAATGGTGAGTAAAACAATGATGGCAAGGTATTAGGTACGCGCACAGAGAGCAGGGTCTAGGTAGGCGGGAAGTGTCAGTATCCTTATTCCGAACCTTAGATTCTGCTAAGGTTCGGGAGGACTTTGGTGGGCGATTTACCGGCCGGTCGAGGAAAATCCACCAAAAACCACTGCAGTTTTTCATGTTTCATTAACATCACTCATTTACTTACACTATTTTCTTGTTTCATGCTCTGTTTGTTTTTACGGACCAACGCTTGTTTGTTCGCACCCAGCGCGTTGCTCTGCCATATCCTTGCTCTGGACCTGCGCGACGCACGTGCTCCTTCCTCGCACGCCGCAATTCGGTTCTCGGTTTTCGAGTCCTTTTGATTGCATAATTGAGGTCTGCACCTGTTTTGTGTCACTGTTAATTTGCCACTCTAGTATCGTAGAATTTTACGTGTAATCGCCTTCTGATTTTGAGATCGATTGCAAGTTCGGCTACGCGTTGCTAAAACACTTCTTACAGACCCTCCTTCAATACTTCGCTGTACACCGTAGGGATCAGGTTAAATAATCAACCCTGTCTCTCTTCAACAACTTTTCGAATCAGCCAGTGGTCACGCATATATCGCGGCCGATCTCTCCGGTGATAAGGATAGTATATTAACGGGTGGTAGGTACTAGATAAGGGTTCCCGGAGGACAGAAGTGAGAGGAACTAGACACTTATCCACAGAAACTATGGTAGACTCCCGGTCACACTTCCCGGAACACAGTCATCCACAACTTACCATACCTCCTTTTGAACGCAGACACTGCTGGCGCTTATCAAATCCCCTGGAAGCCTTTGCCAGTCATCAACGACCCCAACTGCAAAAGACTTGCTACTGATTCGAGTCAAATCTCCCTCGTTCTCGATTATCAGTGCATGACCTCTAAGGCAGCTATTTCTTCGCGGCTCGTACAACGCCCCTCTGTGGCTTCGAGCTTCAGTGAACCTTTCAGTACTTTAGAAGCCATAGGTATTAGAAATCTCCTTCATCTTTCCAGAGTAAATAACCCTTGCTGCTCCAAACTCTGTTTGTGGCACAAGAGTCTGTTTTCTCCTAACTGCCGCGTGAATAGCCGCCGTAGCCGCTTGAGGGCCGTGATGCCCCCCCATCAAGGTCAAGGTCAACTTGACGTATATATCAGGTTGTCTCGTTTTTTCCTTTTTCCATCGTTTAGGCCTGTTTTTACCTAGCTCCTGGTAGTAATATCTATCTACTCTGAAGCGTCAAATAGTCCGTGGCAATAACTGCTACACAGCACAGTGGGTCCATAACTTATTACCGTGAAAAATCAACACAACCCTATAATAGGAAATCTAGACCTTTACCTGCCACAAATCACCGCTTGTGAGCCCATCTATAAAATACTCAGCGATTGTTTGCTGAATCAACCCTTTTAGTTATCGTTTCCTACTTGGCTAAAACTCTAACCCCCCTTCGTCCAAACAGTGAAACCACCTGGTCAACCCTGTTTGCAAACACCCAAAGTGACTTCCTATAGAATTTCATCTCCGTTCCGTATCTAGGCTCTTTGCATTCGCTAAATTTTCAATAAAACTAGTTGGTTATCCGAAGCTTGCAGACAAAATGCGCAATTCCAAAAGAAGCAGACCGGCCGGTAAGATTTTGCCACGCGTAGCCGTACGTCTCCCAATCACTACGCCATGCTCCGTCTCATTACCGAACATCCATGATGACGCAAATAGCAAGATTGGCAGCCTCTTACAACACGTTAGCTCACTCGAATCGCGGATTGAAGATCTTGACAGAGCCACCAGAATTCTGACACCACTGGCTCAACTCCTCGAGCCCTCTATGGTAACTACGGACTGTAACTTAGTTGCCACGTGTAACTTCATTGACAGCATATCGGCAGAGGTTTCGAAACGAATACGAAACTCGAATCGCGCCATTGCATTTAACATTCCCGAAAGGGCCCCACTCAACATGGTCAGCAGCACCTTGCTGAAGGCCGCTAACATGGAACGTGTGATATGCCGTAGCAGCAGACTACGCAAACAAACACAACGACACCAATGCCCTCTACTTTTCCAATTTCCGGACTCACTGACGGCCAGTGAGTTCATTCATAAACAAAAAATTATTGCTATTAATTCGCCATACAAGAACATTCGAATAGCACCCGACAAAACGTCACTACAAAGAGAAGTGCTGAGAAAGTCGAACTCCCGCAAACATCCAAGGCAGGAATCCGCCCAAAAGACACCTAACCCCGTTATTCCCCTAACCTACTCTATGAAACCAGCGTATACCAGCCAACGACTGTCTGATGTAAACCTTGACGCAACGCCTGGGCCTTCTCCAAATCCACCAGTCTCCGAGCGCCCTAGGCTCGTCATTAGTGTCGCAGATGCCTGGGAATCGAATCCACCAAGTCCTGCCAGACAGCTTAGCTCTGTGCATCAGAAGCAGCTACCTAACTGGCGTAGCCTCCCTGACCTAACAACTTTGCATCACTCTCCCAAGGCGACACATAAATCAAAGTATGCCGTTCTTGTCCACACCACATAGCCACGACTAAAACCCATCCACGCGACCGCACCATACCATTTCCAGGTCATTTTCGTTCGAATCAAACCTGTCAGAATTCAGGGCATACACCCGTAAGCAAGCTGCCAAGAAGTGGCGTACCTAAGGACACAATTTCACCGTTGCAATTTAACTTATCACCAATGGGCCGAAAGTTGGTAACGATCTACACTCAGCGCCCAATGCAGAGTGTCGATAGCAACGGTAACACATGGCCGCAAATCCAGAATTCGGCAACCCACACTCCATCCCTACTGAAGGCCTCAACATTTAGTTCATTAGGCAACGACCGCCTTATATCACCAGGCTGCACCCCTAATGTCATGCAAAGATTAGAAGCGAACAGACACTCTTGTGAGATGTCACTAATGCCGGGACCTACAGTTTCTGTTCCCAAAATAGATTGTTTCTCAAACCGTAATTACTCCCAGCGAAATCCCCGCTCTACGCGCATTTATACGGACGATGCTCGCAAAGCACTTCACAGCTATTATTCAAAGCTGCATCTGCCTAGCTCTTCATTTCCTAACTTTTCCGTGCCGCCACCGTTTATCCCGCTAGTTCCTTTACCATACCTAAATTTTCGTTTTGCTCCACCACAGGCGTTTTACGCGCAGGATACATCCACAAACCCCCTCCGAGTAAATTTTCCCCACCCTGTGGCATACAATCCCACAATCTTTCGTCTCTTCTAGCCTAGACGAACCGCTTTTAAATACCGACACCTTACCAGTCGTTCATACCTTCGGCAGCACACCGAACTTCGAAGGCCAACTACCCAACACTGCGTATTACCAATACCTCCGTCGTTAATGACCTCCATATAACCCCCTACCAACCGCCGATTCCTATCCTACCTCACCCGGGCAAGTCGCATCGATGGGCGGCGAAGCCACCCCAAACTCTTTTAGTTCCTACCCTCTGAGGCCTGCTCTTACCACACAACAACCAATACCAAGGTTGTCACGTGGGCAAGACAATACCTTCCATAACCATGTATTCTATCACTTCACTGGGGCATCGAACAATCCCAACGAATCAGGACAAGTGGCAGGACTACTTCGTCTAAGGTCTTCTCTTTCACCCCGTAATAACCCTAAATTAATTACTTCCGGTTCGTCGGCGGCTGGTGCTTCCGAAGCCATCGCGGAGGCATCCAACGCTCACTTTTCCTCCTCTTCGGTAATAGCTCCAACTCACGCCCCCACCGTGCACTTCCTCCGACCAACAACTCCCATACGTTACCTAACCCTGACACTCACTTCCACATGAGTGGGTTGTCATTCATCTTATATAACTGGCGATCCATCTTAAATAAGCTTCATCACTTAAAAAATTATGTCATAACCTCCAGTCCTGACATCATCTTTATTACTGAAACCTGGCTCACCGAACACACCAGCACAAGCGAAATTATGCTTGAAGGGTACAAGGTTTTTAGGGTAAATAGGATCGACAGACGCGGAGGTGGGTGCCTTGTGTACGTACAGCACGCCCTTTCAGTAGTCCCCATCAGACATGCCACACTCGACTCAATTCCGGATTCTCTATGGCTCACAATTCGGTTCTCAACTGTAGTCATGCATATTGGCTGTATCTATCGCCCGCCCTCATCTACTATTGCAGACTTAACTTCTTTAATTGAAGCCTTTGATTACCTTTCACTACTACCTTCGGCAGCGAAAATCATAGCCGGTGATTTAACTGGCCTAAAATATCCTGGAGAAACCTCACGGCACCCCCCAACTTAATAGACTTTGTGTCCCATGCTCACATTGGGGGCTGGGTGCAACACGTTAAAACCCCTACTAGAAACGCCAACATACTAGATCTTAAAATTCACCCACAGCGTTTCCCACTTTTCGGTTTCCGTTCTAAATAAATTTCCGGGTAGCGACCATAAGATAGTGGCCGGTAACCTTTCATTCAATCCTTATCCATCAGACTATCTGACCCCAGTCAACAATCCCGTCCGTTTAAATTGGAACCCTCTGCCCAATCTCATCCGTAATCAAGATTGGAGCAGTTTTTTTCTAACGGCTGACCCCCAACAAGCGGCTGATCACTTTTACTTTAACACGGGAAACTGCCTCCAGAAACTTAGCCTAATATCCCAAAACTCCTCCCTTAGGAAGTCCAAGCTTGCATCCCTCCAACAAAAGTACCTTAAGATGCAAAGACTTTACCTCCAAAACCACGACTTCTCTCTTCATAAGGCTAACGCGCCTTACTGATATTATCCGGGACCTAAAGGAAAAACAGCTCCGCAACAAAGAATTCAAAGCCCTGAGGCACCCCAATAAAGCACTGAAACTCTCACTCCTACACAAATCTAGGAATTCGGCAACGGATACTATTATCCAATATGTCGTGTTACCGAAAAAACCTTCGGCCACCTCCCCTTCTGATATCGCTGAGGCCTTCAACCATTACTTCTCCAATTCCATGGCCCTGGCCTCAGACACAGCACCCCCAAATCCTCTGGCTATTACCAGCTCTTCCTTATCTACCCTAACCTTTGAAGTAAACGTTATTTCTAGGCTCATCTCACGTTATAAAGCATTTGCGCGTCCTGGACCATACGGGTTTGCCCCCAGCTGCAATTATTAACGGTGGATCGGACCTTCCACTTTTACTACTGAACCTATTCACCTTGTCACTCAAATTTAGTTTGGTACCGTCGAACTGGAAGCGTTCAGTCATCATTCCACGACATAAAAAAGGACCTGTCCACGAACTTGCTAATTACCGCCCCATCAACCATACCCCTATCATTTCCAGAATAATGGAAACGATTATCGAAGATGGCATTACCACCCATCTTCTCGCTTCTAACCTTATTAGCGATAGGCAGCACGGGTTCCTCAAATCGCGATCATGCACCACGTATCAGTTTGACTTCCTCAACCTAGTCACTAAGGCTGTTGATAGCGGGCAGGCATTAGTAGTTGTCTACCTAGATCTGTCGAAGGCTTTCGACCGTGTTCCACACCTGCATCTTATCTTTAAATTGCGTTCATTTGGCACTGGTGACCCGCTGCTTTCTTGGCTGAAATCTTATCTTGCTCATCGTTCGCAGGTGGTCCTCGCCGACGGACATACTTCTAAACCGAAACCTGTTACAAGTGGCGTTATACAGGGAAGCGTACTGGGTCTTCTCCTATTTCTGATGTACATTAACGACGCATTGGATCTAGTACACCAAGGCACGCCATTCTTGTTTGCAGACGATATAAAAATAGTTTACTCCTTCAATTCCAATGATGCTACCCATACTCTTTGCAACATTTCCGCTGACCTCGCAGCCCTTGACCGCTGGTGCCACACCTGGAGGACGAGCTTTTCCACTGATAAGTGCGAGGTCCTAACCTACAAGTTCCAATTGCCCCCTGGATCCTTAACTCTTGGTGGGTCCCCAGTAGCCATTCGACCTACTGTCCGCAATTTGGGCCTCAACTATTCCTGCTCCCTCAACTTTTCTGAGCACGCTGCCATCCAAGCGGCCAAGGCTAGAAGAAGTGTGGCCCTTCTCTTCCGTCCTTTCGTCTCCGGGACAGCATCATCAGCATCTACAAATCACACATCAGGCCTTCGCTCGAATACTGCCCAATAATATTTTCTGACATGAAGAAATTCGACAGAGTTGCGATTGAAAGCATACAAAGGCGTTTCACCAAACAACTACTTGGTTGGTCCACGTCATTAAGCTATAAAGAACGATGCCAAAATCTGGATCTTGACCCACTCTGGCTCCGCCGCTTAAGACCAAACTTGGTCTTTTTTATAACCTGCTCCATAACCGGTCTTTTTTCTTTGACCCAGTAAGCTTCTCCCGTGAAACCCCCTACTCACTTCGGCACAGGCCTTTTACTGTCCCTTCTAGTATTGCTAAGTCGGCCATACAGTCACGTTTCTTCCTTCTTGTCTACTCTAAAGTCTGGAACAAGTTGATCATCACCCTTCGAGCTTCACAAACCAAGTCCCAATTTCTGTCGGCACTCATCCCATATTTCAGCGTTACCCGTGCACTACAGTTGTCTAATATGTGCTTGGCAGAAGAAATAGCCTACGAGAGGGGCCTCGACTTCTAAGACCAAACCCTTCTCCGACCCTGCTCCCTTCAGTTGAGGACACAATCAACGATAGACAGTTTCATCTATCTGGCTGAGTTCTCAACGTTAGACTACCTATGGCCATTTCCTCAATGAACCAAACAAATGGAAATGCCACTAATTTTAACCACTTTGCTTCCATCCAACCCCGTAGTTTCTGTCACTCTTATGCCTCGTCCTTCACTGGTTTTTATATGCCTCCATTAACCGTTGATCCGCAGCAGGGGCACACCCTGACTGCTGCTTTTTATCTGCTCTCCTTTCCCACGTAACCGCTCTTCCTTCTTAGCCCTTTTTCAACTCCTGTCATTGTAATTTCCACATTTTCAAGGGTTTTGTCTGTTTATTCCATCACTTGTAAACAGCTGATTATGCACTTAGCAGGCCTCGGACGTCTCCGAAATGAACCGTTATTATTCATTATTACATTATCATAACCCACATCTGGAAACACGTCCAGACTGCAATACCCCTTTATTTTAGGTTCGTTGTCTCCCACTATCTCAGTCGCAAAACTGGCTAATCAAGGATGCCACTTTGACTCGTACGAACAGAGACTCAAGTGGAACCTACCGTAGCAATTGGGACCGAAATCAAACCATACAACAGGAAATACTCCTAATTGCCTATCAGATCGTTCAACGTTTTCAAACGCAACCAACACGAGTTCCAGTTCACGCGCATGCCGCTACTATACAGCCACACTCGACTGATCGACCGACACATACACTGTCCTGCCAGACGAACCTTACGCACTCGATGCCGTACGTTACCAGAAACGACGATGAATAACACTGAAGGCAAATTTGTCAACACATACATATATATTTGTCAGTGAAACAGCATAATAACTCTGAAGTCCATGCGGAGATTTCCCACTTTATCATCCGTGACCATGGTAACGGATGATAAAGTGAGAAATCTCCGCATGGAAAAGGAAAGATAAACAGTGCACTGTTTATCTTTCCAACGACCCGTAGCCGGCTGGAAATTGACTCTCCACTTCTCGAAGACCCTCCAGTTGCGCTTTCTTATTTCAGAATGGTACATGTTACTGATCCTGAGTCTAAACTCACCTTTTTATGGTCTGCTCCTTCTCCCACATACACCAATGTTCACTCTCACAAAATTGGTCTCATGCCCCCCTGCTTCAAAACTCATTCCGTTTATTGAACTCCGATAAATCCGTCATTCAGGGTTTGCATTATCTTCATGATCGCTATGCTCTTCGCATGCGTTGATTTTCCCGAACATACTTCTTTACAATTTCCCCCCCTTTTTCCTATTGCTCAAAAATTTACTCCATCTGCATAACCTCGGTGGGCCTCCGGTTTCCTTGGCTTGCATCATTCTCGTTCATAATGCGTCCTTGGCACTGCGTTAATGATTTTTCGATATATCCACCGCGAACCGGTGCCCAGGCCGGAATCGAAACCGGTTCAACAGTGCCGCGCGAAAAATTATCAGAATGATCCATTCAAAATGTTCCTGGCTTTGTTTTTCCATCTTTGATACTTTCGACTCTCATATTCTGAATTTTTGAATATTCCACCTTAATGAGTAACGTGTTACACCATGATCATGCGCTACAGCGTGCATCTCGAACATGGCCGAGAAATATACCAGTATTATTAAATACGGCCTCGAATTTATTCACAGTTTTCTAGATGGGACTCCGAGAACTGCAAGCTTATAGGTGTCAGAACCAAGTCTGGCGCGACTGGCATTAGTAACTGCACCAGCTCCCCTGTATTCGGCTGGCGTTGAAGCAGTTGCCATTTTCTGACATTTCGGGGGAGGGACTGGTGGCCGCGGTGAAACTAACAAACGTTTTCCATAGCTCTCTAAAATGCTAATCCTACACTGCCTTTATGGCGCATGGATCGCGGTACCTTCCTGATATCATGTGACACTTTCCAGTCTCCCATGAATGGGACTCATAACAGAGGGGAAAATGGCTTGGGAAGCGCTCAGTCCAGAAGGTAGTAATCTTTGCGTATGCAAACGAAACGGGGTGTGCATAACGGTGAACTCACGAGAACTTTGATGATAAGAAGTTAACAAGTGGGCATTCTTCAAGTCAGCATGTGGTCAGTGCTTAGGATCGAGGAAGAGGATCGGTGGATTCTCTGGTTCCACGTGAGTGCACGAACCTTGTCGAAGCACCGTATTCAAAGTGGTGCAACGATCGCCAAATAATTTTGGAGTATGTCTATCGGATTTTAACGAAATAACAACAATATTTGCCCACTCGGATGGCGAAATGGGTTCGAGAAGCCCTTTGGCATCCAAGGTATTTCTAATGTTCCGCGGATTCACGAAGTTCGTAGGGTAATGCACGACGCTTCATGAACACAAGATCACTAACGGCCCCCAGTTTTGGAAGGGTTATCTTCATGGCACTAGAGGCTTTGAAGCACCGCGAAATTAATTCAGATAAGTAGCATTGGTAGTAGGAGTGACATGGAACTGCAGGTGTTCTTGATACTCCCCAGCCCAGTTACAGGTGGACCAATCTCATTGAGAAAGAAGGTATAGTGGGAGAAATGTCCAGCTGCATCCGTGAGAGAGGTGGTAAATAGGCCAAGACTAGGTAAGATATATCTGGCTGTACGCTCGACAACAATATCCTTCTGGAGCGGCTGAATGTCAGGAATAGCAAGACGTAGAAGAAAAATGGAAAAAACCCACAATACTAATGTCCACAGTAAGACCACGTCGAAATTGTACTATCAGTGGAAGTAAACGAGTTATCAGTCGACAAGCCGTACCCACCACTGAGTGAGAAGAGCTGTAAAAATACTCGAAAGAATAAGATTTGGAGACCGAACTTATGTAGATGACTGTTCGCACATGGTTTGAATGAATTTACTTACCTGTTGCATTTAGCGTTGAGGAGGCGACGGGTCGAAAGAGAACGTATTTTACCACAAAAATCGCATTTGTCTAATAAGTTGTTGACACAAGACCGACGGAGGCCGAGTTCTGATTTCTGAAATCTGCATTTGTCTGCACATTGGACCTAAGAGTGTATGACTGCGCGCTGGATAACGTCTTAGTTGAACAAAGCAACAAGCCAGAAGAGGCAGCATCCAATAGGTTATTTGCATCCTGCTATTGTTTATATACGTCACGCGTACGCCGCAGCGTAGGGCTTAGTAACGGAAGAAGCCTTCATGCAACTGAGAGAAACTAAGGCTTGCAATGATCGCATCAAGCAGTTGTATTCCAAGCTGGTCAACAAGGCCGTATGGAGCAGCTTGCGTCTGCTATTTAAAAATACATGAAGATATTAGGCATCACTGCTCCGAACTTGAAGAAATTTCGCTCTTCCTGCAATTTCAAAATTCACGGGCTTTTCATGGAAGCCGCCAACATTTTGGTTTTTGGTCATTCAGGGTAACTGGTTACTTCCGGTATGCAAGATCCTTACTAAAACCATAGGCTGACTGGCCCACGACACAAGAAATCCGCGGTCTTTCTCTTCCCCGAAATACCATGGTAGGCGGTGCATCGCAGTGCAAAACCCTCGAAACCATCTTCAACCTCACATCCAGGAGAAGTTGTATCCAAAGTTCTTGAATCGCAGGATTGTTTTGCGTTAATTAACTGTTAAGACGCCAACCGTGCAGTCCAACCGTAACAGATGAACTGTAGCAGCTATCCCAAGTCGAGATGGGTTACGGAACACAGTGCAATTTGAAGTATGAAGTAAAATTATTTATTCACATGATCGAAGGTCACTTGTGTGTTTTAGCGTAAAGTCTTGATGAAGAGTAACTACATTCCGGACGGTCATTAAAGGACCACACATGTTTAGGCAATTTAGAAGGGCCTATCTGGAGAGCCATCCGTTGTGGCTTACATTTTGATGAGTGGCGCCCTTCCAGAGGGTAAGTACCAGAGGCAAATTTAGTTCCCCAGACGATCTAATTATAAAGACGTAAGACTGCTGCATTTCTTCAAGCTGTGTAAACTATCGATTGGACCTCAAAGCGGCGAACATGTTTAAGGTCTTTAACCGCAGTGTTCCCACGGGACTACAGGGTGGGTGGGCTGAGATAGCCGAGAAAGTAACCGGTTTTATGTGGGAGAAAATACTTGAAGACCTGGAGCAGTTTTAGAATTGTCGTGCGCGAACAGCTATCAGGTGCCTCAGCCAAATTGCCTGCGAAAGTAGCGAAATATCCCGAGCCACGACGTCATCACGAACCTGGCCTGTAGATTTCGGTTCTTTTGATTACAGTAAAACTCCACTTGACAGCTGCATAACAATTGGGAATAACTTCCTCCTCGTCCATTCCTCCACCGTACTTCAGGAATACTACCAGCAGCTGACCCCCAAAGTTTTTATATCACGCATGAACATGATTGCGGTGAAAGGCTATATACCCCACAGAAACGACGGCCCGCTGCACTTTCAGTTGTAACCGGCAACCAGACCATGAGACTTGGAGTGGAGAACCACATAAGGTCCCAATATGTCAGATGTGGTAGCGATCCGTAGGTATGAGTCTTAGGGAATACGTCTTCTAACTTAGTCCACAATATCATATCGACACACATATGGACGAACACGGAATGTAGCATATCCCAGACAAAATGCGTAGAATCCTTTCAGTAGCTGCACCTTAGGAGGTCACGCAGTTACTTCGCTTCCTGAGATTCTTGGTCATTATCTGCCGTTTATTCCAGATTACGCATCCACTGTTACGCTTCAAAAGAATATCCTGTAGCTCGGAAAGTAAATAACTGGTTTCAAGCTCCAGTGGTATTATGTGCACCGGCACTCTGAGTGCACACCATCGAGCAGAAGGTATGTTACTGCCAACTAGAAAATCAACTTCCTCTCTCTCTCATTTTCCAGCGGCTCTGTTTTACAACTGTGGCTGCCACCGCAAAATCAAACCCGCCTTGGTTGCTCGTGGCCGTAACTTGGTAGGCTTGAGCACATTAGAAACTTCAAGTCTCCCGTCATTGCTGAGAGTTACAGATGTACCTTACCACTGGTATCTTTCCCGTTCCACCTTCTGTGTTGGTATCCGACGACGCCACCTGACAATATGTAAAATCCACTCATTTCTGTGCAGCTGTCTACTCCGGGAGCATATGTCCGCATTTTGCTGCCTCCGGCCGTGGCTGCCTAGGCATCTCGGTCCTTCTCAAGGCCTGCACACAGCAAAATGTGGTTGCTGCTTTTTATGCCTGGGCTGCGAACCCGATGAAGACCTATGTAGTTCAAGTGGGCCTCAGTATTGCTAACCGCTGTTTTCAGTTGGGTACTGCCAAGCCTTTTAATGATTTTTACACCTCAGTCCGGATATTTACCGATTCGAATTTCCTCTCAGCCCGGCTATTCCTTTCACTATCGTCTGCTTATCAATCTACAGTCAGCTGACTCTGCTGACACATACGCACACGCTTAGGGTCTTTCCATGAAACGCCTTGATTGTTCACGTTTTGAATAAGCGCGTTTGCAGTCACACCGCGTCAGCCTTTTTACTACAAACATGTTGAGCCCAGGTTTAGGATTCTGGGTATAGTGCTTCAAACCTGTCACCTGTAAATCATACCACTACATTTTATGCACCTTTTTCATACGACATGGGTTCTAATGGTACCGAAATCAGCCGCAACACCCTCGAAGCTTCAGTCACAATGAAACTAACTCAGTTTCGTGTTTCAAATCTGTAGCTTACTACTCTGCCTATATGGTACCCTAAGTTAATGTCAACAACATCTAAGACGACACTAGCAAACCAAGATGGGCGGAGGAGCGTGTTGTGGTAAAAGGCCAAAAGGGTATGTACATTAGAAATTAAAATGAAACAAAAGATGTGACACAAACTCACAGTTGTTCGCTGTTCTCGTGATCATGAAATGAGCGCCAAAGGGCCAACATCCGCCAACATCTTCAGTTCAGTTCGGCCTGACAACCATTCGTTGAACAGAACAGGATGGTATTGAGTGAAGTGCCACCTGACGCCGTGGAAGCTCCCAAAATGTTTTGTTTCTCACAGTTAGTTCCGACCGATACAATTCCAGGACACTCCAACTCAGAAGATAAGACCGTGCCAGAATGAAAGTTTTGTTGACAGCTCTTTTGTATTGCGCGGTAATGATGTTCAAACGGTGTGTGTATGTTACGTTAAAACGTCTGTACAACAAAGGAGTGTCGCACCAAGGGACGTTGAAAATCATGGAAAAGGTCGGCAATGTGCAGGTACCTACAAATCCCTGCCTGGTGTTTTGGCCAAACGGAGCCGGTTTTCCCCATCAACCGTGTGTGTTTTCAGCCTATAGTGTACCCTTAAAATATCCAAGTTTGTCCTGCAGAGGTTGCGGAGGATGTGTGTGATCTGGTTCACGAAAGCCCATCAAACGACCCATCCAACAGAACCAAGCACTCGATTACCCAACGGATTGAATTGTTTGATCATCATCTCATCGAAACGTTGTCCATAAAGCTTTACCTCGGCGATCGCAAGCCTTCTCAACTTCGACTGCACATGAAGAACTCCCTTGGTCCACTAGAAATAGACGACTCTCTCCAAAGACATCTTCTCCCCCTTCGAATGCCTACGGATAATGCACTTTTTTCTCTAGCCCACTTATGTGTTGTAGGTCCCTTACCACTGGCTGACGGGTACCTTTTCCCCCAACAAGTGTGGAGCGTTTTACGCGTCGGCCCATGGCTGTCATCATAGCCGACACCTTCGGTGAAACAATTTCCAAGCTTTTCTGCACCACTGGGTTCCCATGTTTGGAGCTCCCTCTACCGTCACCACTGATGGAGGTGCTCAATTTTAGTTCAAACTCTTCCATGATATCGGTTCTCTCTTGGATTCCAACAAACTCGTACAACACCATATCTCCATCATTCAATGGATTGATAGGAAGCTTCCATAGACAACTGGAAGCTTCTGTCACCTCCATCTCTCATTCGGACGGACGCCCTTCCATTAACCACGTTATCCATACGCACTGCTGTAAAGGAATATTTTGGGTTTTTTCCCGCTGATTTGGTTTTCGGCTTACCCCTTCAATAGCCCGGTGAGTTTTTTGGACGCAGTCCTGATGTTAGTGACAATGCAAATTTTGTTTGGCAACTAATGTTTTACATAAAATCACACCGTTTTCCTCTAACTCGGTCCTCTATTCGTTTGATCCACGTTCCCGGAGACTTAACCACGTGCGTTCAAGTTTTTTCTCCGTTTTCATGCTGGTAGACCCCCGTTGCATTCACCATACTCAGGCCTGTTTCGAGCAATTTCCCGCAATGGAATTTTTTGACACTGATAAAGCTGGTCAGCCGAATACTGTCAGTATAGATCGCTCCAAAGTAGCACACCTTGATTTGGACTATTGGATTTGGGTTCCCTTCAAGGAAATTTCTACTCCTCTTTCTAGTGAGGCCAGTCCTCATGTTTCTAACGACCTGAGTGTAACAACCGGTCGTGGAAAATCCCCCTTTTTTCCCTCGCGATTCAGTGTTTTTTTCCCAACATTACTCATTTCCATACACTATTGACTTGTCTTTACGAACTGGTTGTTTTTCTGGACCAATTGTTGTTTGTTCGCGCCCAGAGCGCTATTTTGGCACATCCTTGCTCAGGACCTGCGTGACGCACGTGCTGTCTGCTCACACGCTGTCATTCGGTTTCTCGTTGTTGAGTCTTTGTGATCGTACTATTGAGGTTTGTATATTGTTTATGTCATTGTTTATTTTAATAATCTAGTATCGTAGAATTATCACGGATAATCGCCTCCTGATTTCGGGATCCGTTGCGAATTTAACTACGCATTGCTCAAACGTTCGTAACAATACTCAATAGATCTATTTGGAACGAGGAAAAATCACGCAAAATGCCAAGAAAATGATCAAAAGCAGTCGAATCCGGACAGGAAGTAATACGGCAGGTCTCTGGGGAGGTTTTGGGTACATATGATTCTTTAGGTAATGCTAGATCGCCTAGTCCTGTCAGTGCTAGCTCATGTGTTATTGAAAGCAATATTGATCGTAAGGATGTCGATTTATATAAGCTGAGAATACTAGAACTAGAGCAACAGTTACTTTCGGCTAGACTACAGGCGCATGAAGCAGAGAAAAGCACAGAAAAAGCGAGAGCATGAGACCAGTGACTTCGACACTTCCGATAGGTTAGAGTGCAATAAGGTAGGGAACCCCACGCCGGTCGCCGAATACAAACCACCAGCGATCGATCTGCCTAGAGTGGAGTTAACGGTTTTCGACGGGCGAGCTGAGCAATACTGCAAGTTTGTCAAACAGTTCGAGACGTTCGTTGAAAACAAGGTAACCCACCCGGGGCAAAGGCTTCCTTACCTTACTCACTACTGCCGAGGCCGAGCGCGAGAAGCTATCGACGGGTGCACCATGCTCGATCCAGAACAAGGCTACACAAGGGCAAGAAAGATTCTGAGGGACTTGTTTGGCCAACCTTTCAAAGTAGCCCGTAACCTAATAGAGGGCGTGATGGCAGAGGCAAAGAGAAACAAGGGCGACGTCTACACCATGGCCGACCTGGTGATCAAGATGCAGAACTGCTCAATAGCCCTCGACCATTTAGGTTACAGGGCTGACCTAGACGCCATGCACACTTTGGAAGGCATAGTCCGTCACCTCTCTCCCGAACTACAGGGTCGGTGGGCGGAAGAAGCTGAACGGATAAGCCGAGGCGACAGAGAAGCCAACTTCGAAGACCTGACTGAATACTTAGACAGGCAAACGAAGATAGCTGACAGCAGATTTGGCCGACTCATCCGGGACAGCAACCGAGCAAATAAGCCTTGTACTAGCCAAGCCCAAACCCCTGTACGGGAATATCCAAAGTACCAGCCTTGGACCAACACACACGTCATTTCACGAGATGCTACGGCGAAACCAAATTGCAGGTCCTGTGGTACTAGCCATGGCCTACCAGAATGCCCCAAGTTCGGCAACGCCACAATAGACGAACGGTGGGGAATGGCGAGGATGGCAGGAGCATGTTTCATCTGTCTCAACACCACGCACCGAGCAGCAGCCTGTAGAACAAGGAATCGATGTGGTTACGAGGGCTGCACGGGCAGACACCGTCGGCTGCTGCATCAGGCGAGAGTAAACATATCCGAGGCGAGTGCCAAGCCCAGCTTGATTTGTTCAACTTCACAATCTGCCAGTAAACCGGTACGTTTAGGCGTAGTGGCCGTGGGAGTAGTGACTCCGACTGGGATAGTCAAGGCGTTGGCTTTCGTTGATAGTGGATCCGACACCACTTTAGTGAAAGAGCGGTTTGCCGACAAACACCAACTGGCTAAAGGTGCGACGTCGTTAGCAGTGAGCACGGTGGGTGGAACACAGGTAATGACTGCCGGTAGATTAAGGCTGCAACTCATCTCTCTAGACACTAACGAGGAAATTGAACCAACGGAGGCATTCACGTTAGCGGATCTCCCCATGCG
The DNA here is from genome assembly GCA_948099385.1 of Fasciola hepatica. Classification (NCBI taxonomy): domain Eukaryota; kingdom Metazoa; phylum Platyhelminthes; class Trematoda; order Plagiorchiida; family Fasciolidae; genus Fasciola; species Fasciola hepatica. The sequence continues at coordinate 742,608 of CANUEZ040000195.1, forward strand.
AGCACCAAGGTCGGTGGACGCAATCTTGACTCGGTGGCCCCACCTGCAGGATGTAACCGTCGTGGACTGGGAAGATGATGAGGTGGATCTCCTCATCGGATGCGACGTGCCAGAGGCGCATTGGGTGCTTGACCAAAGAGTGGGCGACCGCCAGGCACCTTATGCCGTACGCACGGCTCTTGGATGGATGTTATACGGTCCAGTAGGGGTACGCGGTTCCGTGAATTACTTATCCGCCGAAACGGACCGCATAGAGTATCATCTGCAACGGCTGTATGAAAAGGAGTTTCATGACATTGGAGACGAAAGACCGACGTTGTCTCAAGAGGATCACTTCGCTCTACAAACGGTGCGGCAAGGCACTAGAGGCCTCAAAAAACAGTTCGAGGTTCCCCTCCCATGGCGCACACCGGTCGACCCGTGGACTGACAACAGAAATTATGTTCTCCAACGATTACTACGACTAAAAGAACGCTTCATTCGAGACCAGAATCTGTGGGAACGATACGCGGATTTGATAAAGCGAAACGAGGCCCTCGGTTACGTTGAAAATGTGCCTGTTAACACCGACAACAAAAGGGGTATCTGGTATCTGCCTCACCATCCGGTTATCAACCCCAAGAAACCCAATAAACTGCGGGTGGTTTTCGACTGTGCGGCCAAGTTCCAGGGCAAGTCGTTAAACGATCGCCTACTACAGGGGCCTGACTGGACCACACCACTGATCGATGTTCTGTGCCGTTTCAGAGTGGGTAAAGTGGCTTTGTCTGCTGACATTAGGGAAATGTTCCATCAAGTGAAGATTCCGGTAGGAGAACGAGATGCTTTGCGTTTCCTGTGGTGGGAAGGGAGCGACCGGGACAACGCAGTGGTGAATTATAGGATGACCGTCCACCCCTTCGGAGCCATATCGTCACCATTTTGTGCAAACTACGCCCTCCGAGAATCAGCGAACAAACATGGCGATCTAGTACATCGGACGGTGGTAGAAAGCGTCAGCAGGAACTTCTACGTCGACGACTACCTTGGGTCATTCGATGATGCGGAATCAGCTCTAGAGCAGTTCAGGGGTCTGACGAGATTGCTGGAAGAGGGCGGCTTCCATCTAACTAAATGGATGTCGAACGCTTCAGAAGTGCTGAAAGTCATCCAGTATCACGACAAGGCCGAAAGTGTAAGAGATTTGGACGGCTCTCCACTTCCTATCGGGCGCACTTTAGGGATACAATGGGACGCGGAAACGGACGATTTTGTTTTCGAACTGAACGTTCCCGAGCTGCCAATAACCCGTCGTGGCATACTATCTGCTGTCTCTAGTTTGTTCGACCCGCTCGGTTTCGTCTCACCGTGGCTGATACCCGGAAAGATCTTGCTGCAGCGGCTGTGCCGTAAGAAAGTTGATTGGGACCAGGCACTGGACCAAGGGGACCGGCTGGACTGGGAAGAATTTCTGAACACCTTGAAGAAATTAGGGGACATAAGAATCCCACGATGTTTGACCCTTGGCCATACGACACGGACTGGAGAACTACATGCCTTTTCCGATGCATCCGAAGTCGGTTATGGAGCTGTGGTGTATGGACGATGGTGCGCAGGAGATGGACAATATACCACGAGGATCCTGTTCGCCAAAGCCCGCGTTGCCCCACTGAAGTCGGTCTCAATCCCACGCCTTGAACTCAGCGCAGCCGTGTTGGCAGTCAGGGTGGTGCAAGCTGTGAAGAGATGTTTCGATCTCTACATTTGGTCGGTGAGCTTCTGGACGGATTCAACGATAGTACTTTACTACATTAACAACGTACGGAGCCGGTTTAGTACTTTCGTTGCTAACCGGCTCACGATTATCCACGATGAATCAGCCACGCACCAGTGGAGTCATGTCAGGTCTGGCGATAATCCGGCCGACCTGTGCTCCCGAGGTGCGACCAACTTCAGGCAACTGGACACGTGGACGAGAGGGCCAAACTTCCTGCAATTGCCCAAACAGGACTGGCCCGTGTTCGAATTAAAAAACCCTACGGAATTGGAACTGGAGATCAAAGGCGTAGTGATAGCAACCAACGTCGTCGAAGCGTCGTCCATTCTATCGCGACTGGTCAGGTTTTCTTCCTGGATGAAGACGCTTCGTTCGCTAGTTTGGTTAACCAGGTTCAAGATAAATTTACTAGTCATGAAAGGGCTACGGCCCTCAGGTCGGATACGGGTCGGCCCGATAGGTCCCGATGAGCTACAAGCGGCAGAGTATGATATTTTCAGAATGATACAACGTGAGGCTTTCGCCCAAGAACTCAAGAGGGCGGAAGAAGTGGGGCCGACCAATGAAGACATGCCATCTCCAAGAGGCGAGCTGAAGCGTTTAAACCCCAAACTCATCAACGGACTGCTGCGGGTGGATGGTAGGCTGACCAACGCCCACCTGAACTTCGACACAAAGTATCCTATACTGCTGCCTGCGAGACAACCTGTAGTAGAGCTAATGATTCAATACGTCCACGCCATGGAGGGACATGCCGGGGAAAGTCACGTGACGAGCGTCATCCGAAAGCGTCTTTGGTTGTTGAGAGGACGAGAGACTGTAAAACGCGTAATCCGACGGTGTGTGCAATGCAGGAGACGCAATGCCACAGCAGGCAAACAACTCATGGCCCCACTACCAGAATGCAGGGTGACTACGGGCTGGTGGCCGTTCAGTGACACCGGGTTGGATTATTTCGGGCTCTTGTGGATCAAGTGCGGAAAAAGATTAGAAAAGCGATACGGATGTATCATGACGTGCATGAAATCACGTGCGGTACACCTAGAAGTCGCACATTCGATGACGACCGATTCGTTTCTACGGGCCTTGCAAAGATTTATCAACCGAAGAGGCGTACCGGCCGATATATACTCAGATAATGGATCGAACTTTGTGGGCGCTCAACAGGAATTGCAGCGTTGGCACAAGAACATAAACAGGGACGAACTGCAGAATCGAACCGTGGCCTACGGCATACGATGGCATTTCAACCCCCCACAGGCCAGTCACCGAGGCGGCATATGGAAACGCATGATGCGGTCCGCCAGACGGATATTGCTGTCAATCATGGAGCAGCAGCCGCCCGACGACGAGACGCTGAACACCGTCATGACTGAAGTGGAGAGAATCCTGAACAACCGCCCCCTGGTTCCAGTATTGAACGGCGACCCCACCCACCTGGCGCTCACCCCGAACGACTTATTGACGTTAAGGTCGAACGAGGGTTTCCAAGGGCCGGTAAACCTTCGTGGGAGCTACCTCCACGGGTGGAAGCAAGCGAACTATCTGGCCAAGGTCTTCTGGAGGCGATGGCTACGGGAGTACCTACCGGCTTTGCAGACTCGACAGAAGTGGCTGGCCAAATCAAGACCATTCAAAGTTGGGGACGTGGTTATGATCGCCGACGAACGCACACATTTCAGCGCTTGGTCTTTGGGAGTAGTTACGGAAACCATCAAAATCACTGACGAAATGATAAGAACGGTGAAGGTGAAGACAGCTAACGGAGTGCTCATTCGTGACATACGCAGTATTAACCTACTCGAGAGCGAAGACGTAGAAGCTGATAACCCTTAGGCCTAGTAAACCTTTTCCACGCCAGTAATCGAGGTGGATAAAGAAACACCATATATACCACACAATCTCCGTCAAACACGTTAAGGTGCTCGCGGTCCTTTCGTTGACATCACAGAAGGTTCTTTCCGATATGTGGTGATGAGTGCGATTCCATTATACATCCCGATACATACACGCAGGCACGACGCACTCTACATCCCGTAAACCCATCATACATGTGACAGTGTTCTTTGTTTGCCTTTTGTTGACGCTACCGAATGCCCCTTGCATATGTGGAATTAGCGGAGCTCAGGTCACACATACATGCTACATTTACTCGTTTTCTTGCCACGCGGTCTTTTGTTGACATTGCAGAAAGTCCTCCTTTGATGTGTAGTCATACCTGTGATTTCATTGTAACCCCGGCACACACACACACACGCACACACACACACACGCACACACACACACACTCAAGCACGTACATCCAGGACCGGACGGCCCCTTACGAGGACAACGTCTATGTGACCATTCACGCCCGCCATCGGTCATTTGGTCTTGTGGAAGATGTAGACTAGCCTCACGGCTATGTATCCAGTGCATTAGGTGCGACCAGTAGTAGAACGTTGACGACGAGCATTAGACGCGCGCACTGACAGCAGGGCCTAGGCAGGTAGGAAGAATCAGTACCTTTATACCGAACCTTTGACTTTGCTAAGGATCCAGGAGGATTTTGGTGGGCGGTGTAACAACCGGTCGTGGAAAATCCCCCTTTTTTCCCTCGCGATTCAGTGTTTTTTTCCCAACATTACTCATTTCCATACACTATTGACTTGTCTTTACGAACTGGTTGTTTTTCTGGACCAATTGTTGTTTGTTCGCGCCCAGAGCGCTATTTTGGCACATCCTCGCTCAGGACCTGCGTGACGCACGTGCTGTCTGCTCACACGCTGTCATTCGGTTTCTCGTTGTTGAGTCTTTGTGATCGTACTATTGAGGTTTGTATATTGTTAATGTCATTGTTTATTTTAATAATCTAGTATCGTAGAATTAACACGGATAACCGCCTCCTGATTTCGGGATCCGTTGCGAATTTGGCTACGCATTGCTCAAACGTTCGTAACACTGAGTACTCCGCATGTGATTGACGCTGTTCGTCCTCTCACAACTCGTTCTAGTTGTAAGATTGTTAAGGCCATTCGTTTTCAACTCCCATGGCATTTCTCCGCGAGCATCTACACTCGTTTGTCCGGTGCTCTTGGAGGGAAATTCCGAAGAGCTTGCATTGATTTTCAAACCTCGGCCTAGAAGTTTACCGATTTGAATTTCTTCTCAGCCCGGCTATACCGTTCACTCTCGTTTGCTTATCGATCAGTAGCCAGCTGACTCCGTTAAAGCAAACACACGCACTAACGGTCTTTTCATCCAAAGGCTTGATCATTCACTTTTTCTATAAGAGCATTTGCAGTGACACCGTGCCGGCCTTTTCACTACATTACCAAGGCTACACTATCAGCATAAGCACAGTGACAAAATTGGTCTTCTCTATCTGGAGTTCCAGTTCTGTTTGAATTTCTCCATCACCGATGCTGCACCAGGACCTCTGTCGACAGACGCCATGTAATCTATGCAATGAAGGTCATTACGCCTGTTGATACAACCCCGGATGACTAAGGTCGTTGATAGCGCGGCGGTTGATTAACTGACTTCGCTTACCAAATGATGGTGTTTTACTTGCCCCCCTTCTTGGTTGCAGCTTTCTCCCACTGGGCTTACAATTACTCGACGGAATAGTGTGGGCAAGTCAAGTGGGTCCCAGAAATCAGTAATATTCCAGCGCTCGTAGGTATTCGCTTTCAAGAGCCGGGGACACTCCCCCAGAAAATGGTTTCGCTAGATGCACCTTATATGTGGGTGAGTCGTTATCTTCGTGGTATACGGCGTGCGCTTCTGATTGATCGTGGCTTCCACCGGAATCTACAGGCCAGGTTCGTGATGACGTCGTGGCTCGGGATATTTCGCTACTTTCGCAGGCAATTTGGCTGAGGCACCTGATAGCTGTTCGCGCACGACAATTCTAAAACTGCTCCAGGTCTTCAAGTATTTTCTCCCACATAAAACCGGTTACTTTCTCGGCTATCTCAGCCCACCCACCCTGTAGTCCCGTGGGAACACTGCGGTTAAAGACCTTAAACATGTTCGCCGCTTTGAGGTCCAATCGGTAGTTTACACAGCTTGAAGAAATGCAGCAGTCTTACGTCTTTATAATTAGATCGTCTGGGGAACTAAATTTGCCGCTGGTACTTACCCTCTGGAAGGGCGCCACTCATCAAAATGTAAGCCACAACGGATGGCTCTCCAGATAGGCCCTTCTAAATTGCCTAAACATGTGTGGTCCTTTAACGACCGTCCGGAATGTAGTTACTCTTCATCAAGACTTTACACTAAAACACACAAGTGACCTTCGATCATGTGAATAAATAATTTTACTTCATACTTCAAATTGCACTGTGTTCCGTAACCCATCTCGACTTGGGATAGCTGCTACAATTCATCTGTTACGGTTGGACTGCACGGTTGGCGTCTTAACAGTTAATTAACGCAAAACAATCCTGCGATTCAAGAACTTTGGATACAACTTCTCCTGGATGTGAGGTTGAAGATGGTTTCGAGGGTTTTGTTTTGGAAATGTGCAGGTACCTTCACCACTCCACCGTCAAAGAGTTTGTTGTAAAAAAATTATATGCTCGATAGCAAAATACAAAGAGAAAGTGGTTAGCGAAAGAAAACGTAAATAAAAAGGTCTTGAGATCTGACAGGATGTCGAACATTTCTACCGGAACGTCGGGTTACCAGGAGTGGTTGTTGCTGTGGTGGTGCTGGCGGGTGTGGTGTAATGTCTGGTGTGATGATAGAGTGTGGATCACCAACAGGAATTGTATGTGGTGTGTCTGTGGGTGATGATGGTGTCGGTGTTGCTGGTAATGGAGGTGTATCAAAATACGCGGGTTTTAGTCTGTCAATGAAAACTGTGTCTGACTTATCGGCTTTCTGAACCGCGAAATATTTATCTGTGCGACTAAGCACCTTAAATGGACCGTCATACGGTGGTGTGAGTGGTTTCCGAACAGCATCGTTGAGAATTAAAACAAATGGTGACGTATACAGATCATTATGTACATAAACGTGTGTAGATGACGAACGAGTGGGTGTTGGACGAAGATATGACATACGGTCTTTGAGTTGTTGAACAAACTGGGATGGGTTAGGACTGTCAGCAGTGCTGGGTTGAACATACTCACCTGGAAGGCATATGGTGGTACCGAAAACGAGTTCAGCCGACTTGCTGTGGAGGTCGTCTTTGACTGATGACCGGAGACCCAAGAGAACTAGTGGCAGATTGTCGCTTCAGTTATTCGGGTTTGGCTGTGATATCAGTGCTGCTTCGAATTGACGGTGTGGGCGTTCTACCATGCCATAGGATGAAGGATGGTATGCAGTTGTTGTGATGTGTTTACAGTCAAGCAGTTTAGTAATCTCACGAAACAAAGTCGAGTGAAATTGGCTGCCACGGTCTGTGGTAACGGTAGACGGTACACCAAATGTAGCAATCCAGTGTTGGAGTAGTACTTTCGCAATATTTTCTGCTGAGATGTCAGAAATAGGTACTGCCACCGGCCAGCGTGTGAGACGATCGACAACGGTTAATAAGTGGGTATGCCCATTTGATGGTGGTCGTGAGCCAACAAGATTGACGTGAATATGTGTGAAATGGACATCGGGAAAGGTGAATGTACTGGGAGGAGAAAATTTGTGGAGGTGGACTTTGCTTCTCTGACATTGTGAACACTGTTTAGTCCATAATGCAATGTCAGAATTCATATCGGGCCTAACAAATCTGGCAGAAATGAGTTTGCGAGAGGCACAAATACCAGGATGGGAACGAGAATGGAAATGATCGGAAGCATTTTCCTGTAGGAAGTTGGAACGACAGGACGAGGGTTACTTTTAGACCGGTCACAAAGGATTGTGCCATCGGCTGAAGGTGGGGGAGAATCCTTCAGCTGGCTTGTGGAGGATGTGCGCAGTTCGAGCAGGGAGAGAGCATCATGCCGGAGGTTTGCCAGTTTCGTAAGATCGAATTTTGTTATCACCGTGTAGATATCAGGTCTAGATGAAGCATCAGCCACAATATCATCAACTCCACGCGCGTAGCGGATATCTGTTTTGAACTGAGAAATATCATCCAAATAGCGGATATCTCTGGGTGAATTCTTTCAGGCTTGGCATGAAGTGAGCGTGTCAGGGGTTCGTGGTCAGTGTGCACACGAAGTTGTCGTCCTCCCAAAAGTTGGCGGAAGTAAAGGATGGACAAATAAATAGCCAGGAGTTCACGAGAAAGCATTCTGTATCTTGCCTGTGCGGCCTAAAGATTTTGCGAGAAGAACGCTCAGGGTTGTAATTGACTGTCTACAATTTGGTGAAGCACTTCACCTACCGCAGTACCGGATGTATCGGTTGTTGGGATTAACTCGGTATTCGGATCCGAATGTGGACAATGCAGCATGGTGGCATCTGCGAAAGCTGACCCGGCCTCTGGAGTGAAATCAATCGTCTTGACGTTGGGCTTGAGCAGATCGGTTTGAGGTGAAGCAATGGTGGTACGGGGAAAAATGAAATTGCGGTAGTAGTTCAAAATTCCTGTTGCAACTATCCCGACGTCTAGGGCTGTGATTTTAGCAGTAACTTGGTTTCACTAGCTACACGCACGATATGGTCAGAACAGGATTACGGGCAGCAGAACAAATTCCAATCGAATAACCGTGTTTATCGAACATTCGTGGTTCTAAATAATACAATAAGTATAAATATACAGCAAATAAAGGACTTACAGCCAGGTGAGAAACCAAGAACAATGAGCAGTAAGCTCCCAAAAATAGGGACAGCGCAGAAAATAAAAAAAGGTCTACTTAACAGGCAGCTGAAAGAAACTGAAGCGCAGTTCGGTTGCGGTACAGTCAATAAATCAAGAGTGTTTACCGTCAAAGATCAATAAATCGATTACAAACGCGTGAATTGGGCTGTGTTTGCAATGGTAAAAAGTGTCATTAACAAATGGGTACAAATAAGCTAAGTCTGTGGAGTAAACAAAGGCACGTGTCAACATGAATAGGTGGATGCGGCACTAGATCTCCTAATGCCGTCGACGTATGACGGCCAATAGTGGAGTGCACTGACAGAAACGATAAGACTGGGAGTTCGAGCCTCCGCTCGGCAGTACAAATGAAACACTCAGAAAGATTATATAACAGTAGAAGTGTAGACCTTCGGGAAAACAAGGTTATGAACAAATACGTGAACTGTTCATGTAATAAGCACCATGAAACTCAAGTATAAACTGATGTGATACCTTAGAAACAAGGAAAATACATTACGAATGTCCGGGGTTCACGATGCATGTACTCACTACTAATAAGTAACTAAACAGAAGGCAGAATGACAAAATCTAATTACTATTCGTAATTACCAATTCCCAAGAAACGCCGTAACTGCGTGATCGTTTTAGGCGCAGGAAATGAGAGGATGCTGCGCACCTTATCTGGAAGGGGAGTCAAACCGTTTTGATCGATACGGTGCCCGAAGAATTCGAGGGACGGGACAGCGAACACGCATTTATTAGGGTTCAGTTGCAGTCCATATTGTCGGAAACGCTAGAAGAGTTGAGGCAGATGAATGGCATGCTTTGATGGAGAGGCGCTGGCAACAAAGATGTCGTCGATTTAGCCAAAATCGAAGGGTAGACCTCGAAGCACTTCATCAACGAATCGTTGGAACGTCTGAGCAGCGGTTCTCAGACCGTATGGCATGCGTGTGAACTCGAACAGGCCAAAAGGCGTAGTAATGACTGTCTTGGGAATATCTTCTCCGGTCACGGGGATTTAGTGATATGCCTTAACGAGGTCAATCTTGGAAAAGATCGTCTTCCCAGAGAGATTCTGTGCAAAACCATGAATGTGCGGGATCGGGTACCTGTCGGGGACAGTGATGTTGTTGGGGGTACGGTAGTCTCCACAGGGTCTCCAATCACCAGTTGACTTTGGAACCATGCGCAAAGGAGAGGCCCATGGGTTTGGAGATGGTCCAATGATGCCAAGATTTATCATGTGTTCAAATTCAGGGCGTGCAGTACGGAGTTTGTCGGCTTTGAGTCGTCGTGGTTGAAAGTGGACAGGTTGGCCTTTTGTGGTGATGTGGTGACGCCCAGCATGAGAGACTGGGTCGGTAAACTGACACGGTTTACTGGGGGATGAAAATTTCTTCAAAATGTCAGCAAACGGCGATTGCCGGATCGCCAGCCGAATACCCAAGGAGTTGGTGCATTTACCAACGCCGACTGCACAAAGTTTGGTTGTGGTGTCTACCAGCTTGCGATTTTTGAGGTCCACAGTTAGACCGAAGTGTGAGAGGAAACCTGCGCCGATAATGGGTGTCTGAACATCTGCCTGGATGAAAATCCATTGAAAAGATCGTCGGAGGCATAAATCAAGAGTAATGAACCGCTGGCCGAATGTAGCTATAGTTGTTGTATTTGCTGCTTGCAGTGTGAAATGAGATGGTTTTAGGTGATGATGTTTGGGTGGAGGGATTACACTGATCTCGGTGCGTGTATCGATAAGGAATCGAAGGCCACTGGATCGGTCAACGATTTAAAATAGGCGACTTTCACGTGGACAGTCAGCCGCAGTCGTCGCCGTTACTGGTTGGCCCGGCCGTTTGATTGTGAAATGGAAGTACGGAATGAACTTGGAGGATCACAGCAGCATGCCTGGGAGCGGAATGTGCGTTTTTACCAAAACCAGGTTTGTAGCCGGCGATTCCTGGACAGCGGTCTAGGTCGATGCGGTGTTTCGGCGGGCACAGGTCGATGAGTAGTTAATGCATTGCACATTACGCCGACCTGATTGCACAACATGCAAACGGTTTTATTCAGGTCCGTAATGTCCTTATCGATATGAGAGTGATGAGATGGGAGATCAGGACTGCGTGGACCATCGCCACGGCTACCTGGGGCAGGTACTGGCAATGTCATAGGGAATTCGTGTGTCGGAATGGTTTCAGCGGGTGATGTCATGCGAAAAAAGGGCCTACCAGCCGGGTAGCATTCCATTATTCTATCGGCTTGTTGTTCAACTTTGCCAAAGGTATTAGTGGACTCCAGCGACGAAAAGACCTGCTGCAACGGGAGAGATAGCTTATCGACCCATATCTCCCGGAAAATGGCGTCGTCCACTTGGCGTCCAGCCAGTAGCAACCGTATGTGGAGCATAAGTTGGGACGGAGTTTGGTCTCCGGGCTCCACCAAGGCAAACAGCTCAAGGAGCATTTTTCCGGCTAATTTTCCGGTACGCTGAATGAATGCCTCCTTAAGCTTCGTGTAAGGAGCTTCTGAGAGAATTGGATAGAAGGGATCTTCCTTGTCAATGGCGATGTCAAAAGAAAGCGCTTGTACAAGGTGGGAGTATTTCACTCGCTCGCTGGTTATACGTCGAGATGTAAATACGGCTTCTACTTGTCAAAACCACATCGAAGGTTGGTCGGGGCAAAAAAGGGCAGTTTGAGAGCAACCGTGTGGATTTCAACAGATTCGGTGCCGGACATGGTGAATTGCATGGAATTTGGACCAAAAGAGTGAAAGCTAGTATAGGAGAATAGAGAAACAGTCTGGGCTCGTTTATTTCCTATTCCGCTACTCCGTTTATATGGTACCCTAAGTTAATGTCAACAACATCTAAGACGACACTAGCAAACCAAGATGGGCGAAGGAGCGTGTTGTGGTAAAAGGCCAAAAGGGTGTGTACATTAGAAATTAAAATGAAACAAAAGATGTGACACAAACTCACAGTTGTTCGCTGTTCTCGTGATCATGAAATGAGCGCCAAAGGGCCAACATCCGCCAACATCTTCAGTTCAGTTCGGCCTGACAACCATTCGTTGAACAGAACAGGATGGTATTGAGTGAAGTGCCACCTGACGCCGTGGAAGCTCCCAAAATGTTTTGTTTCTCACAGTTAGTTCCGACCGATACAATTCCAGGACACTCCAACTCAGAAGATAAGACCGTGCCAGAATGAAAGTTTTGTTGACAGCTCTTTTGTATTGCGCGGTAATGATGTTCAAACGGTGTGTGTATGTTACGTTAAAACGTCTGTACAACAAAGGAGTGTCGCACCAAGGGACGTTGAAAATCATGGAAAAGGTCGGCAATGTGCAGGTACCTACAAATCCCTGCCTGGTGTTTTGGCCAAACGGAGCCGGTTTTCCCCATCAACCGTGTGTGTTTTCAGCCTATAGTGTACCCTTAAAATATCCAAGTTTGTCCTGCAGAGGTTGCGGAGGATGTGTGTGATCTGGTTCACGAAAGCCCATCAAACGACCCATCCAACAGAACCAAGCACTCGATTACCCAACGGATTGAATTGTTTGATCATCATCTCATCGAAACGTTGTCCATAAAGCTTTACCTCGGCGATCGCAAGCCTTCTCAACTTCGACTGCACATGAAGAACTCCCTTGGTCCACTAGAAATAGACGACTCTCTCCAAAGACATCTTCTCCCCCTTCGAATGCCTACGGATAATGCACTTTTTTCTCTAGCCCACTTATGTGTTGTAGGTCCCTTACCACTGGCTGACGGGTACCTTTTCCCCCAACAAGTGTGGAGCGTTTTACGCGTCGGCCCATGGCTGTCATCATAGCCGACACCTTCGGTGAAACAATTTCCAAGCTTTTCTGCACCACTGGGTTCCCATGTTTGGAGCTCCCTCTACCGTCACCACTGATGGAGGTGCTCAATTTTAGTTCAAACTCTTCCATGATATCGGTTCTCTCTTGGATTCCAACAAACTCGTACAACACCATATCTCCATCATTCAATGGATTGATAGGAAGCTTCCATAGACAACTGGAAGCTTCTGTCACCTCCATCTCTCATTCGGACGGACGCCCTTCCATTAACCACGTTATCCATACGCACTGCTGTAAAGGAATATTTTGGGTTTTTTCCCGCTGATTTGGTTTTCGGCTTACCCCTTCAATAGCCCGGTGAGTTTTTTGGACGCAGTCCTGATGTTAGTGACAATGCAAATTTTGTTTGGCAACTAATGTTTTACATAAAATCACACCGTTTTCCTCTAACTCGGTCCTCTATTCGTTTGATCCACGTTCCCGGAGACTTAACCACGTGCGTTCAAGTTTTTTCTCCGTTTTCATGCTGGTAGACCCCCGTTGCATTCACCATACTCAGGCCTGTTTCGAGCAATTTCCCGCAATGGAATTTTTTGACACTGATAAAGCTGGTCAGCCGAATACTGTCAGTATAGATCGCTCCAAAGTAGCACACCTTGATTTGGACTATTGGATTTGGGTTCCCTTCAAGGAAATTTCTACTCCTCTTTCTAGTGAGGCCAGTCCTCATGTTTCTAACGACCTGAGTACTCCGCATGTGATTGACGCTGTTCGTCCTCCCACAACTCGTTCTAGTTGTAAGATTGTTAAGGCCATTCGTTTTCAACTCCCATGGCATTTCTCCGCGAGCATCTACACTCGTTTGTCCGGTGCTCTTGGAGGGAAATTCCGAAGAGCTTGCATTGATTTTCAAACCTCGGCCTAGAAGTTTACCGATTTGAATTTCTTCTCAGCCCGGCTATACCGTTCACTCTCGTTTGCTTATCGATCAGTAGCCAGCTGACTCCGTTAAAGCAAACACACGCACTAACGGTCTTTTCATCCAAAGGCTTGATCATTCACTTTTTCTATAAGAGCATTTGCAGTGACACCGTGCCGGCCTTTTCACTACATTACCATGGCTACACTATCAGCATAAGCACAGTGACAAAATTGGTCTTCTCTATCTGGAGTTCCAGTTCTGTTTGAATTTCTCCATCACCGATGCTGCATCAGGACCTCTGTCGACAGACGCCATGTAATCTATGCAATGAAGGTCATTACGCCTGTTGATCCAACCCCGGATGACTAAGGTCGTTGATAGCGCGAGGTGCATAGAAAATCACGCTTCACCTCAACATTTCCTCGGCGGTTGATTAACTGACTTCGTTTACCAAATGATGGTGTTTTACTTGCCCCCCTTCTTGGTTGCAGCTTTCTCCCACTGGGCTTACAATTACTCGACGGAATAGTGTGGGCAAGTCAAGTGGGTCCCAGAAATCAGTAATATTCCAGCGCTCGTAGGTATTCGCTTTCAAGAGCCGGGGACACTCCCCCAGAAAATGGTTTCGCTAGATGCACCTTATATGTGGGTGAGTCGTTATCTTCGTGGTATACGGCGTGCGCTTCTGATTGATCGTGGCTTCCACCGGAATCTACAGGCCAGGTTCGTGATGACGTCGTGGCTCGGGATATTTCGCTACTTTCGCAGGCAATTTGGCTGAGGCACCTGATAGCTGTTCGCGCACGACAATTCTAAAACTGCTCCAGGTCTTCAAGTATTTTCTCCCACATAAAACCGGTTACTTTCTCGGCTATCTCAGCCCACCCACCCTGTAGTCCCGTGGGAACACTGCGGTTAAAGACCTTAAACATGTTCGCCGCTTTGAGGTCCAATCGGTAGTTTACACAGCTTGAAGAAATGCAGCAGTCTTACGTCTTTATAATTAGATCGTCTGGGGAACTAAATTTGCCGCTGGTACTTACCCTCTGGAAGGGCGCCACTCATCAAAATGTAAGCCACAACGGATGGCTCTCCAGATAGGCCCTTCTAAATTGCCTAAACATGTGTGGTCCTTTAATGACCGTCCGGAATGTAGTTACTCTTTATCAAGACTTTACACTAAAACACACAAGTGACCTTCGATCATGTGAATAAATAATTTTACTTCATACTTCAAATTGCACTGTGTTCCGTAAACCATCTCGACTTGGGATAGCTGCTACAGTTCATCTGTTACGGTTGGACTGCACGGTTGGCGTCTTAACAGTTAATTAACGCAAAACAATCCTGCGATTCAAGAACTTTGGATACAACTTCTCCTGGATGTGAGGTTGAAGATGGTTTCGAGGGTTTTGCACTGCGATGCACCGCCTACCATGGTATTTCGGAGAAGAGAAAGACCGCGGATTTCTTGTGTCGTGGGCCAGTCAGCCTATGGTTTTAGTGAGGATCTTGCATACCGGAAGTAACCAGTTACCCTGAATGACCAAAAAGCCAAAATGTTGGCGGCCTCCATGAAAAGCCCGTGAATTTTGAAATTGCAGGAAGAGCGAAATTTCTTCAAGTTCGGAGCAGTGATGCCTAATATCTTCATGTATTTTTAAATAGCAGACGCAAGCTGCTCCATACGGCCTTGTTGACCAGCTTGGAATACAACTGCTTGATGCGATCATTGCAAGCCTTAGTTTCTCTCAGTTGCATGAAGGCTTCTTCCGTTACTAAGCCCTACGCTGCGGCGTACGCGTGACGTATATAAACAATAGCAGGATGCAAATAACCTATTGGATGCTGCCTCTTCTGGCTTGTTGCTTTGTTCAACTAAGACGTTATCCAGCGCGCAGTCATACACTCTTAGGTCCAATGTGCAGACAAATGCAGATTTCAGAAATCAGAACTCGGCCTCCGTCGGTCTTGTGTCAACAACTTATTAGACAAATGCGATTTTTGTGGTAAAATACGTTCTCTTTCGACCCGTCGCCTCCTCAACGCTAAATGCAACAGGTAAGTAAATTCATTCAAACCATGTGCGAACAGTCATCTACATAAGTTCGGTCTCCAAATCTTATTCTTTCGAGTATTTTTACAGCTCTTCTCACTCAGTGGTGGGTACGGCTTGTCGACTGATAACTCGTTTACTTCCACTGATAGTACAATTTCGACGTGGTCTTACTGTGGACATTAGTATTGTGGGTTTTTTCCATTTTTCTTCTACGTCTTGCTATTCCTGACATTCAGCCGCTCCAGAAGGATATTGTTGTCGAGCGTACAGCCAGATATATCTTACCTAGTCTTGGCCTATGTACCACCTCTCTCACGGATGCAGCTGGACATTTCTCCCACTATACCTTCTTTCTCAATGAGATTGGTCCACCTGTAACTGGGCTGGGGAGTATCAAGAACACCTGCAGTTCCATGTCACTCCTACTACCAATGCTACTTATCTGAATTAATTTCGCGGTGCTTCAAAGCCTCTAGTGCCATGAAGATAACCCTTCCAAAACTGGGGGCCGTTAGTGATCTTGTGTTCATGAAGCGTCGTGCATTACCCTACGAACTTCGTGAATCCGCGGAACATTAGAAATACCTTGGATGCCAAAGGGCTTCTCGAACCCATTTCGCCATCCGAGTGGGCAAATATTGTTGTTATTTCGTTAAAATCCGATAGACATACTCCAAAATTATTTGGCGATCGTTGCACCACTTTGAATACGGTGCTTCGACAAGGTTCGTGCACTCACGTGGAACCAGAGAATCCACCGATCCTCTTCCTCGATCCTAAGCACTGACCACATGCTGACTTGAAGAATGCCCACTTGTTAACTTCTTATCATCAAAGTTCTCGTGAGTTCACCGTTATGCACACCCCGTTTCGTTTGCATACGCAAAGATTACTACCTTCTGGACTGAGCGCTTCCCAAGCCATTTTCCCCTCTGTTATGAGTCCCATTCATGGGAGACTGGAAAGTGTCACATGATATCAGGAAGGTACCGCGATCCATGCGCTATAAAGGCAGTGTAGGATTAGCATTTTAGAGAGCTATGGAAAACGTTTGTTAGTTTCACCGCGGCCACCAGTCCCTCCCCCGAAATGTCAGAAAATGGCAACTGCTTCAACGCCAGCCTAATACAGGGGAGCTGGTGCAGTTACTAATGCCAGTCGCGCCAGACTTGGTTCTGACACCTATAAGCTTGCAATTCTCGGAGTCCCATCTAGAAAACTGTGACTTAATTCGAGGCGGTATTTGATGGGGGGCATCACGGCCCCCAAGCAGCTACGGCGGCTATTCACGCGGCAGTTAGGAGAAAACAGACTTTTGTGCCACAAACAGAGTTTGGAGCAGCAAGGGTTATTTACTCTGGAAAGATGAAGGAGATTTCTAATACCTATGGCTTCTAAAGTACTGAAAGGTTCACTGAAGCTCGAAGCCACAGAGGGGCATTGTACGAGCCGCGAAGAAATAGCTGCCTTAGAGGTCATGCACTGATAATCGAGAACGAGGGAGATTTGACTCGAATCAGTAGCAAGTCTTTTGCAGTTGGGGTCGTTGATGACTGGCAAAGGCTTCCAGGGGATTTGATAAGCGCCAGCAGTGTCTGCGTTCAAAAGGAGGTATGGTAAGTTGTGGATGACTGTGTTCCGGGAAGTGTGACCGGGAGTCTACCATAGTTTCTGTAGATAAGTGTCTAGTTCCTCTCACTTCTGTCTTCCGGGAACCCTTATCTAGTACCTACCACCCGTTAATATACTATCCTTATCACCGGAGAGATCGGTCGCGATATAAGCGTGACCACTGGCTGATTCGAAAAGTTGTTGAAGAGAGACAGGGTTGATTATTCAACCTGATCCCTACGGTGTACAGCGAAGTATTGAAGGAGGGTCTGTAAGAAGTGTTTTAGCAACGCGTAGCCGAACTTGCAATCGATCTCAAAATCAGAAGGCGATTACACGTAAAATTCTACGATACTAGAGTGGCAAATTAACAATGACACAAAACAGGTGCAGACCTCAATTATGCAATCAAAAGGACTCGAAAACCGAGAACCGAATTGCGGCGTGCGAGGAAGGAGCACGTGCGTCGCGCAGGTCCAGAGCAAGGATATGGCAGAGCAACGCGCTGGGTGCGAACAAACAAGCGTTGGTCCGTAAAAACAAACAGAGCATGAAACAAGAAAATAGTGTAAGTAAATGAGTGATGTTAATGAAACATGAAAAACTGCAGTGGTTTTTGGTGGATTTTCCTCGACCGGCCGGTAAATTGCCCACCAAAGTCCTCCCGAACCTTAGCAGAATCTAAGGTTCGGAATAAGGATACTGACACTTCCCGCCTACCTAGACCCTGCTCTCTGTGCGCGTACCTAATACCTTGCCGTCATTGTTTTACTCACCATTGCCCTAGATTCGGTGGCCACACCGACGCGAGGATACTCAGCGTCTCGTCTTCGAGCGGCTGTTGCTCAATGAGCGACAGCAATACTCGCCTGGTAGACCGGATCAGGCGTTCCCATACGCCGCCGCGGTTACTGGCTTGCGAGAGATTGAAGTGCCATCGTATGCCATAGGCCACGGTTTGCTTCTGCAGTTCGTCCCCGTTCGTGTTTTTATGCCAGCGCTGCAGTTTCCGTTGAGCGCCCACGAAGTTCAACCCATTGCCGAAGTTTATCTGCTGGTACTGCTCTTCGGTTGATAAAGCGCTTCAAGGCCCTGAGGAAAGAGTCGGTTGTCACTGAATGCACGACTTCTAAGCGCCTCGCACGTGACTTCAAGCATGTCATGATACACTCGTATCGTTTTACCAGCCTCTTCCCACACTTGATCCACAAAGGACCGAAATAGTCCAACCAGGTGCCGCTGAACGGTCATCAGCCTGGAGTCACTCTGCATTCTGGCAGCGGGGCCATGAGTTGTTTGCCAGCTGCGACACTGAGTCTCCTACGCTGCAAACAACGTCGAATTACGCGTTTTACAGTCACTCCTCCTCTCAGCAACCAAAAGCGCCTCCGGATGACGCTCGTCCCTCCACTTTCCCCGGCATGTCCCTCCACGGCTTGGACGTGTTGGATCATGAGCTCTATCACAGGTTGTCGGGCCGGCAGCAATATGGGATGCTTTGTGTCAAAGCTCAGGCGGGAGTTGGTCAGCCTACTATCTACCCGTAGTAGTCCGTTATTGAGTCTAGGGTTTGAATGCTTCAAGTAGCCTCTCAGAGATATCCCTTTGTCGATTGGTCCCCGGATGAGGGCCTTCCGTTGTACCATCTCAAATATATCGTGTTCTACGGCTAGTAGTTCGTCGGGACCTACCGGACTCACTCGTACCCGGCCGGAGGGGCGAACATTTTTCATGACTAGCAAAGGTCCCTTAAATCTGGCCAACCAAACTAACGAACGAAATGTCCTTATTCAGGAAGAAAATCTGACCAATAGTGACAAAATGAATGACGCTTCGAAGACCGTAGCCATCATCATCACGCCTTTGGTCTCCAGTAACAATTCCGGAGGGGCTTTTAGTTCACGCACGGGCCAGTCCTGTTTATGCATTTTCAGGAACTTCGGTCCTCCCGTCCACGTGTCGAGTTGCCGGAAGTTGGTCGCACCTCGGGAGCACAGATCTGCTGGGTTATCGCCAGACTTGACATGCTTCCATCGGCTTATGGCCGATTCGTCGTGGATGGTTGTGATCCGGTGAGCCACCAAAGTACTAAAGCGGCTCCTGAAGCTGCTAATGTAGTACAGTACTATCGTTGAGTCCGTCCAGAAATTAGCCCACCAAATATGGAAGTCGAAGCATCTCTACACCGCCTGTACCGCCCTGACTGCTAACACGGCTGCTCCGAGTTCAAGGCGTGGGTTCGAAACCGTCTTCAGTGAGGCAACGCGGGCTCTGGCGAACAGAATCCTCGTAGCATACTGGCCATCCCGCGTACACCATCGTCCGTATACCACAGCTCCGTAACCGACCACGGATGCGTTAAAAAAGTCGCGTAGTTCTCCTGTCCGTGTTGTAGGACCAGGGGGCAAACATCATGGAATCCTTGTGCCCCGTAGTTTCTTTAAGGTGTTAAGAAATTCTTCCCAGTGCAGCCGTTCTTCTCGGTCCGTAACCGGTTCCAATCGATTTTCTTACGGCAGGACCTCTCCGGGTAACATCCAGGGTGAGACAAAACTGAGCGCATCGAACAAACCAGAGATGGCAGAAAGTAAGCCTCGAAGGGTTTCTGGCAGCTCGGGAACGTTTAGCTCGAAAACAAAGTCGTCCGTTTCCGCGTTTCATTGTATCCCCAGAGTGCATTCGGCAGTGATCTGAGAGCCGTCCGAATCTCTAACTCTTTCGGCCCTCTCGTGGTGCGGATTGACTTCGAGCACTTCTGAAGAGTTCGAAATCCATTTCCTCAGATGGAAGCCGCCCACTTCTAGCAATCTCGTTAGGCTCCTGAACTGCGCTGAGGTCGAGTCTACATCATTGAATGACCCAAGATAATCGTCGACGTAAAAGTTTCTGTTGACGCTGTCTACCACCGACCGGTGGACCAAATCTCCATGTTTGTTCGCTGATACTCGAAGGGCGTAGTTTGCACAAAACGGTGATGATATTGCTCCGAAGAGGTAGATGGTCATCCTATGATTTATCACTGCGTTGTCCCGATTGTTCTCTTCCCACCATAGGAAACGCAAAGCATCTCGGTCTTCTGCCGGTATCTTCACCTGGTGGAATATTTCCCTAATATCGGCGGACAAGGCCACTCTGCCCACCGTGAAACGGCACACAACTTCGATCAGTGGCGTGGTCCAGTCAGGCCCTCGTAGTAGGCACTCATTCAACGACTTGCCCTAGAACTTGGCTGCACAGTCGAACACCACCAGCAGTTTTTCGGGTTTCTTGGGGTTGATAACCGGGTGGTGAGGTAGATATCAGGTCCGCTTCCACTAGTCGGTGGTAGCAGACAATCTTTCAACAAAGCTGAGAGCTTCGTTTTGCTTCGTTACTCCTGCATATCGCTCCCATAGATCCTCGTCTGGGAAGATGCGTTCTTTCAGTCTTAGTATTCCTTGTAGAGCATAGTTTCTGTTGTCAACCCAAGGGTCACCTGGTGTTCGCCATGGGAGGGAAACCTTGAACTGTTTTTGAGGCCCCCAGTTCCTTGCCGCACTGTTTGCACACCGAAGTGGTTCTCTTAAGTCTCTCTTCTCCGATGTTCTGAAACTCCTTTCCGTACAGCAGCTGCAATTGATTCTCTATGCCGTCCATTTTGGCTGAAAAGAAATTCACGGAACCGCTTCCCCGCACTTAACCATATGATATCCGTCCCAGGGCTGTGCGTACGGCATAAGGTACCTCGCCGTTGCCCACTCTCTGGTCAAGTATCCCATGTGCCTCTCGTTTGCGGCAGCCCACGAGGAGGTCCACTTCGTCGTCTTCCTAGTCTACAACGGTCACGTACCGCAGGTGGGGCCACCTGGTGAAACTTGAGTTCACCGACCTTGGTGCTCGCATGGGGAGGCCAGCTAGTGTAAATGCCTCCGTCGACTCGATTCGCTCGTCAGTGTCTGAGGGGATGAGCCGTATACTCAGCCGGCCGGCAGTCATTACTTGCGTTCCGCTTACCGTGCTCGCTGCTAACGGCGTCGCACTTTTAGCAAGCCCTTGTCTGTCGGCAAACCCTTCCTTCACCGGGGTAATATCCGATCCACTGTCATCGAAAGCCGACGCTTTGACCACCCCAGTTACGGTCATCACCCACCCGGCAGCTATTCCTTAACGCACTGGTTTGCTGGTAGACCGCGACGTTAAACAAATAACACTGGTTTTGGTGTTCGTCTCTTGTTTTGGCTTCTCCCGCCCGATGTAACAGTCGAAGTTGTCTGTCGGCGCAACCCCCGTGACCACATCTAGCCTTTGTTCCGCAAGCTGCCGCCCGGTGCTTGGCGTTGAGACATATAAAGCACTTCCATGTCGACCTCGCCATTCCTCAACGTTTGCCTATCATGGCACTGATGAACTTCGAGTATTCCAGTAGCCCATGGCTAGCGTCGCAGGACATGCAACTTGGATGCGCTACAGCATTGCGTGAAATAGAGTTTGCATGGGTCCAAGGCTAGTATATCGGATGTTCCCGTGGAGTGGTCTGAGCCTGGCTAGTGCTAGATTTGTTTACTTGGTTACTGTCCGGGATGAGTCGGCCAAATCGACTGTCGGCTATCTTGGTTTGCCAGTCCAAGTATTTGGTCAGGTCTTCGAAGTTATCCTCCCGGTCGCTTCGGCTTATCCGTTCCGCTTCTTCCGCCCACCGAGCCTGTAGTTCGAGAGAGAGAGATGACGGGCTATGCCTTCCAAAGTGTGCATTGCATCTAAGTCAGCTCTGTAACCCGATTGGTTGAGGGCTGTTATACAGTTCTGCGTTTTCAGCACCAGGTCGGCCATTGTGCAGATGTCGCCCTTGGTTCCTTTTGCCTCTACCGTCACTCCCTCTATTAGATTACGGGCTACCTTGAAAGGCTGGCCCAACAGATTTCTCAAGATCTTCCCTTCTCGTGTGTAACCTCGTTCTGGGTCGAGCATGGCCCACCGGTCGATGGCTTCTCTTGCCCAACCTCGACAGTAATGAGTCAGGTAGAGGAGCCTTTGCCCAGGGTCGGTTATCCTGTTTTCGGCAAAATTTTTGAACTGCTTGATGAACTTGCAGTAGTTTTCAGATCGTCCGTCAAAACCTGTCAGTTCTACTCTTGGCAAACCAACCATTGGTGGCGTTGATGTTTTATATTCGGTGACCGGCGTGAAGTTTTCTATTTTAATCCGTGCTGACCCGTCGGATAGGTCGTATTCTCTGACTTTCTGCTCAAGCTCGTTCTGTCTTTGCTTCTCTTCTGCTTCCTGGGCCTGCTGTCTAGCTGACAACAATTGTCCTTCAATGTCTGACATCCTCAACTTAAATAAATCGACGTTCATGCAATCCGTATCACCCTCAGTAATACAAGAGTTAGGACTGACAGGACTAGGTGACCTAGCATTAACTAAAGAATCAAAAGTACCCAAAACCTCTCCAGTGACTTGCCGTATTATTTCCTGTCCAGATTCCAACTGCTTCGATCTTTTCTTGCCATGTTGCGTATTTTCTCGTTCCAAATTGGTCAACTGAGCATTGTGAGACAAGTTTGAACGATTCTTAGCCAATTTTGCAACCGATCTCAAAATCAGAAGGCGATTACACGTAAAATTCTACGATACTAGAGTGGCAAATTAACAATGACACAAAACAGGTGCAGAACTCAATTATGCAATCAAAAGGACTCGAAAACCGAGAACCGAATTGCGGCGTGCGAGGAAGGAGCACGTGCGTCGCGCAGGTCCAGAGCAAGGATATGGCAGAGCAACGCGCTGGGTGCGAACAAACAAGCGTTGGTCCGTAAAAACAAACAGAGCATGAAACAAGAAAATAGTGTAAGTAAATGAGTGATGTTAATGAAACATGAAAAACTGCAATGGTTTTTGGGGGATTTTCCGAGTCCATTCGTTACGGGGTCTTCTCCTACGATTGTCGAAACACCGGGGGATCTGAGGAGGTCACCAGTGCGAAAATCTGGACATTCAGGCCTTCCGCGGTCAAGTGCTGGACTCTCAATTAAACTAAATTGAAGTTAACCTAATTCTTACTCCTCCGCAAGCTATTTCTCCTCCAACTCGGCTAAGTCAGATCAGCTGCAGTTCTATGGGAAAATGACTTAACCCCAAAAATACCTGATATACTAGAGCCTGAGCAATGAACATGACCTACTTATGCGGGAAAAATGATCTCTTCGACCTGCAGGTTATGGCCTTATGACCGGAACAGTTTGCCCAAATTGTGGTAATGTAACTTCTCAGCGGTTGCCAAAGATATTGGGTACTGTTAAGTTCAGCTCATAAAACTTTCGAGAGACCCGTAGCTACCAACTACGTTACTACTCAAAGCGCAGTCGACCCCAATCAGCTACGGGACTATATAAAAAGCCACTAGCTACCACAACGGTGGATATATTATTGCTGGTCACATCCGGCTGTCACCAACAGCACACCACGGCCCATGTGTAAACCGCACGTTGTTCTTCTATCCTATCTCTATAACCTACCCCGATCACTGCCGGTTCACCAACTTGCCCCAACACGCACTTGCTACACCCGCCACAATCCTTGCATTATAGTGTCACCTCGGCCCGTAACTAGCGCTCGGAACACGCGAAACGGTGCAGTCTGATAGGTCAAGCCCGCCAAACCCATGTAGTAAATCTACTGGCCTGGGAAGGAGCATAGCCGAAATTACCAATAAGCTTCAGCCCTACCAAAGATTTTCCCCATGACAACCCTCATCAAACCAGGGGTAACTGCATTCCCTCAAAATTTGGCGTCAGCTTGAAGCTTTCTGGACTCCATTACGACCGAACCCTATCGCCACATTGCGAGCTTCAAAGATGTTGTCG
Organism: Fasciola hepatica; assembly: GCA_948099385.1. Taxonomy (NCBI): domain Eukaryota; kingdom Metazoa; phylum Platyhelminthes; class Trematoda; order Plagiorchiida; family Fasciolidae; genus Fasciola; species Fasciola hepatica. The sequence goes on from CANUEZ040000195.1 coordinate 766,358, forward strand.
GTTTGAATGTCCATGACCACCCACTCTCATTACTAGTCGAACATGACTCTTAGTGCGTGCAAAATATGTCAACATAGGTGACTCTGCACAAAGCCAAGCAAAATGTTCCAAATTTGCAGCTGCCGCTTGTTATTCCAGTTCACAGCCTATCCAACAGCCGGAGAACTCAGTTTGCGAAGCTTGCACTATTCATGCAGACTCCATTCCCGCCCATTGAATGGAGACGCCAAAAGATATCAGTTGATGGGCTTTTGTAGTAACATTAGTTATCCTGTATAACTGACAGGAAATGGGAGACCAAACTAGCCAATGGTCCGAGCCGATGAGCTTGAGTGCGCCTTACAGACTGAGCCGCATGCTGTAGGAGGGCGATGCTGTTGGCTTTGCTTGTACCAGGTGGAATTAATCAAGCAGGCTTCAAACACCCTGTCGGTTGAAGGAATCGAGGCTAAGCCGAATTCCAGGCATATCAAGGTGCCTGGTAAACGTTTGCTTGACCGGTTGCGTACCTCAATAGATGACTGAGGAGGATCACCCAAAAGTCCTACAGGACTTCTAAGATAGGCCCATGTGTCCGACCGAAGAAGATTATGATACCGCGCTGGTTGAATCGGGTCTGGATGTGTGATTGTACTTTGAGGTATCATTGCCCTGACTATAAGCCGCCTTACATGACTGAGAAGAAATGTTCAAAGGAGGAGGGTCGCCTCTAGCTAGAGGAGGACCCGGCACCGGAATTGGCCGCTCCGGGGGGCGGGTGCCATCCCCAAGTAAGTCCAATTGCAAATATCTATACACAAACAGAGCGCGTGAGCTCTAAGGTGACAGTTGCCTTTCGGTGAGTTTGGTGTCTGCTAGGCCGGTACGCAGTATGACAACAAGACAGCTGTTTCCAGTTAGCCTTACAAGGGTAATGAGATACTCCTTGATAAAACACCTCTTAGTAGGGAAGTAGCTCGACCTCTGAAAAGTAACACCGACTTGACGATGCACGCCAGCCTAATTGGCCTTAGAACAGGCCGAATAGGTGCCTCATAGGTATCGCGCCACCAACGGGTCCATCAGTCTCCGCCGTCTACATGCATACCATTGATCCGGACTCCACTAGCACCACACCACCGTCTGCATTTTCTCGCGAACGCCCAATATGGCGTACCATCGGTAGCTTCTGCCTCTTGCCGCCCCAGACCCCTAACCACGTACTCTGAACGACACCTTACCTCAGCATCTACCACACATTCCCAGATCCCACCTCCAAGATCAAAAATCGGTGTTGGGCTAACTCTCAACCACCCCCGTGCCAGCCCCCACTAGTCCACCCGGCCTCTAATACGTGTTACCAACCATCGCTCTCACATTACTGAATCTGTTTGCCTCCCACTCGATGCTCGGTGTGGCCTGCCATGCCCCGATGATCCCTTTCGGTTTACTTTAAAACTCCTCATGAGCATACCGATAACCCTACCTTGGTCTGCTTCCGGCCAGTTACTCAATCCCTCGATGCTTCTCGGCCCCCCATTGAAATTCGTGCAAGTCCTGCCCTCTGCCCCTGTGGGGCCTAGGCAGTTGCACTATCCCTTAACTCCACCTAACGCTATCGAACCTGACCTCCCCGTTAGCCACTCCAGCTACCATCGCGTCACCAACCCCTTTACTCAGCCCTTCCTGCCTCCATCTTCTATCCCTCCATCTGACGAGGCGCAACGTACTGACCGTCCATCTACCTTTCCAACATATATACCTTCCTGTCCAACTGTCCACAGCCCCCTATTTGGCAGTCGCACTACACCCAAGTCACTTCCCTCAGCACTTCTCCAATTTCCACCCAGTCCTTTACTAGTATATTAACCGCGCAATGGCGATTTCAGGTTAGGACTCGCATACCGTCTCTTCACTCCTCATATCACTCCCCCCAAAGTAAACGCCCCCTGCCCCTTATCGGCTTCTGGCGTTATTCGCATCTGGGCACGCGTGTCCTGACCTCCAACCACTACTATCTCAAAATAACTCACCTACATCACTTCGCCAATGCGCCCTCCCACCCTCCCTATACTGTGGTATCACGTGAAATAATCCAATAACAGAGCCAGAATAAGCAACACTGGAACCCTTTATTCATTAAAATTCGATACGCCATCCGAACGCGAGTCAACTTATCCCCCATCCGTGGTTCCCAGTTATGACACCGATATCACTGAGAATCAATAAGACAATATATTTTTGGTCAGCGTAACAGAACAATAAGGCGCGAGCCGGCGCGGAGGTTTTTCACTCAGTTTTCATTTGCGAAATTCCATTTTACTTTCGATTGGCATCCCGCTTAAAATTGACTCCTCACCAATTCATGGCCTTCAGGTTGCGCTCCCTTTATTCTGAATGATACGGGTTATTGGTCCTGATCCTAAACTCACCTTTTATATGGATTGCTGTTTCCTCCACAATCATCGTTTCCTAGGCCACTCTCACAAAGTTTGCTCGTGTCTCCCCGTTTCATGACGCACTCCGTTTCTTATAATCGGGAATATCCACCATTGTCTTCATACAGAGCCGTTCTCTTCATACTCAACAAAGTTCACGAGTATACTCCCATTTCTTTCATCTCTCCATGTTCATAACTTATTCCGTGCGCAGAACCCCAATAGGCCTCCGTTATCCACAGCTTGCACTACCCTGGTTTAAAATGCATCCTTAGCGATATATTTCCACGACATGTTTTGTATTTCCACGGGCCACCACCAACCGACTCGAATTCGAAATTAAACCGTATTTGCCGCGCAAGCCATTATCACCTCGGTCGATTCAAACTATCTGTAGCTATATTGTTTTGCTTCTCACGTTTTCGACTCGCCTTCTTTAAATAACTGTATAGTTTATTGTTCTGAGTAACGTTGTATACCATGATCATGCGCTTGCGCGTGCGTCTGGACCACGATCGAGAAATATACCATCATATCATAACAGATACGATGCCTGCTGCTAAACAATCACTGTCACGTAGAAGAATGCCCACCACCCCCCTGGCCTCTCACTGTTCACCTCACGGACCTCATTAGTGGGCTCCTGCAAACCTGTTTATTGGTCACCCAAAATGATCGGTGAGATCCCTGCTACCACTCTGCCCATTAATTGTCCTCTCTCTCTCAACTCCGACAATGCTTTACTTTCACAGACAGCGAACTCCCCAAACACATCTATCCCCGTGATCCTACTTCCTATTGCCTTTGCAGTTGATCCTTCGTTCCAACTGCAACCTGTTTTCTTAACAAAGATGATTTCTTCCTTCTTCTCATTACCAAGTTGTGGCCAACTCCCTACTCCGTTCTGTTACATTGCTCAGGTGTCGCTAACCCAGGCGCCAATCCACGGCCCTCATCCCGAACTCCGGCCCTGTCCCTGTCACAGCGCGAGCTGGCAGGGCACAAACGCACCCTCAACAGATGGCCTGGTATTACGACTCCCCTGCAAATCAACCTGTTGAGTTCGGAACTGCTCCGCAGGGCCGAACTTTAGCAGAGAAGTCAAAATTAACAGCTCTATCGCAGATGGTGGAAGCATCCAACTTCGTGCGGTTTTTAATCCTAATATGCGCAATAGACTTTGATCTTCAGCATTCTCTCCAAAAAACCCCGAGCAGCCTAGAACAGATTCAGCTATCTCTGTGACAGTTCTTTGATTTCGCCTTACTTGGGGGGGACAAAAATTGCGCACGCATACTGACTACAAAACTCTCACTCGGCGGAGCGCTATAGCTGGTTTATCTCTCCTTTGGAAAATTCATTTTCCTCAAGGTGAACAAAACTTCCGTCAATTCTGTTTGATTCTCTCGTTGCACAGTCCCTCTTTTTGTAATATTTCAGTATGAGTCCACTACCTTCGACCAGGTCGACCCTGACTTAACGGGATTGGCCACCCGACCTTGAGTTCAAATTTGCTGGGCGCCGCCTTAAAAAGTAACTTAAATACTTTCTCCTGTACAATATCGAGGGCACATACCTCAACCATCCTCTTAGAATTCGGAGTCCACGTCCAATTGTACCTTTTGATCTTGCGTTACAGCATGCCTCGGGATTATCCGATATAAACCATTATTATTATTATTATTGTTATATACCCCATGCCAACCTGATAGGTTTTCACCGACTGGGCTGCGCCATTTGGGTAGCATCAAGCAGTTCATGACAGATATCCTCTACGTGCGTGGAGTTGACAGCGTCATGCCGGTCTCTTTTTCCAGGCCTCAAGTCCGCATGGTACGAAGGTAGTTTCATTTCACGAGGCTGGCAAGACTCCAGTGAGTTGGTCCGTCATTACTTGGCTTGCCCACACCCCACACCCCAACCGGAGGATTCTTCCCTAGATTTAGCTGGCGACGATATTTGCATGTGCGTGGTCTCCTTGTGACCCCCAACTTCTCGTTACTGTTCCCAACAGGAAAATTCTTCCCAATAGACCTCTTCTCTGTTTCGCTCTTGGTTTTGGGCCTATTGCAAACTAATTTCTGCTCGCTTTGTTTTGCAAAACGTGAATCCTGACACTGTTCCAAAGACTGAAGAATGTTTACAGTGCCAAGGAAACAAAGTTCATCCTCAGGCATTTTCTGCTGCCAGCAAATCCAGCTTTCCTGCTTCCGTTTCTCAAATGTTTAAGTCGGTCTCGCTGATCCCCCACAGCCATCAAGCTAACATATCTTTAGTTTTCTGGATTTCCAGGTACTGATTTAATTAAAAATATGGACTCAGGAAGGGTGAAATGCCAAAAGTTTTCGCAGTTACCAAAAGACGGTGAATGTCAATGAAGAACTCTTTCAATTTTATGACCATTTGATCGGACAACGTTTGCCAAAAGCTTATGGAATAGGAGTGACGGTTTGTATTGGGAAAAGGTCGATTACTTCTGCGTAAATGGGCAACACCGGAGGCTATGCTAGCTAGTTGAGCTAAGATTTGGCCTCCTGCATGAAGAACAGTCATACGTGTGGTTTTTTTATTAGTGAACACCAATAGTCATTACAGCAAGCAGGAAAACAACAAACATCCGTGTGGTATCGACCAACAAAAATTATGCGAGGCTAGGTGCTACTGGGTTGTGTTTACCTGCAGCGATTTTTCTGAGCTCCCGGGACCTTTAAAGTCTGTCGTCTCCTGGTCCGTACAACAGTACCCGCCCTCAGAATGGAACGGTAGAGACGATCCTCCAATCTAAATGGGGGTGAACTGCACGCAGATGTTCATCAACCCAAAGAGTTTTGTGTCATTGGGGTTATGCTCGGTGCTTGCACTCGACAACTAGTACTATCACAACGAACGTGGCAAACGCTCAGGACCAAACTGAGTGCACTAAGGGAATGAAAACGCCGGCTGAACTGGAACTCATTTTGCAATTTCATTGTAGGCAATCTCTGTGTCCAAGCCTTCAAGGATGTATTGCAACAACACAAAGAACTGTCTTTAGCAACCATCACATTCGCCGCAGCCTAAATTAAGTCCCTGTTTTCTGTAATTCCGCTGTCATTCATGGTACAGTCTCTCAGATCTTCGAACTTGTACAGCTGTAGTGGAATGGAATGCACTGGAATCGTTCTCTTTGGAATGAGGACATTCAGAAGTAGCACCAGAAACAGGCACGTCAGAAGCAATTTGGTCTAAATGCCTAAGATGTTTAGAACCATCATCCAAATCAAGGATCTTACACGTACGTTTACCCATCTGATTAAGAACTATACAGCGTGAGGGTCTCAATTCCAATTCTTAATGATGAGTGACCTCAACGGATTCCCAACTGAACAGGTTCGTACGCAACACTTTGTTCATAAACGGTCTTTGAATGGGTGGAGTTACGATATCACACCAGAAAATTGTCAGAACTGACTTCGATTTCGTCAAACGTACTGGATCAAGGTATAAAAATGGTTTTCAGCTAAGCCATTAAATTGTGGATTGAGGTGGAGCTAACGCATGGCAACAACCAAACGATTCCAACCAGTTAGGCACCCTCCTCGCCGCGAAATGGCTTCTACTGTCAGGACCCAATGTGCACGGAATACCTTATCGATCGAACGTTTTACTCAGAGCCGTAATCCTGGAGTCAGCTCTGGGAGAAGTATTGAAATAAACCTCCGACCAAAGTGAGTTGGAATCGGTGATAACCAGAGAGTGGCACGTGGCCAAAAATGGACCGCAATAATCAGAGTGAGCACGTTGCCAGGGTTCTGCGGTAACAGGTCGCGGCTTCTACTTCGAAGGTTACAGATGACGCTTATCTGGACAGTCTCGAAAGACTCTCGCAAAACGGCACAAATCTTCGTTCAGCTAACATCATCAACAAGTAAGACGGGCGAGAGATTTAATTATCAAAACTGCCTATGGGTCCGGAATGCAAATCCATTTGTATATGTACTACTTAGTGTCAATATGAGAGCTTGCTCATGCGGCTTTTTTGTACTTTGGGTTAGCAGTGATTCAAACACGGATAAATATGAGAAGGCACAGTTGTGATTCATTTTTAGGCTCTCCAATAAAGAGTATCCTCTCACACTCCAGGCCATTCAAATAAGATTCTAAAGAAGATATAACATCGGAATTTTCAGGTATGAAGACGAGTTGGCATAGGAGTACCAGGTGCGCACACGTGATAAGCAGCAAGAACCGCGAAATCGGTAATGCGCATCTGCGGCAATCTTGTCCACACGTTCACGAGCTACGTACTGTCAATATATATATTTATACACCACTTAATGTACCAACTCATCACTACCTTTATTCATTTTTCCGGCTCCGTTTCTGTTGTGTTCGTGCTGTGGTGCCTCTCATAAACTGTCATCTCCTCTTTGATATTCTGCCGTGCTTGTGACATCTGCCCGTGCTGCCATCCGACAAAATATCCCAAACCACTCCAGGCTCTACAAATAGGATGACAGTGGCGGAATCGGACAATGTCGAGGGGAAGAAAAACTTTAGCTTGGCGGTAGTGCCCTCAGGGGCTGCCCTGGAGAAGCCGCGTGCGCCTGGCAGGCAGATTTGTACCACACTTCTACCATCCCTGGAGGGGCTTCAGGAAGGCGGCGCTTATGACCGATGGAAGACCCGGGTGGGTGATTATTTGGAACTTTGTGAGCCTTCTCGCCGGTGGTATACCTTGTTATCGTTACCGGATGATGAAATCCTCGATCAATTGGGGCTTGACACTCATAAAAATGAGGTGACAGAGGGACATTCACGATAAAACGGCTTCTGCCCGGCTCATCACGAACGGTTTGCCAGTACCGAAAAGGTTTCGATTCCATACACGGGGGCCGGGAGAGTCGGCTGAAACATCTGCTGCCGCCCTCCGCAAGCTAGCTTTTTGAGCTCATCCGGATTTTGAGCTAACGACCCGGGAAAGAGGGCTTTGCACCAATTGGTAAACGGTGTTAGTTCGGTGGCCCTCCAGGAATCCTTTTTGAGCGATCCCCCGTGCACTTTACCTGGGTCAGTTGAAAGTGCAGTCCGAAAAGAAATCAACCTTCAAGCGGGGGATCTTAGCTACCGACCGCGCTGCCCCCAAAGCTGGGAGAGCCATGTTTGACTCACTTCCTGTGAAGCCGCGGAAACGGCAGAACAGCGCAACGAGACACGTACAGCATATTATCGTGCAGTCTAAGGGCCGGCCAGATAAAAAAAATCCATAAGTGGGGAACATCCTCACTAAAAAGCCGACAGTTGGATGATGCGTACCATGTAGGCTACAAAACCGGCCCCGGGATCAGCACCAGGAATACCACCCAATCCGTTAGTCCACATTTTGATCTGTCTTCTTTGTTTCTGATGCCAGTCCTGATCATAGTGTTTCGATAGCAGAGGGCTGTACTAGTGGGTCTCCTGGGCACTTCATAATTGACACCGGTGCAGCCGTCAGTTCAACATGCAATTAGTGTGGAAAAAAGGAAATGCTATCATCATCTTTTCGCGGCCGACAAAGCTAGAATAGAAGGCTGGAGCCACAGAAGTCCGTACAGATGTTGGTGCTTATGAGGTTCAACACGAGACCGTCGTTGTCGAAAAGCTATCCTAGGAAGCGACCCTAGGCGTCCATTTTATCACTAAGCAATAGTGTCCTAGTTCTGTTCCGAAGTAAGCTTGACGTCCACTGTGTGAAGACTACTTACGAACAAAACGGAAATCAAGACCTACCGGGGCGGCTTCATGTGGATTGGGTTGATGAATAAGCTACTTCTGGACCCGGTCTTTTCGATATTACGGATAGCCCTACAACAATGACCCTCGAGGAGTGCCAACAATTATTGGTATTTCTCCAAAGAAACAGAAATGCTTTCGCTTGGCTGAAGGTAGTACGGCACGAAATTGATATGGATGAAACACTCTCCATTAAACAAACTCCTGGGAGAACGCCGGTGATATATACGGAAGAAGCTGGAACAACTGGTCCATGAAAAGCTACCAAACCAGGTGTTACGAACGTTTGAGCAATGCGTAGCCAAATTCGCAACGGATCCCGAAATCAGAAGGCGATTATCCGTGATAATTCTACGATACTAGATTATTAAAATAAACAATGACGTAAACAATATACAAACCTCAATAATACGATCACAAAGTCTCAACAACGAGAAACCGAATAGCAGCGTGTGAGCAAACAGCACGTGCGTCACGCAGGTCCTGAACAAGGATGTGCCGAAATAGCGCTCTGGGCGCGAACAAACAACAATTGGTCCAGAAAAACAACCAGTTCGTAAAGACAAGTCAATAGTGTATGGAAATGAGTGATGTTGGGAAAAAACACTGAATCGCGAGGGAAAAAGGGGGATTTTCCACGACCGGCTGTTACACCAGGTAATGAGACCCCGAACCTCGGCTTGAGCTTCACTTGTCATTCCTGCCAGAGGGAAGATCGGTCTTTACCACTATGTGTTGAGTACCGGTGACAGAAGGCAGCAGCCGGAGAGAATTCGTTCTCGCTGCCGCGAGTCGACGAAACTTTTGGACACAGTGGCCGGAGCGCAATACCTCTCCACCCTTGATCAAGCTTTTGGCCAGTAGCAAGTAGAGGTTCAGCCGTAGGACAGAGGAAAAACGGCATTGGTAGTTTTCCACCGCACAAAATCGAAACTACTTCATTTGGGCTGGCAAATGCCAGCTGCACTTTCCAAAGACTCATGCTAACCGTGTTTCACAACACAAACCCCAGAGAATGTCTAGTTCATTTAGATGACGTGATGGTGTACAGATTTTCGGTTGTGGAACCTGTAGAAAATCTGTGATCGGCTCTTGATCGACTTAAGCTGGGCTGAAGCTTTACCCACCTAAATGCCATTATTACGCCCGGAGGCTGAGTATCTAGGCCAAGTCATTGATAGAGAATGCGTCAAAACAAATAACGAAAAGACTGCATAGATATAAAGTTGGCCGTTTCCAGTTATTGTTGATGAGCTAAAAGGTTTTGGTCGGCCTGGCGTCATGCCATCGCCGGTTTGCATTTACCTTCGCTAGGAGGTTGAGCGGCTCCGCAGATCTACGGGAGTGAACGGGCTTCAGTGGATGATTAAATGCTATTGCGTGTTTCAGGCCTTGAAGGAAGCTTTGGTACAAGTTCCTATTCTGGCTCCACCAGACTATACAAAAAATGCCTTTCATCTTTGACATAAGTGAAAGCGCTGTTGGAATTGGAGCGGTTTTCTCCCCAGAACAAAAAAGGAGGAGAAAGGGTGGTAGCCTTTTGTTGTTGATGCTTGGGCAAGCATGCAAGAAGTTACTGTACAACGCGGAAGGAATTGCTTAATTTAGTTAATTTTCCGTCTAACTTGCGATATCACCCTTTCGGCAGAACCTTCACCAAACGAACGGACTACCAGGCATTTGTTTGGCTACAAACCTTCAAGGACCCTTCGGGACAAATAGATCGCAGGCAAGAGACACTAAAGGAATATGCGTTCTACTGCGTCCACCGGCCGGGGAACTAATACCTAAACGCAGACGTATTGTCTCATAGGCCGTGTCGTCGACATGGGGAGTGCCCGTGATGTCCCCAGCTCTACCTGGTGGCAACCTTATTTGAAGCGACGCAGTCAAGGGCGTGGCAGAAACCTCACGAAAATGATCCAGGCATACAGTTAATCCGCCGAAGAATGTCAGCGGACAGCGTCAAACCAACCCGAGAAGAGATGGCCCGTTACAGCTGGGAAACAGTGTGACTCTAGAACCGCTGGAAGTATCGCGTGATAAAGGAAGGTATAAATCTATTTTTAGTGTGAACCCACTCATACTGGAGGAATCGTGGTACAACAGAAAGAAGTGCAAACAGTATTGAAAGAACAGCATGGCGAGTTGGGCAGCGCAGGTCAGAGATAAGTGCTCGCGACGGCAAGGCCAAGGATTAAGTGGACAAACCAGATGACAGATGTGAAGTTCTGTAACTGTGACCAACTCTGTGTGCGATGCGAATCTCCAACGGCCACCGACCTGCGGCCTCTGGTCCCTATGTTGGCGGGTAACCCAAACGAAATAGTGGGAAAAGATATAATGGGCCCCCCAGAGTCTAGTCACGGTAATCACCATGTTATGTTTATGGTGGATTACTTCACCAGTCAGTGCGAGGACGAGCACCCGCCGACAAAGTGTTCGCTTACGATAGCACGAACGTTCGTGAACTCGTAGGCTGCACGGGGAAGCTCACCTTTTTCGTTGAGTTTAGACCAGGGATCGATTTGTAAGAGGCTTTTATTAACCCCGTTTATATCGACTCCTGAGAATAAGAATAACAGGTACAACCATGTATCATCCCCAGGAAAACTGTCCGGTGGAAAGCACTAGTTACGCATTAAAAAATCTGGTAAAGGCTTTCATCAACCGACAATGCACAAGTTATTGGAATAGGGCACTTCCATTATGCTTACTCACACGCCCATTGTTTAAACCATACCACTGCCGTGGACGACATACGTACGAGAACGGACTATGTGGTAGAGTTCCAGTTAACCATCGCGGACAGTCACAGTTTGGCAAAAATGCATGGAGATAGCTCAAAAGCCTCCGAGGGAATTCTACGACTAGCGTGCGCATGGAGCCCCGGTGCAGCCAGGGGAAGAAGTGTAGCCGAGACCAGTGGCTCCAGTACCAGGAACGCCTTCAAAGTTGAAGCTTCAACGGACGGGACCATCCATTGTGGTTGAAAATCTCAGCTCCAAAACACGTCGAAGTACTCCTCTCGGCGAAAGTCCGGAAACGCAGTGTCAGGTGGTTCACCACATCCGATTGAAGCCTGCCGCACAGGCTGATATAGTATTGACCTCGAAGGAGCCACCAGTAGCTTCCAAGGGGCAGAAATAGTTAAGTAAGGTCTATGTGCAGCCCTTTTGTGACGCTAGCGGCGTAATGAATATATTCTCAACTTAATCTCTGTCTCTCCTATTCCAGATGTTATCATAGACGACTAAGAAGAATCGGCGACAGACCAAGTACAGATCACAGCTTCCCCCAAAAGAGCGGTGACCTTGGACCTATATTTATACCCCTTATCGTAACGGCTCGCTTCTACCTTTAATCATTTTCCGGCTCCGTTTCTGTTGTGTTCGTGCTGGGCTGCGTCTCGTAACCTTCCATCTCCTCTTTGGTACTCTGCTGCTCTTGCAACATCGGTCCGTGCCACCATCTGACCAAATATTGCAACGTCAGCTCCAGAAACACCTGAGCCACCATAAGGTCAAACATTGGAGTCTGGCTGAAATAAGCAAGGATAGCTGTGAACTGGGAGTCATGACTAAAAATGACTGAAAATGCTCAGAAAACAGCTGGGGTATCGAGAGAAGATAAGACGTTATTTAAATTATTTAAAATACGGATGAATAACCACGAAGATTAGTTGAAGCGTTTTTACTCCGCCACGGAGGTTTGGGGTCAGGATGAAATGCTCTGAGACAGAAAGAGCAAGGCAGATTGTGGGGTGTGGATCAGTTAACATGAGTATTTGAAGAGGTTGGTATGAGGTGTATGTGAGGCACAGGCGTGTTTTGAATCGTCAATTATCGGGAGAGGCAGCGAGAGAGAGGGAGATGGCCGACGAAGAATTGAGGAAAGCTGGACAAAAGACTCTCTACGAGGACGATGGGGAGCGAGATGTGAGCGGAGAGGAGGAAGTGGGGCTCAGAACAAAGTGGGGTGGTATACCACGGGAATAGACATGGTGAACGACGTAGGGAAGAAATGGATGTAGCAGTGACCAGATGGAACAGCTGGTGTTAGATCAGATGGTTTAGAACCTATAGAGAGGACCATGTTATATCGTTTTCTTCATGAAAGGTGGACCGTGGTTGAGTACCAGAGAAAAGAACAGGGGCGAAGCACACTTGGAGGCACAGAAAAGGTGACGACTGTGGTGACAAAATCATGAAGGTGGGAGGACGAGAGAGATGATCATAGAAAACGGGTAAGCGTAGGTCGATTAAGTTGCTCAAAAGCAGGTTCAAAATGTAATGACGGCTGATATAACAAGGCTTCGAGTAGAAGAGATAGGTTATGAAAGAGGCGACACGATGATTACGCTGGAAATGGCCTTGGACGGCAGAGCGAATGCAGTTTCAAAATATTCCATTGAGTGTGGACTATCTGTGAAAGGGAGGACTGGGAAGGGGAACAAGATGGGATGGTAAAGTACCGTTATGGCCATAGCAAACCACGTAAGAAAAAGAAAAGCTAACGGGAGACCTGATCACAGAATGAAAGTGGTGCTTCGATATTATGCGATAAATGGGACGTAGAGAAACGGGGACAGAACAAAATGGCCCAGCAACCTACAAAGCACCCATAAGATGTGAGTCGTGAAAGTTATATAAAATGAGAGATAAAAGTGCTGGTGGAAGAGGAACAGATAAAAGCTGACTCATAATATCATTTGATTACGGATGGAACACTTGATGAGGACCGAAAAAATAAAAGGCACCAGAACAAGTGCACGAGTGAAAGAGCACTATACCCAGGGGATATGTTTAAAGCGGAGTTGGGACGACGCAGTTGGTAAGCTGCGTACCTGCAGGCAATTGCGCAGATGAAAAGAGGTGAAAGACGCCAGCCGAAGTGCTGGCTTATGGAAAGATCCTGGAAGGTTCGTGGGACCGAACAAGGAATATATAGTGGTGATTTTTATGAATAATAAACGTAGCTGGGGAGGATGAAAAGTGAGAACGACCGGATCTAACATGGAGGCTAGTTATGGGTACGGACGAGGCTGGTGGGTTTTGACGGTAGGCAAGAGAAGGAAGGTCAAGGAGCAACGTGACGGAGACGTGTAGTAGGGACGTGAGAAGGTGATCAGAAAACCGTAAGGGCAAATGATGGAGGCGGAGGATAAGGGATCCGGAGTGAGTAAGGGAGTAGTGGACAGAAAATTAAGTATCTTCGGGCGAGGGCTGAGTAAGTGAATGAGGCCATGATGTTGTCAGCGACAGAAGCGTGACGAACATCGCAAAAAAATGACAATGACGTCGAAATCAGGCATCTGACATGGTGTTCATCGGGTCGATTGTGAAAGACACTCGTTATTGATTTAAGACCGGTAGAGACGGTGGACTTCCTGCAATCGAGGATCTGTCGGAAGCGTCTAATAGCAAAATAAACACCAAGCGGTTCCAGGTTAAAACTGAATACCTAGTTCCAGCCGGCAGCAGGCAAAGATAGAGAACATCTAGTGGTTTCCACCAAAACGTGGATCACTGCTAAAGAACTCCGCTTATCGATTTGCTAGAGGCATCGTCAGCTACGATCAACAAAACCTCAGCGTTGATATAAAAGAGCGGGGTAGCAGAATCCGTTGCTTCGTCAATCACTTTGGAGGCAGTGATAGCATCCTCGAGTAAATCCACCACAGAATCGTTGGGAGTTCACGTTAAATCTGTGAAAGCTGCTTTAAGCGAGCACAATTAGGGATGAAAAGCCGATAACAGCTTACCTTTCCGCTGAAAAACCGAGAATTGGTCAGCAAAGTGGGTAACGAAAAGTCGTGAACTGCCTGTGACTTTCTTTATAAGGGCCAAATATCACGGTCATTGGCTGTGTGGCCTAAAATAGCAAGTGAATGTTGACCATGTATACCTTTTTCCGCAATGAGGGTTTTACCGTGTGCGGCCATATGCTCAAACAAGCGGCGAAAAGTTTGTTCACGCTCATCTACAAATCCACTAATGAATAGCGTATCGCTTCGGTGGGCTGAATTAAAATCCAAACCTTTAGTAACGAGGTCAATAAAACGCTGAAACATCTGTGCAGCTTTGCGCCAACCAAGTGACACGCCTGGAAATTCAATAAGACCAAAAGGTGTTGGTACCGCCATTTCAGGTATATCCTCATTCGCAGTTGAATCCTGGCGATAGACACTTACCAGATCTATTTTTGAAAACTCACGAGCTCCGATGAGAACGGCCGCAAAGTCCTGAATATGTGCAATGTGATTCTCATCTGGCACGGTGGAACTGTCGAGGGTTCCGTAATCTACCCATGGTCCACAGGCCACTGAAGTTTCAGGGTCTACGCGGAGTGGTGAACTCCAAGGACTATCTGATGCTTGGATACTACCTAATTCAAACAAGTGCGCAGACTAAGCCAGCATTAATTTAATTCTGTCATGTGCTAGCCGGCGAGCTCTACCAAATACTGGAGGGCCTGAGGTGCTAATACGATAACCTCCCAAGTGGCACGTTGCTCCAATCTTAGGGGTTAACCTAGGGCATAACCCAAGCCTACCCATGTGGCTGCCCCAGGCTGGAGCTAGCCCCAGGTTTGCCCCAAGTTTGCCCCATGTGGCTGCCCCAAGGTCGGGGCTAGCCCCACGTTTGCCTCAATTTTGCCCCATGGGGTAACCTTCGGGCAACGGTAGCGCTGCCCCAAGTGTTTCGGTGGTAAGCTTGACGCAGCCCCACGTTCGCCCTAAGTTTGCCTCATGAGGAGCGCATGGGGCAAACGTGGAGAGTGCTACCTGGGCTACTGAGCTGGTAACGACAGAAAATACGGACGGGAATACTTATACAAATGAGATCCATTTCTACGAGATCGTCTGTAGGTGATGTTCCAGTTAGGATTCAAACTGGCAATACTCTGAGCGCTTCGACCCGTTTGACAAGATCGTACGCAGTGGCGGTTAAAGGGGCAAAGATCGATTCGGTTTGGGGGGAAGTCTCCTAGACAAGTTTCGGCTCGTAGCTCTTTCTAGTTCCGTCGGCCCTCTCGGCAAGCTCCTCAACGCTTTCTTCTATGAACATACGGAGGAACTTCTGTGGATGGCTGGGAAGACTTTGGAGCCACATCTCTCCCAGGAGCCCATTATCTGTCTTAGTAGTTCACAAAAATTGCATGTGCCTAAGCCACTCCGAAGTTTTGCAATCTAAGAGCACGGTCTCTGTGAACAAATGTGCAATATGCTGCTAATCAGACATGCCTATCCGTTTAATAACCGCTGGTTTTATGCTTTTGTAGGGGTTTGGTTCCTCTGACTTCAACCCATCTCGTTCTCTGACGGCGATGTGTGGGGAAGAACTGTGGGCACACAGCGTAATCTCCTACTTGTCCAGGTTTTGAAGTAATACACAGATACGAGGCTAAAGCAGTAGTAGTCCCGAACCTTGTTTCCACCTTGTTACTTGGATTCTGTCGGTGAGGTAGAACAAAGTTCAGCGGATGATGGATTACCGGTAAATTGAGAGAGGGTCTCAAAAACAAATGATGACGATATCTTGCTTCTGGTGTGGCCGGTGAGCTGGGGGACAGATCACCGGATAACATAAACGGGCTCAGGATATCGTTCTAGACTGCGCTTTGTCTCTTACATTACCCGTGAACTGGGTTAAAGGCCACTGAACAACTGAAGAGATTTCAGTTTTGGGGCATTTTTCCCAGCTTGCGTAGCAGAAACGACTTCGGTTTGGAAGATCCACCAGAAAAGACTCGTGACAACTTTTCCGTAGTCGCATTTCACGAAGCAGAAGTTGATTCTAGCTGCGCTGGGGTTGCATTGTATGAGCGGTGCTAACCGGGCTGCAGTGCACCTGTCTCGGTGTCAGACAGTAATGTCACTCGTGCCCTCTAAAAGGCGAACGCAAACAGAAAAGGGGAGAAAGATTAAAAAGTACCTTAAAACTGAGTTAAAGCAAACTGAAACTTATGGATGATTTGTTATTGCCGAAGATCTACTCAGAATTGGAAAATACGAAGTGCTAATTAGCTTAGTATTCCGGGTTATGTGGCAACAATTAGACTCATGAGGTGTCCTACGAACAAACAACAAGCCGAACGTTTTCATGGTAGCCGAAGATGGTAAAATTTAGCGAACATCGGTTTTGATTTCACGACCACCTTAACTGAAAGCGTTTGCTACTCCCCGACTGATGAGGGTCGATTCTGGCCCATTATCCAAAAAAGCCTAAAATTCTGTTGACCCTTAAGGACCAAGTTACCTCCAAGAAGCATAGCCGAGGCGGCCATCATCTGTCATCTCGGCAGAGAAGCCACAGACAACCTGTTCATTCTAATTGGGTCCCGAAAGAATCATGTCTCCACGTTGTAAGCTACTGTGAGGAGGTACACATCAAAGTTTGTTACAGAGATCACCAGACCGGCAAAAAACAGCTTAATAGTTGGCCTTTAAGCTTGGAAAGCATCCCTTGTGGTTTCTTATAAGCAACCAACTTTCAGTGATACTCGTACGAGAAAACGTTCGCCGTTGAGCAAATCGTGGTCGTTAAGGAAAATGAAGCAGCTCTGGTTATGTAAATCCCGACCAATAGCCGTGTTGCGGAGAGTCTTTTTATAACTATGAATGTGGGTTTTGTCTCCTAGCCCATGAGGCCTTTGAAATGTCTCGTGTAAAGGATGGATATACGGGTTGCTTTCAACTGAGACTTCGTAACACGAACGTGAGCAAGTACTTAAAAGATGGTTCATTCCCAGCTTCAATAAAGTTGTGTGCAATATCAGCCTATTTACCTTGTAGACCCTTGGATAACCCAGTGACACACCTTATGAGGCTGTTTCACAACATAGCTCAGCGGTTTTACTTGGCTGGTCATGGTAGCTGTGCCAGCTCTTATCTTCCTAGCTAGATGGCTGAAAGCTTCAGGGTTTGCAGAATCAAGTTTGGATCTATTATAAAGATACTCACTTGCGGTTCGAACTATATCAAGAGGTCGATGTAATTTCTGATTCAGGACATTCATCGCCTCTCTGAGTCACTCCTCCCTGGGCCAAATTCGGACAATGCTTGTTGGCTTCTTTGAAATGAACTTCAAAATACCACAATAGGGAAGGTGATTTTTGCTTATCGGCCAGCTTCTCGGTCATATAACCCTCGAAACTCCGAGAAACAACTATGGGATTTTGCGAGGGCCCATCAGAATAATCAAATTTCCCCTTAGGTGGGGCTTCTCCTGTGATAAGAGACCTCAACTACAACTCTGCTCAACGTATAGCCTCTCTTCGTAGACAGCTGATTTCCTGAGTTACCCGACTGTCGCATAAAAGAACGTGTAATCAGACGAAGTCATATGAGCACGGCCTCTGCCTTTCTCATATTCCATTCCCCCATTGCAAAGCCTGAAGTCTTTATGTAATAGTAGCAGTTCTTGCTCGAGCCAACCGATCTTCTTTTTTTACCAGGTTCGACCTCAGTAGTTGGCTCATCGAAGACATTCGAGATACTTGCTTTACTCGCATGGTAGAGAGCGGTGCCATTCAAGAGGCCTTCGCTTATTACGGCAAACAAACCGTCGAGCAACCGTGCGGTTGTAGAATGTAGCTGTCTGATATGAGAAGATTCGCCAAATTCAGAAACAGTAGTGTGAAAGGACTGACTTTTATCAGTTATGGTGGCTGTTAGCAGCTTGTCCGTAGGTGGAGTCGATGTTTCTTCGTTAGAGGACGAACCGGCATATAAAGTTGTTTCTGTGGAAGTAGACTCTGGCCGTGTCACTAGCAGGTGACGTTAAGGTTGGATCGTCGGATTCACCCCCAAAATATTGGCAAACAAGAGCTATCGAGGGGCGTCTGGGATCAGTGAAGAAAGGCTTGAACTGAACAGCACACAATCTGTCAAAAGCTAAGTACTAATTAGATTTACCTATCCGCAACAATGTGTTTATGAATTTGCATATCCAAACTCACTCACCTCCAGATCGCCATATAACCACAGAATAAGTGTCATTGATCACTTCAAAAGTTGGTCACCGGCAGTGCCCTTTGTCTACTTCTGCGCAGAGAATGTAGAAAAACATAGTATTCCAACACCGGATTGCTATATCTGGCTTGCCACCTTCGGTCATAACAAACCTCAGCAGCGTATTATAGTCCGCCTTTTTCCGTAAACTCGCCAAACTGCTTGACTATAAAAACATCATGGCCACTGAAAATCATTCGTCTTTCAATGGCGTGGCAGGAAGCCTGCATCATCAACTGAAGGCCGCGTTGATGCCACTGCCAAACCTCCGTTGCTGCCAATCGTTTTCCTATGTTCTCGTTCGTCCTTGAAAAGTCGCTTCTACAGCACGTCAGCTGAACTCGTTATGGACGTCACCGGTAGTCTTCTGAGTGAGTATATTCGACCCAGTCTGGCTGACTGCGATAGCCCCTCTCATTTCTTCCAAAAGCTTAGAGACCATATGCCCCATTTGCGCTTAACACCCGCCCGGTTACCCAGACAAGTTTTGTACGTAATGATTCAAACGCGTCACCATTGAGAATGGTTTACTTCTGGGAAGCCCGAAGCACTCTCGATTGCATGATCATATGATGCTAGTGAGCTCGTGGTAAGGTTTCCTTGGTTAATATTCTGACATGTACAGAAAAATGTGTGGAGGTCTTATCGATCACGTAAGTGGATGCCCAGCAAAAAGGAATAGTAAAACCAAATGGTCACATAGCCCAAGAATTGGGAAACATTGCTATGATTCCAAAATAAGTACGCATTGAGAGTAGGGGTAGAGAAAAGGCGCAGGAACTCAGACCATACTGAATTATATCCGCTTAGGAGAGTATCATGAGAAAATGTTCAAAAACGGCACCGAAAAAGCATTTGAAAAAATAATGGTGATGACTGATGCACATTCGAAAGCATAGTCCCAATGACCCGAGAAACAGCAGAAAATATTGTTCTGAAAAGGATTTGAGGTATTCCGTGGGAGAAGGCAGTGCGCACTTTACGCAGGAAGTCCGCTTATTCACATTACGGATATTTATTATCCGACGAAGGACCGCTGCGAAAGCACTCAATATGGGGTGTGAAGTAGATGCCCAACCACGGAAATTCGGTGGGCAAAGTAGAAAAAAGAGCGAATAAGTGAAATGAGATTCAAACGATGGATTTTGAGGGTAATGAGCGAGTGAAAAGGGTGAAGTGAAAGATGATAACAAAGTAGACGTAGGGCGTGAAATACACCGGTCTAACAGAAACAAACAAGAACACGGCATAAATGTAGCTCTCAAGACTTGCAGTTCTCTGCACATCTGGATGTGTTGGAGAAATCCTGGCCCAAGACATTGGGGAGACAATCAGTCGGCAGATGAACGGCGATACGAGAAATCCGTTCCCAGCGTAGAGTTAGAGAAACTGTCTTCAAAGTGGTCTTTGGTAAAAATGCTCAATAGCGGAACATTGATGAAAAAAAGTGGCTACAGTTAGAAGCTGAGGGGACTAATATCTAACTATTGGATTAGCCAAGGTGAATCCGAGACTGCCTTATGAGGACTGCAGATCTACGACGGGGTGGGCTTAACAGGAGCAAACATGCTGGATACCCGAAAGGGTTGAGTAGAAGTATTGCATCCATAGAAGAAGTTCCAGCACGGCTAATGAACGTGTCTTCTATTCGGTCCCACGACGAAATACCAACCTAATTCCCGCTATCGGACGAACAGAGAAGAAGCATGTCTGATGACTGATTCGAAGGTGCATTCTATGTATATTGGCACCAAAACAGTGCCGATATAAGAAATATACCGGATGAAGGTGAACGCAAAGGCTGGGCACAAAGGGGACCACGGACGCGTACAATCGACGAAGAACCAAAAGCGAAAGCTATCCAAAAAGAGGTCGACGGAAACCTCGAAAGAGTGAGTCCACTTAAACGCACGCAGCCGAACAAAACAGTGAGGTTGATATCAAAAGTCAGAAAAGATCGTAGAGAAAATAGATCAGAATTAGTGTCCAGAAAAAGGGCTATTTTCTCAGAACGATCAAGGCCACTACGCATCACTGAAAATGTCAGGAAGTGTGGATCGTTGAGTGACTGGGCATGTTGAAGAAAGTCCAACTTGAGGATTTGAGGGAACAATCAGACGAACCATTACCTGTACTGTGGAGAGTTGTTTACTGATGCGACCGTAGGAAGGTGCAAATGGTTGAATGACCGGATTTGCAGGAGAAGAGTCCACATTCACGAGGATTGTTACAGTAAAACAGAGAGCCGGTGTCACGCGAACCGAGCACTGGAAAGAGGACCACGATGTGGTTTGCGATGTTGTTCGCAGGTGTGAGGAATGATACTTAAATTGTGGCTTTGTACAGATAGCCTGTGTAGTGTCATACAAATAACTGGACGGATGAGTGATCTCATCAAGAGTTGATCAGGATTTGTGAAGCTTGCAGCGGAGATATCTGAACAGTGAGGTCTTAACATAATCCAGGGTGCCGATTCTGACAAGTGGATGGGGCAAATTGAAGGTATGAACAGGACCAAGTATGATAAATGACAAGAAAACATTTTATCTATAAAGGCTCTGTATGGATGCCGCTCACACCACCGTATGATGGTCCAACCAATGTGCTTAGCGTGCATACAATCATATTGTTGTTCAGAAGGGTGATAAGCCGGCTTTTGTTCCCACCGACAGAACGAAACCCGCTTTTATTGGTATACCTCCGCCACCGGAAGCACTGGCGCCATCACCATCCGCTGACAAACCACCAGCAATCTCTGTTTAGGATACCCAACACACCGTCATACCAGAAGGTCAAACCACTTCTCCCTGCATCACCAACTAACCAACTGGGCCTTGTCATCAGCTTTTCCGGTAGGCTATTTGGACATCTTTTCAGATTTAAAGACTTCGCTGTTGATAGTATTCCTTGATCAACCTGTCTTCTTTTTCTATTTTTCTACCGAGCTTTTATTTTCTACACATAAACTCTGGCGGGGGAGATGAGTAGGCATCTGTAGACTTAAAATTTATCCGTGTTAATTTGTGTTCCTTGGTACGGCACCTTTCTGGCTTGCTAACTCTCAGATGTTGATAATCAATACGTTTCCTTAAAGGCCGGTCCATGCCATGTGACACCGGAAAATCCGAAACTAAACAAACCAGATTGATCAGAGCAAATGACTGGCAGTCAGTGCCAACTCCGACTCAGACTTGCTCATTGGTTACATATAATAATGGAAATTGTTTTACTGGAGGTCTAAAGTAATCGGTGGACTGTTGTGTGTTCGTTCCGTGCTATCTGACTCTTTTCTATTTCTACTGATCACAGTTTCCTCTGGTCACCCAAGCACACTCCTCCGCCTAATCCAACTTGCCAGCGTCACGTAAGATGGCTTCGGCACTGACAGCGTGCCATATAGGCTGATTAGTAAACAACATACTTTACCCGGCGAAACTGGTACTTTGTTAAAGGTGGATTCATTCCCGGCTGTTTGTGTTGCACGTCGACTTGCTATCGTGAAAGAAAGTTCTCCCGTGAGGCGACGTAAAGCCTCAGTTTTCTGTTCTGTCAAATGGCCGTATAAACTTCGCTTTGGACCCAAAGTCCCCACTATTTCTCCGTCTGACTTAGAATCTATCCAAGTCTTTACATAAATCCGCCACTGCGATGGTCCAGCGATGGAGCATCAAGCTCTTTGCATACGGTTATGCCTTTCATCATCGTAGTGTTAAGCCTTTTCCATACGTGGGCTTCCGGTCCAGATACGCTGGGTTATGTGTTATATGTAGGTCTGATGGTTTGCTTGCTTAACCATTCCTTATGAGCGGACGAGGTTTGGGTCACGATTCACGTCGATGCTTTGGATATATTTTCTCCACGAATAATGGCTGTGATGCTAATATTAGGCGCGGATTTCTTGATAGGAAGCTTTGACGCCAGATAGAGTTCTAGGTTTTATTGGCCACCTTGTGATTCCCTAGACACCACGGATGTTGATGCCAACTGATTTCCATTCTAGTCATTTAGGAATCGAAAACGAAGATGTTTGCTCACCTTACTTGTTGGAGGTAGGGAATGTATCGTGATTTTGTTCAATTCCCCAAGAGCTGCGACCGGTGTGTAAGCAAAGCCCACTCTCTGCCTTCGAAATGGACTTGGTGGCCCGCTTCTCGTGAAGTATGAGAAGGAATTCATACCCACCGATGGAGTCCGTTTCTGAATAAAAATTCGGCAAGTGACAATTCATTCTTATTCTCATTTGCCGGAGGGAAAGTTCACAACATCAGCTCCCGCAAAATTCCCATTAACTGCTCTGATGAAGATAATTGGCCAGGAAGTGGTGTCCATGCTTGTATTACCATGCCAGTTTGCTGGTAAAATGGTTGCTTTTTGGCCTGCAGGAATAGAATGTTGGCACAGAGCAAAATGTTTGCCTTTCAGAAAAGGGGAAGAACACGCAGAAATGGAAGCCACAGAAATTCGCCGACAACACATCTATCCGGACAAGCGATTGTCCGAAAAAATTACTCGATGAATGCTCACACTGAATAATGTCTCTCGCCGTTAATGTGCGATGAGGTTTGACTTATCCCTCTTTTTCACCGTGGATTCGACAAAAAACACTGCAAAGTGCAGGGTGCATGACTAGTGTGCTCATCGCTGAAGAATTCTGGGCTCTTGTTCGGCATGGCCAATATCTGCTTCGTACGAGATCAACTCAGCTGAACCTACTCAATCATTCGGATATCTATAGCCAGACTGAGTTCCCAGAAATTTTGTCTGCCCATAGCCGAGTGCTGTTAGCTATATCAGTAAGTGCGTCAAATATTCAGGAACTTGGACAAAGCCCTGTTTCCTGCTTCAGTACACAAATGCAACACTTTGCAACACACTTCCCAGCCCAGTGTCAAATACTCGATTCAGTTTAAAGATGCATCTAACCAGCGGGTATATTCTCCTAAAGTGGAAATGATTTACCACCAGTGTTTGGAATTGTGCTGTCATAAATTGGTAATAATAATACTTGAGTAAACGGAAAAAGCCCTTGATTAACATCAGAAAACAAGGTGAAGGCGAACATATGTTTTCGGTGATTTCATTCTCAAGCCAATTACAATCACATTTATATGAACCGAAGTAAGGGAAGGAAAAGGACAAATTTAATCTGTTGGTCAATCAGTCCGTCAGTCACTCGATTGGTTAGCCGACTCATCGATAGATGAACAGGGGACATGGTAAAATCACGTGTCGTCGTCAGAGGCTTGGATCGGCATAACATTCGAGCATGACGTCATTGACCTTCGGCCACGGAAGTTCAAGTGCTTGGAACAGCTTCTTTTGTGAACAAAGCTTGGGCCGCAATAGCCGGATGCTGATTGCCTCAGCCGTCGCTAGTGTCCTATATCTGACTGATCTCGACTCGTTCGGTTGAACCCTGTATAGGATACTGAATGATGTAGCCGGACCAGCCTTGTGGCCTGTGTCTAACAGATGGGCGAGAATGGAGCTCGATACAGCCCCTCTTCCTATATGTTGAAGCCAACGTGGTTGATGCTCTGGTTTATTTTGAGGAGGCCCAAAGAGCGCCAGGTACGTGACCAAATGACAAATGGCATGGTCGGATATTTAGTGATGATCTAGACAACCAATCGACAAAAGTGTGCTGAACAGATGCCAAGAGTATATACGTGGAGAACTATTGGAGCTAGTTTAAATCACGAGCCACATATTTCTGATGTGTGAGGAGTTGGTGCACTGCAGGCAAGTTGGTTCAATACATTACCGTTTTCCTAGAGCTCTGCTGACAGATACTGTTCCGTATACCACTCACGTTGATTATGAATCACATCTAATGAACATGGGTTGGGACATTCGGAATACGCGGTCTCCCAGTCAATAAGGGACTGAAAAACCTTCTTTGGAACTCAGACGGCTGCAATGGCTGTCCAAGACGCTGTTGTTCATTGTCGTGCCCTCGTATTGATAGATACACGCCGCCTTGGATAGTGTGGACAGAACTTTGTTCGAACTTGAAACTGTGTTGTACCTTACCCAATCTCGGGATAGTTGCAACGAGTCAATGAAGGCGCTGATTTCCCAAGCCTTTTACAGGGTCCAGCATGCTGCTCCAGCAAACACTTTCCAGATTTTCCCATGACAGTAGTGCAGCGGCTGTGATGACCGTTGATGAAATTCTTTTGTGTTGTTTATTACAACATCGAGTGCTTGAAAATAACGGTTGAGCAAAGTGTGATTTCGAACAGATCAGTTCGAACACTGTATCCCGAAATGCACCTAACCAATACGTTTTCTTCATTAGCGCCCCCTCCCTAATGAAGCGCCATTTTTAAGAGAGTGGTGAATTGATCTACCGTAATTATATTGAAATTTTTTCGTACAAATGGTGTATTATGCGCTGTGCATTCAAACTCGCCAAATAATGTGGAGTATTTTATCCAAGAAATCGATGCCTCCGCTGAGTTCTATGTAACAACAAAGTCCATGTTGCACATATAGGAGGTAAATAATCCCAAGTAGCAAACCCCAGGTTTGCCCGATGCGTGCCCCACGGGGCAAACCTGGGGCAAAACCTGGGGCTGGCTGCAGCGGGGGCAGCCCCATGGGGAAAGCATGGGGTATGTCCTGGGTTTGCCCTAAAGGTTGGGGCAACGTGCCACCTAGGCATATATCAGAAAAACGTTTTTACCAATTCAAAATGGGGTTTTTAGGCGCTCAGTGACCCCGATAGTATCCCTTAGGTATCCCTGAAATACCACGTTGAACGCGTTCAACGTCACGTATTTACGAACATCATGGTACGTACGTATCACTGTTTACGTAAACTGTGGCCACAATACGGTTACACAAATAACTCTTCGTACACATATTTTGAGTACGTGTTTCAGTAGCATCCAGAGTGCTCACTAGGGATGTATACCATCTCTGTCCATGTTTAACGTCCTACGATGAAGACTAGTGGACGTTCAACGGACTTTGTTTGCACCTACAGTAGAAAGGAAAAAGCCCAAGCTTTCGATTCCACTAACAGGTCATTCCAAGTCCGTTCGGTAAAACGTAATAATAAGAACGATCATTCTACACATGAGATACCAATGCAGGGTATGTACTTTTCTGCACAAAACTACCATTATTAGATAAGAGTTCCAGTTGAACTTCCAACTGGAACATTTATCTGATAAGTTGAATTATTATTAATAATACTGATAAGCAGCTTAAAGGAATACCTTCCAAGTATGCTATACCGAGACTAAAACTTTGTAGATATAAATCTACAACTAAAAGTGTTACGTGACTGTGCATTTCATGCTTACATCCCAAGTACCAAGTTGCCCCAACCTTTGGGGTAAACCTAAAGCATGCTTCAAGCTTGCCTCATGGGGCTAGCCCCATGAGGCAATCTTGGGGCAACGGTAGCGCTGCCCTAATTTTTTCAATGGTAAGCTCGGGGCAGCCCCACGTTTGCCCCATGGGGCATGCATGGGGCAAACTTTGGGTGTGCTACTTAGAAAGCTTACTGGTATTTTTAACACAAAAATAATTGCTCCATAGCAAGCTGCGAGTTTCCCATTCCCACTTATAACGCAAAGGAGTTAACTGATATAACGGCATGCCGTGGGGTACGAGGACGACTAACTTGACCCGCAGTTGGGCATCTCTAGTACCTGTGATATACTGGTAACTGCGCCAGTCGAGCATTGATGTCTACACACTTAGACACCGGTTTCTAGCTAACAGAAAATCTTACAGCCAGTTCTACTGGACAGATAGTACAACCACTGAGGCTACATGGCAGTCATTGGTAGGACGAACCCAACGGCCTCTACTTCGCAAATGGTGCAATCTGTTACCCGTTATGAATGTAAACGTCGCTCCTACTACTTCCATCAACTGTCGCACTACAACGCCCCGTTGTTGCGCACGTGAAAGAAGACTCACTTACCAACGTTCTCTCCGATGGATAACGAATGCACCTGAGTGAAGAAAGAACCTCTCGGTATTATTCATACATTGGCTGCCCACTGAGGCCGGTTTTGCATTCTCTCATCCTTGGTCGTCCATCGTCCAGCCAGTTCAAAAGTCGCATTGCAAATGTGCCGAAAGCGTACAGGAAAGGTATTTGATGAACTCGTTTTCCGGCTGACTCATTGGAGCCTGAACTGCAAAAGTAGAAACCCGAGTCGGTCGTGGAACCCGTAGCTGAATGCTTCCAAACCAGGTACCATTGGCCGAGCCCCGGCTGAATAGCCCATGGAATAACAGACACCTCAGAAACGAGATCGCACAAGCCACACCGCAAAAATGGAGTGCAGCTCCTGCGCGTCAGTTTGTATATGACAGTTGCTCCAATCAAATGTAACGAGTTGGTTGGCCAGTGATTTGAAAGAAACTTACCAACATTTGATCAACACAAACAATTTTTACCTAGTATTCAATAACTTCACAGTCATGAGTGGTAACGAAATCCTCATGCAGTTAAGGTCCTTATGAGCCATAAAAGTTTTGACAAAACTCCATCAGTGCGTAACAACTGCTTTACCCAAACCGACGAAGGAACAATCCGCACTTTCTTCGAACACTGGTGGAACTGTAACTCAAATTGCAGTTCAGTAAGTGCTCTTATTCCTTCACTATGCTTAGTTCCGATCGGAGCTTTTACTACGTTCGTTGAGATAGTATTAGTTCTCCAGTGCAGGTGAAGGCCATAACATCTGGAATCGTGGTCACCCAGTCAGCACAGGGTGCGAATTTTAGTGCAAGATAGTCCCGCGAGGGATTAGGTTTTAGTAATTCGTTTGAGAAGAATTTTTGTCATACCATTAGAGCTGGACAGGTCTAAAACATTGGAAAAATAATTTTATTTCCTTGCTCTTGTAGCATCCAGCCCGTTCGTGACACCGGTTTTTGATCGGTTTCCGGTCGGTTTGTTTGGTAGCCTTTCAACACGGATCAACATTGAATTTATCTAAAGGAAATGGAGGACCGAATTAATTTGCAATGCTTGGTTGGCAATTTATTTCAGTGTATTGGTTTCATTCGTCTCAAAGTCCTGAGAACCTCGGTACAGATAGCTTTATTTTATTCCCTGGAAATGGGTAAGATAAGAACAGTTAATCGAAAAGCCAAAAACTAGAAGATAGAAATGAGTATAATGTTACATAATGTGGGTTAGTGAAAAAATAAATTACCGAAACATATCACGTTTTTCAAACGATTGACACAAACCGCTCAAAACGGGCAGAAATTCGCTCCGGAACCGATCGGTTTTCTGCCGGATTAAAGCCCGTTTTCGAGCGGATTGTGCAAATTGTTTGAAATGCGTGACATGTTTCGGCAGTTTATGTTACTCTTCCCAAAATACGATTAAAAATGCTTATTTCTTTCTCCTAGTTCATGATTTTTCGAATAATTGTCCTTATTTTTACCTTTTTCGAGGGGAAAATAAAGCAATCTGTACCGAGGTATTTCAGAGCATTTCGACCAAATAAACCACTATATTTAAACAAAACGCGAACTAGGCATTGCACACTACTCCGATCGTCGATTTCCTCCGTGATAATTCATTGCTGATCAATTTAAAATGGCTGTTAAGCGGACCGACCAAAAAACGACCGAAAACCGATCAGCCTAATAATAAAACCGATTGAAATCCGGCCGAAAACCGATCGGTTTTGGAGTGGTTCTGCACCAGTTTTGCAACAAGGGTAAAACGCTATGGTTCACCAGCCCGGTCAATACAAAGATAGAGCATTTAGTCCCATAAGACTTCCTCAAGGGACTATTTTGGACTATTTTAATTACGTGGTATAATTAGGAAAATTTCGCCCGTTTCTTCAAGTACGGTTCATAAGACGGAAGTACACCTTGATCTCGTTGTGAAATGCTACTTTTTATAGGGATGTTGGGCACCAGAAAGTACTCCGATCGTGGTGGGTAATTTTCGAGGGTATATTCACAAATTATGCTATTTTCTCTAACGGAAATCGATGAAAGTTCACTAACTACCCAGTCAGCACAGGGGTGGGAATTGTGGTCCCAAAATGGTCCGGCGAGGGCTTATATTTTAGTAATTGGTGTGGGAAGAGTTTTCGCCATAACATTGGATTTGGATAAATCGAAAACAATGAAGAATAGTTCTACTTCTTTGAAAGACACCGGCTACCTAGCCCGGTCAACATGAAGAGGGTGCATTTAGTCCCAAAATAGTTCTTCATAAGACTATTCTGGGACTACTTTAATTACGTGGCATAAGTTGGAGAACTTCGTCCGTTGCTTCAAATGCGGTTCATAATATGGAAGTATACCTTGACTTCTTTGTAAAACGCTACTTTTAATGGAGATGTTGGGCACCACAAAGTACTCGGGTCGTGTCAAGTAAATATTGAGGGTGTTCACAGATCGTGTTATTTTCCCAAACCGAAAATAATGAAAGTTCATTAACTAGCCCCTCAAGAAGAAGTAATGTTGTAGAGCTTACCGAGATTTCACATTAAAGCACATGGGCCGCTGCACTCTCAGTGTGCTCAAAAATAGTCCCCAAATGGTCCCCGGAGTGTTTCAAACAGGACTAAATCGGGACGAATTAGGGACTAAACTGGGACTAATTTGAGACTAATTTGGGAATATTTTGCCGACTGGGCGGTTCCTACCATTGGTGTGTACAGTTTGAAGGTTTTGGACGGTCGCAGTAGTGCCCAGCGGGATGAGAATTGCTTCGAGCGTATCGAAGTATGATGTTTTTATCGTAAATCCTTGGATTCCGAGCAGAAGGCCGCGCATTTCTTAAAGTTCCTTGGGAAGAATGTATATTCCCCCGTAAAGAATCTGATGTTTTCGAGTTCCCCAGTGTTTTCATTCTATGAATCCTTGAAAGCGTTGCTTCTGCGCTGTTTTCAACAGGTGAGTTCTGAGGCTGCTAAGAGAGTAAAAGTTTTCTCACTAATGGAAGGCTTCAGTCAATCAATAAGGAATTCAATGTCGCATTTGCAAATGTAGGCCACTAAATGCAACTTTTGTGATCAGCTCCAGGTTTAGTTACGAGACAGAAAAATTGATGGTGTCAATTGTTCCCAGTTGCAACAGAAACTTCTTCTCAATGAGGTACGCGAAGCTGGTAATGAATAAACCTCAGTTTTGTTCGGGGTGAAAAATCCGAAGTCCTTTTCGAATCCGCCATCCAGAAAAGTAAAGTGCGTTCCTCCAGACAGTCATTTTAACCAAAATTCTCACTCCCGACCAGTTTGAACAAGCAAGCAGTGAAATATTTGTGGTCAGAAACATTCTCGATTGACCTGTAGGTTTCATAATGCAAAGTGTCACAAGCGTGGCAGGGTAGATCATTATGTAAGTAAAAAGTGTTACTCGTGAAATTTCGCGAACTTTTGTAAAAGCTTTCTACGCGCATGTCGGGAGTCATTTTATCACAATGTTAGTCCAAAGTCCGCTCAACCGTGTTTGAAATTTTGCTCCTTTTGATTCTTTCCTACCTTTCCTTGCACCACTGATAGACGACAATCCTCGTCGTTGAGGTTTTTAAGCGTGGATCTACGTATCAACTATCATTTTTTTCATCACGAGGATATTTGTTTTGCCCCGACCCACTGTGATTCATAGCTTGACTGTATTCTAACTAATCATCTCGACCTCTTTTCCGTCATACTTATTGGGCTCTCTAATACCAGCAGTCATAGTATTTTACATCTTCGTCCAAAAATATACGCGAAACATGGTCACTTATCCTACACAGACTAAACAGACCCATTTTTCTAACCGGAACTTGTCTGAAGAAAGCCTTTCATTGTTCAACGGTTCTTTGTTTCTCGTCGCCTCCTGGTTATAATGCAGCTTTAGCGCTTTTCTTTGGGTGTATTTTTTCATCGATATTATGAACCATGTCTGTAAAATTTGCCGTCCTGCCGAAGCGACTTACTTCATTCTACTAAGAGTGATCTCACCTTATCTCAAATGGTTAGGCAGGAAGAAAAAGTTAGCTTACAAAAGGCGCGAACTGCCTGAGGTCAACAGACCATCAAGCTTGGTCTTTCAAAAAGTGGAATTATTATACTTTGTAATCTCTCCTCAGTTTATGCACCTAGGAACACCAGAGACAGTTTTCAAGGGATCAAACTACTCTTTGGCCAGAAGGATGGTCTCCGTTCTGATGACATGGATGTTGACCCCTTGAATTCTCAGTCCATTCGTTACTCCAGTGATCCACTCACAGTTTCCATCGGAACAATTACTCAGGAATTAAAAAACTCTTTAGCAAAGAAGTTTCCAAGCTCCCAAAATCCATCACGTTGACCAAAGCTTCAGACCAGAAGAACTACCTTCAGCTGTGCTCAAACAGGGGGCTGGACCTTTCTTAGAGCTAATGAATACTGTTAATTATTATTTGCCTGAATCGTTCTCCACTCCTGACTGTTGGCATCCCTTCGGAATCATACTCGTAGAAGAAGGATCAAGTAGCCAAATAAGATCTAAGAACTTCCGCCAAGTAACACTTTCCTCGATGGTGTTGAATTTAGTTGGATGTGAGATAATTCAGAGGCTTCAAAACGCAGTCAGAAGTTCCACTGAAAAATACAGACATGAGTATAAACCCCGGCCTTCCACCATCGATGCAGTAGCGTGCATAGTCGATTACGTTGCAAAATCCCTCAATGAATAGTGAAAATCAGTAAGGCAAGCCTTTCTTGGTTACACATCAGTGTTTGATAGTGTACCCTGATCCTAGCTTCTCAGAAAATTGGAATCTCTTAACTGCCTAAAATATTTACTGTATTGACTGCATAACCAGCGCAATTCCGAATCCCTTTGGGTGGACCTTGGGCTAACATTGTGATAAAATGACTCCTGACACGTGCGTAGAAAGCTTGTACAATATTTCGTGAAATTTTACGGGAAATATAACAATAAAAATAACATAATGTGTATTATTATATGTCTGCGTTGCAGAAATAGCGTACATTGTTCCACTGAATTCCACTGTGACCAGGTAGGGCCACACCAGTTTTCTGTACTCGCTGTTGATGGGTTTTCCTGTGGTGGAAAGTGATTCGTCACTCTTTGAGATAACTTATGTGCATTTTTGCATCTTATTTTAGCTCCAGTATATTGTTATCTGTCCGTATATGTAATTCCTTCTGTATATGCATCTACATTTGTACTTGCATGTATTTTCTTGGACATTGAGAAAGTCGCCTTGTAAAGTTGTTTTTGTGAAATTAATGCGATACTGAGTACTCGTCACTACGCAACCTTGGTCATTCATCTTGTGTTTCTGGGAATTAGAAAACATTTTTATTTCTGAAGAGACAAAGTGGGAGGATTTTTGATGGAACGAGAAGAA
This sequence comes from Fasciola hepatica, assembly GCA_948099385.1. Lineage (NCBI taxonomy): Eukaryota > Metazoa > Platyhelminthes > Trematoda > Plagiorchiida > Fasciolidae > Fasciola > Fasciola hepatica. Next base: position 797,895 of record CANUEZ040000195.1, read on the forward strand.
AGTCCTTCGTGCAAATAAACGCCTCATTCGCGGCAAGAAGAAATTAGAAGGACACCGGCTTTCGTGCCTTAAGTCACAGTCATTAGGTATGCTAAGAAAAACCGAATATTTTGAAGTATTTCTGTAATCCTAATGCATGTTAGATACGATTACCCCTGGTGTCAATGTTGTTGCAGCAGATCCACAAGAGTAGGGGCTGGCAGCTTATTTGGGGCCCGTAGATTTTCTATGTAGAGGTCTACTCACTGTCGACACTTCAGAGTCATTCCTCCATACGGGTGAGTATATACGTATGATTTTAATTCTTTTGGGTGATCAAGAAAAACAGGTTGGGACAACCGCGTTCGCTGAAACCAACATGTGTGCTCTTCTGCAGTCTTTGTCCACTGATTTCACGATCTCCATGCTGACCACGAGGCAAAGTCGTGATGTGCTGCACGCTTTGAGCTACCATTTGTCAGGTATTTTACGTTACCCAAGTACAATACCTCTTACACCAAGGTTGTCAGGTGTACCTATTTGTTCCCTTTAAGAATCGCGTTTGGGAAAAGTCAGACTGTCCAACAAGGGACCCACAACATCAGCGGAAAAATTATGTCGAAGTATTTACAAGGTCAGCAAAGTGGGTTCTGAAAGGAAAGTAATGTTGCTCCGCGTGATAATTTAATTCGAGTTTGTGCTGTACGCACTCACTCTGTGTTCTGTATGTGTTGTTTTATTCCGCTATACAACTAAAATAAATTATCATTCTCCACAAACGCCCCGCTGAATTGTAAATTGGTTGACATTGTGTTCTTTTAACGTTTTGAATTTATGAACAATTTTTCACACGGTTTGCCATTAAAACATCTGTCCATGGATGACGTGCTGTCGGATACACTCACTTCAGCCATTCACACAATCACCTGCCAATGTTTATCACTTTTGAAAACTCTTATGATGATGTTGTTTCTAATTCGCACACATTCACTTTTTCCGATTATATATTTGCCTGTAAGAGTGTCTACTGACGGCACCCATTGGGCACGCAGTATCATTAACCAGCCGCTGGTCTGAAAGTGCACAACGAACAGCCGTTCAAAAACAAGCTGGTTGCGGCCGCTAACGGTAAGTCAATAAAAATCATTCTCTGACTAAATCCCAGAAGCTGTTCGTTTCATCCCAAGGCTCACAGAAGAACCGGAGTCTATCGTTGAAAGAAAAACAGCGTTGGTTTATCAGCGCCAGGAATCAAGGTGATCCAAGAAGAGAACGCAGGTACGTGAATTATCATTCCTCTCGAGATAAATTTCATGTTTCTTTTTCTATGGAGGTCTTTGTATTGGTTTTGCATAATCAACATTTCCTAATCATTCCGATACTGGAGAGCTTGTCACAAATCGCAAATTTAGATTTACCTCAGATTTGATAGTAATGGTATATTTCCGGGTGGCTAGGGTTTTGCTAATTATACGTGAGAGAATATCGCAGTCCCATATTTAGAGAAATAAACGTCCACGCTATCCAAAGTGCCGTCTTCTAATTTTTCGATATTTTTCCAATTTTTCTGATTATAGCTGCTTCGATAAGTAGAATATCATATATTTTTCCGTTTCACTTAAAACAATACTTATTCAAACTATTTTCAAGATTTGCACGTGAACATATTCTGCTGTAGAACGTCCTACTGAATGCTACTTTTTCACCTTTCAACTTGATATTTCAGATCCAGTGCCACCCTATGCAGCAACGACGAACATCGTCCGACAGTTCTGGTTGAAGCAAGCATCGAATTGCGAATTTTTGAAAATTTTCAATAGATCGCTTTATAACAAAGTGACTTCCACAACACAGTTTTTTAATCAATGGTAAATTAGTGGTTTCGATCAAAAGATTATTAACGGACAAATAAACTAAAAAAACAGCAAAAATGATGGACTGGGAAAAAAGAGGTACCAGCTTCCAGCGATTTTTTCACATTTTGGCATGCTGCTTGTGTAACAGACGTTTTCTCGGGCAGAACCCAGTGTACTTAAGCTGGAAGAAAAGTTTCCAGATATCTCTTAAGCAGTACCGGTGTTCTCCAAGGAGCACGAGCTACCTAATTACAACCCACACAGTCCTCCCAGTGAAGAATGTCGATGACGTTGTTTTGGCTAGATTTGTCTCTCAGTAGTTCGATTTAGATGACTCTCTTGAAATTATTGCAGTCTGGTCTTCTGTTTACCAATGTCAGATGTTATTTCCTCTTTGCGATCGCAATTTATGGAAGAAAGCACCACTAGTAACTTTATTCCTCTAGCACGTGTAAGCCTTGTGAAGTACCTGAGAGTAGTTTCGCAAGAAAAATAACACTGGTATTCACATATAGAAATTGCTGTTGGAAAATTGCTTAGTTTGCCCTTTCAAATTCGTAAACTTCTACAGTTCAATGCTCCTGAATCTGTCATTTCTTCCTTTGACCACCAAGATATATTTCTTATTATTCTCTATTGTTCTCCCCCGTAATTTTTCCTGTTCTGTTGAAAAAGGACGACATCACTCTTGATAGAGGTCTGCGAATAATCAGCTTTGCTTCTGGGGTAGCCTCAAGTGACCTCATATCGGACTTACGTGATAAGCACACGGGGGCATCTATTTCATTTGTCGAGGAGATCATTGCGGACTACTCACACCCAATGCTTTGCTATCTCTCTCTGAGCCAGTCACACCCGCTAACCCGTTCTGTGTTTTGACTGCTTCCTTCCAGATTCCGACCTTACAGAATATCGGCAATTCCCTTCCTTGCATGTGTTTTGGAAAACAATAATGAAGTTTTATCTGAACTGTGAATCATTTTTGGCGTGCAAAACTATCTATTTTTTGGGTATCTGAAAAACATATTAAAAACGTGCTCAAGCTGGTATAAAAATAATAGTAATAGCAAGCTTGGTACATCCCATCCACCATTCTTACGGATTCTGGCCATTAATTTCAGTTGCTACTTTACTGGGTTGCATATACATCAAGATACCCGCATATAACCCTTCATTCAACGAAATAGTGCAGCACCTGTATCGCCAGATCGCAACAGCCCTGATATCACAACACAAACCCATCAGTTAGCTTGACAACCTGCCACGTGTTCTACTTGACTGCCGATATTTCCTAGAAGATGAACTACGAGGCAAGTCGGCCGAACTCGCTTTTTGTACAACCCGTCGTCTCCCTGGTGGGTATATTCAACCTTTGACATATGGCGTTCCCAACTCATCGCAATTTATAAAACTCCCTGGAGATCACATGGCTCGGCTTCGTTTGGCACGATCCATAAATCAATCACACACGATTTTGTGCCAAATAGTGTCAACCTATTATCTTTATTCGAAATGGCTATGCAAGTAAATTATTTACACCTCCGTCTCTTTGATATTTTGCTTTCTGTTTTCAAGAAAGACCATGAAGCATACATTGTTTCCATTAAAAGACCAAACCGGCGTATTTCGGTACAGGCAATACCAGCATCGGCTTTGTCCACAGATATAAAATCGGCTGTTCTTGCCAACACTGCTCAACTGATTATCACATCGGTCACAAAACACGTTCCTTGTAATCATAGATGCATCCATGAAAAAGTGCTACCGGTCGAGGTTGCAGACACATTCGTTTTCCGGTAAAAGTTTCATACATTTGGTGTTAAATTTATCTTCTCGTTCGTTTCTGCTTACCATTTCGTTTTCGTTGGCGAGCGTTTATTCTTCTCTCGAAACATGCTCCAGTTGAGAAGTTGTGAAGTTACCTGTAAACTTCATCTTTCCACCCAGGTTATGACACCTTTTAGTACAGCACTTCTTTGGTCCCACCGAAGTATGTACCAAATCTACTCCCAGTATTCATGCACACTGACTCAAACATAAAAGCGTACATACACTCACTCACAAAAAATATAAACCACATCACGGAACAGTAACATTTCGGTAACGAATCGGTTTTATGGGAGCAAAATTACGGACGGGGTTCTAAGGTAGCAAACCCCAAAATCCTTTTTTTCTAGGAATAAATTAATTGATAGTCAAAGCCCTTGCATCATAATGCATTCGGGCTCCGCATGCCAGTTAGACTTCATTGCTCGTTTTGTCTCATCGACAGATTGGGGAAAACGGACCACTTTTATTATTGTTGTTATTATTAAATTCCCTGATGTGTCTAACGCATTTGATTGCATGTCTGACGTCCATCTGTTGTTTAAATACATTACTGTGGTATGACTGAACCTCTACGCTGGTGGTAATACTCACATTTTCCAGGCCGACCCCAGTAGGCTACCACAGATAATCTTCCAAGCGGGTTACAAGCTTTGCAGTTCAGGGTAGTGCCTTGGGTTCACTTCCACCTCAGTTGTGTAAACAATTTCTTCTATTCAGTTTATCGAGTTAACAAAATCCTCGCCGATAACATCAAGGTGAAGAATTCATTCCGCTTAAACATCCCACCTACCAGCTTATGTTACATCTAAGCCGACCTAAGTTCCGTTAGCTGCCTTTACTTCTCATGGGTTGTGAAGTCTCTCGCCATGAGAAGCATCTTACTACTACACAGGCGTCACATTCCCGTAGGCCCTCTTGCCATCGAGGGACACCAGATCCCCATTAACCATTCCTTGGGAGTTCTGGGGCTGCACTAATCATGAACTCCTAACTTCTCCGTACAGGCTTCCTTATGAATTGTCAAAGCTTAGCGGAACAGGTGTGCATGGTTGCTTCTGGACCTTTTATTTCGATGTTTCCAGCACAGAAGCAGTTAGCCCCTTGACTACGCCATCCATGCTAGGCTCTTTCTGGTTTAGGGTTTCTTTATTGCTGCTAATATGTTATAATTCACTATGGTTGGTGTTGAAGCTTTCCAACGTTCTGTACAAAGTGACTAGCGGTAAGTCCATTTCTTTGGCCTACTGCCAGCAATGACAATACTTCTAGCCTGATTGTCTGCGGAGCCCAAGCTCAACGTTATGCCTACGATTCGTCTATAAACTTGTTAGGAATTAGGTTCCCTCTTTCTCACATAGCCTTTTATTCAAATTGCATTAATCTCCTGATAAACCCTAGTTTCAATCTGCCTGCTCCCCAACATGTAATCTCCATCAGAGCTCACTCCTTCTATAAGACATTAGTAAGATCCAGATAAAGCCCACAACCATAGTATGTTGCACTAGTTGCATGCGAAGATGAAAATAGCACACATCCTACTGTTAGCAACTTCTTTTAGTTACGAAATGAAACTTTCTATAATTTTAAAAGTCAGGCCCGGAATGTTGAGTGCACATCCACCTACCATAGATCAGTTATCATCATCTTCATTATTATGGTCGCGTGTCACATACCCGACTATTGGTATGGTATGAATGCTCCTGTATCATCACCAGCCACGTTTTTGAACTATGATGGATAAGATACAAAGGTGGTCTCCATACCATCGACCTGTTTTCATGGGCCTATCGTAGAGAATGAGGGGGTTCAAAATACGCCATGTTATTCCGCGGAAATTCTGGACCGGAACTGTCTGTATGTTTCTATTCTGCATGGGCACCATCATAAGCATGGTTATTTGTTTTTCTCTCTCGTGAAACCGCTCACCTGAGGTAAAACCGAGCATTTTGGAAAGTTGAGGTTACTGTCCTATAATCAACAGGAACCTGAATTTTGCCTGCCGCTAACGCAGCGCTGATCACGGAGGGTGATATTTATGGAAGGCACTGTCAGCTAAAGTAGTTTAGGAAGTCTGCAGAGACTTGGAAATGGTGAAGTTTATTTGTGTTAACTCACTGATTAAAATAAATTTATAATAACAGCTTGTTCTAACTTGGCTGTAGGTAGGTTTTATGTCGCTTGATGCCACAAGGCTGTTCATTTTCTGTCAGCTTGCTCTGACGCCAAATTGCTTCGCCTATTGAATAACATACTTTTGTCTACTCTGCTTGTGGGCAACTGAAGTTCAGTTCTCTTAGTTCACTATTTGTTTTGTTTCTCTACGACACATAAACGTGATTGACAAATTACAGTTTCAGTAAACATTGCCGTGCATCAATCTTATCCATTGTTCACCGTTTTTTGGCAGGAGCTAGTGAATCCTTGGTAATTCGGGGTGCAACAGATCAGCGACTTCATTTTTAAACAACAGCTGAACGTCTTCCTGGTGAGGTGGAGTCAGGATGTGTCCTTCATGAACCACGCCCCTACATACTACTTCGAAAATAAAAAAAGCTCTATTGAAGTTCTATTTAGTTATATTCCCCACGAATTCATATGAACACATTTTTTCTCAGTTTTACTGATCACGAATCCAGAATACGTGATGTTCTCACAGTCATTAGCCATCTGTGCGATTGCCAAATGAAAATATTTTCCATGATAACAACCCTTTCATTTGCATCGAATAATAATACCTTCAGTTTGTAGAGATTGACCAATGTTATTGAACTTATTCCATGGAGTCCTCCGAAATATAAGGACTCAGACTGACCTATCTGATTGTACCCAGTCAGTGTTATCGCAAAAAAGGAAGCATTTCACCTTTGGTTTTTCAAACGAAAAAGTTTACTTGAGGATAAAACAGACCACTACATGCGAAAATTCAGATTGAAAATAAAGTGCAAAACGGAAGTTTCATCGCAATAGCAGGCATTAATTTTTCACTGCGTTGTAAGGAATAAGGGGGAGATTGGCAACAGGTAAACTGGCTACTGCAAGAAAGTGAATTAAGTTAAAACTGCGTTACTACATGTCATCAAATTTGGTCAGTGGGTAAACAGATATTTTGCATGAAGCACCCGTTACTCATGTGTGACTGTAACAGGCAATCTTTGTTGTTTTTTCTGATTACATTTGTGCATGCTGATAAAAAAAGAAGGATTTGCAACTGCCCACGGATTTGGTAACAAAGAGGCGCATCCTTCGTACGAAGAAATCGAATTTACTATACAGAATTCTTATTTGGCTTGTTAGAAGTATTCCATTACAAATGCGTCTTCACAGGTACTTGAATCTGGGAAGCATGACAACTTTTAGGTTATCTGTGGTGTCTCAAAACGGCCGTAAAAGTGGTAATGGTTATGGTATTGATACACTGTCACATCGGAAATAAAATGTAGAATCTTAGTGCGGCACAACCGGCCTATTCTTGTTATCAAACCTCTCGCTAGTTTTGAGGGTTTTCTGAATGAGTTCCAAAAATTTTGGAACAGCTGTTGAAGTAGGCTCCAACTGAAAAATCACCTATCATATGGATAAAATCATTGTGGGTGACGTCTTGTTACCCTTCAAAGGGTCTCATGTCATGTAGTGTTCACGTGATGCAAACTGTTGCGAGTGAGCAAGGTTTAGTACACGAGGTTTGAGTTCTAGATGGAGTTGAGTGAGTAAACAATAACAAATATTCCTAAGAAGTCAGATAAACACAAATGCATAGTGCGCACGTTTTTTAGAGGTATGGAGGCCTCTGACATTGCATGACGAACCGATCCCTAAAAAGACAATATTCTCTTACCAAAATAGATGTGAGAAATAAAAGAGTGTTGTGCAACCTTAGACGAGTATCTCATAGAACAAGTTAGCTTTAAGTGTTCATGTTGAAAGCCGCAAACAACCTCCGTCTCATTCCACGGGACAGGAAAGGCAAGTACCGTATTTCTGTTAAATTTACACCAGTCACTAGAAGCTGAACTTAATTAAGTGTTTACTTTCTCCTTATCTGTACTTTCCATATCAACATACATCTTGAAAAGAGAACCAAAGTCGATATTCACAATACTTTCTCAAACACTGAAACAAGAGGCTGACTAAAAGTGAAAAAACAAGGAACAGCATGCCAAATTCATAGCTCAAAATATAATTCTGGATTATACCCTACTCAAGATTTAAAAATCATACCGAATAACCCTCACGTTGTTTTTAATGTCTTTTAAAGTCATTGATAACATATCTTACTTAATGGAAATCCTGAAATAACAACAAAATGAGCCTTACAAAAATAGATCAAACCGATTCCGGATTAATTTGTTGTCGACTGTTATTATTCAGATCGGTCCAGAAGTTACCATCTCTTAGTCAGTCTATTTACACAACCAATATTTGCAGCAAATTAGATGCTGGGTCAAAGTAAAACAAAGGACGCGGATTATCTGTTGCTACTTTCTGCAAATAACACTTCACTTAATTCCGTTTACAGAAAATAAACTCTCAGCAAACCAAACTAGAATCTCTGCTAACCTTTCATAAACAGAATCTCTTTTCTATATATATATATATATATATATATATATATATATATATCATCCGGTCTTTTTGAGAAACTCAAACCTGTGGGTTCATCTTTGTCTCTTCTGTATGGGTTTTCAAGAGTGCACAAACCTGGCCCACCCCTTCGTCCGATTTTATCCTATCATGCGACAGCATCGAGGTAGGTGGAAATCTTGGAACCAGTTCGACAAAGGCTTGCTAAGCACACGCTTCGTGACGTCTTTCAGTTCAATTATTCTATCAAAGATATGAACGTCCTGCGTATACAGATATTTTCGTTAGACGTGAAACCCCTGTTCAACAATGTACGCCTCGTAGAAACGATGAACTTTATTTGCGTGTTCATTAAACGTGGAGGTCTTTTGATACGCACGCAGACGGGTAACCTAAAGGAACTCCTATTGAGGTGCACATTTAATGTACAATTCCTATTCAGTGGTACATTAGAGGTACGATTAGAGATACCGGTGCACGAAAGTCTGGTTTTTGTGAGTTAATTAAGGAATTCGACGGCTCACTGATTTATTCCCGTGGACGGAGCACTGCAGGGAAACAGTTCATTTGGCCCACTCAAACGGTGGACCTTCCAAATATACCTGCCAGCGAAACAGTGCAGGCGGATATCACTCCTTTATCAGAGATGAAGATTATGCGGGAGATCAGTTACCTGAAAAGGTGCAAAGTCGCTGGACAAGATGGTTTGTCTCCAACTTTTTTCAAGAATGGAGGTAAGTCTTTGGTTTCGGAGTTACCAAAACTCCTCCGTATTATTTGGGACAGTGAGCAGATTCCCAGGGAATGGTGTGAATCTGTGATTGTATCGATTTACAAGACAGGTGACAGGTCCTTTTGTGAAAACCATAGAGGAATTAGCTTGATAATTATCGCGTCTAAAGTGCTCACCGATCTTATTCTTCACCGATTATCGAGTGCCGGCGAAATTTGTACGCGTGAGAGTCAATTTGGTTTCTGACTCGGTATTAGTTGTATAGACCACATCTTTACTCTTCGGCAAACATTAGAGCACAGACACATTTTCCGTAGGCCCACAATCTGATTCTTTCTTCATCTGGAAGCGGCGGTCGACTCAGTCGACCGCACAGTTCTCTAGCACTGCCTCTCATTGAGGAGTGTGCCAGAGAAATTTATTCACCTTTTCCAGTGCTTGTATGTGAACAACCGAAGCCGAGTTCGTGCCGACGGCGACTTTTCCCCAGAGTTCATCACGGAAAGTGATGTTCGTCGGGGTTGCCCTCTTTCACCCTTCCTCTTCAATTTTGTGACTGAATTGATTCTTAAGATAGCCCTATCTTCGTGTGAGAATAGCGGCGTCGATCTTTGTTCAGGCAGTAAACTGTCTGATTTGGAATATGCGGACGATATTGTTCTCCTGAGTGAAGAGCCAAGTATGTTGCAAGCTATTATAGATAGCTTTCATGACAGTGTAGGAATGTCTGGGATGTGTTTTGCACGTTTAAGTTGTAAAATGCTGTGACAGGACTAGATTGGCTCAACGCCAAACCTCTTTCGGCCGGGGAAGCTCCAGCTGAAGTAGATAAATTTTGTTACCTGGTAAGTTGTATCTCGCCGGGTGGACAGATAACGGATGAAGTGCCATCGCGTATACAGAAGGCTCGTTTGGATTTTGCCAATCTGTGTCATCTGTGGTATCGGCATGCCATCCAATTTTCTGTTCAAGGTAGAGTGTACACTGCGGTGGTTAGGTCCGTTCTTTTATACGTTTCAGAAACATGGCCGCTGAGGGTCGAATATAGGCAAAGACTGTCGGTGTTCGAGCACCGATATCTCCGTAGCAATGCCCGAGTATGGTGGGAACACCGTATCAGCAATGCTGGGGTTCAGCGTAAAGTGTTGAGAACAAGAGGTCAGTCTCTGGATCAACTGCCGAATCTAAACAGGTAAAGGTAGTTGGGACGTGTTACGCATGCCCACGGATAGACTTCCTCAGCGTAAGCCGCTCTTTGAGGCAGGTGATGACTGGAAGGTAGGTCGAGGTGGTCAGTCCATGCCGTGGCAAAACGTATGAAAGCCTTGACCGGTGGACTTGGCCGAGTAGGAAGTGTTAGACTTCTAGGTTGGGGTCCGTGTGATCTACCTACTAAATTGTTGGAGACATTAAGTGATATGCCTAAGTGTCGCGGCCAGTGGCGACTTTTTGGATGTCTTTCAATATGCTTCTATTCTTTTCACTCTTTACTGGATGATGTTGGAAGGTAGTAACCGAAACCAGAGCACAGAAGACCGAGGTTATTGGTTGAATGAAGTGAACCTATACAGGAGCCAACAGATTTGGTCAAAATCAGTCGGATAAAGGATATCAGCACGGCAGAGGCAATCAGTATTCGGCTACCACAGCCAAAGCTTTTTTCACGAAAGAAGCTGGTTCTGTTGCCGAAGGTCGATTATGTCATTCCCAAATGTGACACCGATCCAGGTCTCTAACTGTGACACGTAATTATACCATGTAACCTGTGTTTCTATTGATTCACTGACTAACTAATCGACTTACTGACTGAATGAATAACTAAAGAACTGGTATATATATATATATATATATATATATATATATATATATCCTTGGATGTTTCAAACCAAAGGTAATCAGCATGGCTTGGACCCCAAGCGAGAAGTTCGGATGTACCAACTTAGGTAAATGCTGATGCCAACCCCTTCACGTCCATATTCAAAGTCCAGATCTGAACACCAATTCCGTCATTCCAATCAAAACCCAGAATGAGCGGATAGCCTACCGTAAATGAGATGATGGATAGACAAAACGAAGCTCTCAAAGTAATCGGTGCTCCAAACGCGAGCATCACTGGTCAGACTGCCTTTGTCTAGTTCGAAAAGTCATTGGGCATCCTTTAAGCCTAGATGCCAAGATTAACGATCGTGAGACGAAACTTCGTTCACAGCAGAGTTGCAAACCCACCCGTTGAAGAGAGATGGATATCTTGGGGGCTTCAGTGGAAGCAGGTTCCTGAAAGTCAAATGTGCCTCCCCCTAAACGGCACCTCCAAATGCAAAATAACTCTCGAGGTACTGAAAGTTATTGACTTATTCCAACTAATAGCCCATAGATGCAAACTCCAGCTCCTGTCTTTCGTGGAAAAGCACTGCAATTATGTGTGGCAGAGAGCTTACCACATCAAGACGCCTCATTCAGAGTTGTGCGAAATGTGTTGCATAGCCCGCACGCTATCATCCAGCAACGCAATGTTATAGCGGTATTCTGTCAATAAACATTACTCGGGAGGAGTTCTACTTCGCTGCTGGATAGGCTGAACAATGCGGCCTTTGGTAGTTGGATAAGAAAATGATGCTAGCATATACTTATTCTTCATAGATCATATTAAACTTACAGTCCACTGGTCTTATCACCTGCTGAGTTGGAGGCAAACCAGCATATTCGGTCCTCAATTTTCCAACAGTTCCTAAGGTGATCGTTCCGATATTGTCAGTCAGCTGTCCAGCTGAGAGCGAGAGAATCAAATTTTTAATTTTGTATTAAAAATGAGTATGCAGATGAGTTGGAGTTCATAACAATGTTGCTAAATTAGATTGCTTATGCACAAAAAGTGCAGCGATAAACCGAATGAATGTGCGAATGTGATATGCAACAGTATCCGAATATGTCAATAACTCGTTAGATAAGACATGATTCTTAAGGTCCTAGTGAATAATTTATCTGTGATTATACGAACACCAGTGTGACTTAGGTTATCAACAACAGTAAGATGCAAGGCAATTCAGTTGGTAACAATAAATTTTACCGAGAAAATGGAACCTTCGAAGACTGAAAAAATGTCTGATAATTAACTGAAGGAGTTTTGTGAAGAGCAATTTTGAGAAACAGACCCAAATTAGGTGAACTCAGTACGAGATGTTGTGCTAATGGGAAGCCAAGATCATTCATTGTGGTTTTTGTGTGGAGGCTCTTAGGCTTTCACGAAAACGGACAAAACGCAACACTTACCAACCACACTCGGTTGTGGCGTGAGGCCAACTGTTTGAAGAGTGTTGGTTCCAGCTGATGAAACCACCGAAACAGTGGGTGACGGAACTACCGTCATAATTGGAACGACTGACAATGGAGGCCGTCCAAGGGCTGCTTGAATTGGTGTTTGTGTTTGCAACACTGTTGGTTGAACTGGTGCTTGGGGCTGCACTATGGCTGTAGGAATTTCTCCTGGTTGCAAAACGACGGTTGGTGTTTGAAGTGCAGCGGTCTGCAACAGCACTTGAGCATTGGCTAAATTCATAAGTAACGGCGAAAGTTTTAGTTTTCTGGTGAGTCTCCGTTTATTAGTGCTGAAAACGTTCAAAACTGTCCAACAATATGCAGGCATGATCATCGGTCACAGTGTTTGTAGTTGCTTATCGGTTTCATCATCATTTTCACTTAAAGCGAAATATATTCTGATAGAATGAGAAGTTTCTGTCAGTCGAAGCCGTTTATAAAGGCTTTCTGACAATGAACTACATTCCTCAGCAGAACGGATGCCTCCATGAGGGAAATGTAAGCGAAATTATTATGAACCTTTATATTGGCTTCTATTTTACCCTACCTGAAATGATAAGATCAAGTTTCCACTATAACAAACGTACTCTCCGGATGTGTACACAAAAGCCAGATTGTGATTCAGCTCATGGTGCAGATCGGTTGATTATTTTCAATGAGTCACAAAACGATGTTTTAATTCTTGTATATCCACTTAAGCGAGTAACTTTCAACATTCCACTTGAAGAATATGTATGAGCGAGCTACTGTCCGTTCAGTCGCCGGACAGTCAGCTTAACAGCTGAATAATCAAGATTCACATTTAATTCTGCAGTGATTTTACCTAACCTCGGGAACTACTCGTCACTTTTATTAGTTCAGTTAGCCTTAAAATACATATTCATTCGCAAATTAAAATAGTTTTTTACTTTCCATTATCCTGCAAACTTGAGAAATGAACGAACAACGAGAAATACTTACACCACTTGCAAGGTTGAGGCGGCCGAAGTCCCATGAGAATGCACAATCAGGTTATTGTCGGAAGAGTGATTTATACTTCTAGAAGCAGTAAGTCACACGTCCGTATCACGGGCACTAATGAAAACACAAAATTCTTCTTAACTGATCGCTTAAAATTGTCTGAATTCCTCTTATATTGTGTTGCATGTTAACCGGGTTGGTCGCACCGGCTGGAAATCAAGCTTGGAGAAAACTCGACCATAAAACACAACAGAGTACCATACGTATTTTGTAGTGTGGGTTATTTGTATGTATTTCGCAGTTGCTCGCAAGTAATTGCGAGATATATAAGCATTTCAAACGGGAAGCAGGCTAAATTTAGGTAAAATAACTCATCCTGCGGGGAAGAACTAACTTGGTGGGAGACTTTCTCCTGGAGGTAATGAGTTAACAACCATGTCTCTCTCCCAAGCTGTCAAGCATTGTTAGCTGTCATAATGGGCGACATATAAACAGACGTTATTCAGTGATTCGGGTCGTCCAAGACTGAATCAGGGTGGCGCAGTGTTAGCAGACAACCCTTCAAGTTGCATAGGCTTGGATTGAGCCCTGCGTCCGAAGGAGGGTATGTCCCACTGATGACCTCTAACAACAGCGAAACTCCAGTCTGATTCCTCCGAGTGTGGAGTGTGCTATGTTGATTGTTTTGTCTTTTTATCGTACACTTGATGATATTTTTGTTATTTTTTGTCTAACCAACATTTTTAAGTTGTTGGGATAAAAGAATTCGACAGATACACCATAGAGCATTTTTGCCACCTTCTTTTATTCTGAAAAAGTCGCTCCTCAACATCTTCAGGCTACAGCAATTCTCGTCTCTGGACCCCTAAAGCGAAGACGGGAAGCACCAATCGAAGCCAGTGCTAATGTTAGCTTCCTCATATCTTTTTACCAGTCTATGACTTGACCGCCTCTTTGCTTCTTCCAACTTTACCCGGTACGTGCAAATAGAGCCTGCAAAAGTAGATCATGTACAGGCATTTGCATAACATGCCTGAACCCTCAGAGGTGCTTTAGAGCCATCACTTGGGTCATACTGTGTCTATCCACACCCAACACACTAGGCCACACCTCGTCATTACTCACCCGATGTTCCCACCACATGCTAGCAGTTTAGAAGACCAGACAAAGCATTCTGTAGAATACCGTGTGCGACAAAACTGAAAAGAAATGGGATATAGAAAAATCTTGTCGTGCCTACGACGTAGGGTGTGACGATGCAACTTTTTAGGGATTCACACATACTTCTCAACTATTCCATTTTTCAAAAAATCATTCTATGGTGCACTCGTATCGACAGGGTCTTGGGCCGCGCCAGTGCTCAGAAACACGGTGTTTGTCGGTCTGTGAAAACACTGACACTGCTTTAGTAACTGTTGGATGGTGAAGATTTGATTGATATACTTCAGACCTGGGCGAAACGGAGGCAGCTTCTCGCGGTTCTTTTGCGCAAACTGCAATTTATGAAAGACACAAGTAGATTTGATACTATTGAAATAAAGAGTATACTTCTCTGGATATCGCAGTCATTACGCCAGCCATTCTTATAGACGAGGACAACTTCCGATTCCTCCACAATGAGAGGACCTGCAGATAATTCCAAACCTTTGAGGACAAAACACGAGATTTTCTAACAAGCAGTACTCCACTTTCTTTAAACAGAACTAGGAGAAAGCCACTTGTACCCGACACTCTTCAACTTTCTGGGGATCGGGTTTACCTCCATATATGCTCCTCATTAGGTGAATCTGTTGGAAAAGGCCACGGGAAGCATGTTGCAAGAGCTATAGGAGTGGCTGAAATTGAGAACCATATGAATTGTGTCTGGAAGTTCTTTGTCTAGCGCCCGAGACGCCATTGCGGATTGTGATATGGCAAGCAGTCAGCTTCGTAGATTGTTGCACTTCCCCATAGTGACTTTTAGTCGGCGATTGAAATGAGAAAGGACAGTCTGCGGTTCCTCTCTTTGATGGCAGCATGTTCCACCTCCAGTGCAATTTGCGGCTGTTGTGTCCACAACCAGTAGCAGAACATGTAATGGTGGCGTTGCATTTATTTATGCGACTGTAAACACAAAACCCGGCCGTAGCCGGCGACTGAGCGGCAAACAAGCAAGTGAGTTGGCATAAAGAATTAAACTACTTGTGCCGTCACGCGCAGCAGAGGAAGACCAATCAGTACACAGCAAAATCGATGGGTCAGTACTGCTGGCGCTAAAGCATGGTTAAAGATCAAGGCAAATTGGGAGTATGTCCATTCATGAGAGGAATATTGATCGGTTGTCCGCGTAGTGTGCGAGACCCTAACCAGACACAACAGCGGCCATCTCATAAAAAGCCGTGATTCGGTATGCATTATTTTTAGCCGGGATAGACATGTATGTGTCAAGAAGCAGATATCCATGGCCTTCAGTCACGATTATACAGGCAGCCATTCACTAGGCAAGCGAAATGCAAACAGTTTTTTTCTAAGTAACCAGTCCTAAATAATGATAGCGCATTTTGTAAAACGAACGGACGAGTTGGTCGGGACACCTGATCGCAGACTAAATGTCATGGTAGCTTACATCTGGAAAGTCCACCGAAGAACAAAGGACTGCTTAGTACAAACTACTGCTTGAGTGCGCTCTAGTACAAAAGGCAGTCTTGTACGCAGTCCTTCCACTTGTGGTGTATTGCGATATGGTTGACCTGGGTGCACTGGTGCCTCAAAGATTGCGAAAGCCGAGTGGAGCGCCTATGGTTAAAGCGTCTGAAGTTCGTACTAAGAAGGCATAGGCGATAGTCGGAGCATGAACAACCTCTCCCCCTCTTTTCCAAGAGATAGGAATATATTTCAAAGGAGTCTTCTAAATACTCTTCGTCCGGTGACAGCCGAATCACTCTAGCACCGACGTCTCCTGCCAAAATCACGATATCAGCCCAGCCAGTTTCATGTAAAAGGTCGTGGAGCTTTTGGATAGAAGTCTTCTTCTACTACATCTTTAATGCAATGGGTGGATGCATACGCCGAAAGGAGAAACCGATTAGGTCTATCGGTAAGGCAACTGCTTATTTCGCACGAACCTCTAAGTCACACTGCGAACAGTTGACTGTAGACTGGTATTCAATCTATGAGCTCCACTTTATCCCCTTCAGTAAGAATTACTGGAAATCCTAACCTCGGCTTCCTCAGACAAGCATGAGTAGAACTCCATAAAAGGATTTTCTGAGGGACTCAACCAAATGATGGAACTGGAGTCCTAAATAGGGATCTTTTGAATGCAATACAAGTCGATGGGACGGAACTCAAGTGTACGAACTAAACCCGTCAGTGCATCTACCCACATCAGGGTTTGCTTGCTGAATATGACTAGTATGAGTGTAAATTGAAGACAAACAAGGACATCAGCCAGGAGTCACGGGTCTGACGAAACTTGAAAACTAGTTGTAGGAGTACGGCAGAGTACATAGCAAGGACTTCCATCAGATGGACTTCAGCTACTGCGGAGGACTGAAGTTCGTGTTAAGTGTAAAAAGGTAGAGAATTCGGGGTGGGGGCAGTGATGATGAGTGTGAAGAAAGAAATATAAGTTTTGTGCAACATGTAAGGGATAGTTGGTGTGTGTGTGCATAAGAGAGCAGTCAGTCAGTGCCGCAGATATCTTTCATGCTTTAGCGGACTCTTATACTATTGTATTAACCGGTACAGATTAGATTTTTGTTCGAGGATGGTCGTCTAGCATTTGGGCAACCAAGCGCATCCTTCAAGGTGGCGGCGTTTGTTCGGATGAGCCGGTGGCCAGCTGTTTGGTTCATTCGCCTTTTCTGGGAAACCTTGTCCGGCTAGTGGAACGCAATAAGGAGTAAGGCCTTATTCATTCGTGACCTGCACTCGACAAGCCACAGTACCGGCAGAAGATTCGTGGCATTTTAGAGCGGAGAAAGTCATCCAAGAGGAAATCCCAACACATGCTTAAGTACTGCTGTTGATTGTCCGAGACTGCTAAGTTGGTGAGGCCAATTATTCAGGGTTGGCCACGGGAGAAGCCGTTCTACTATTTGCGACCTGGGGGTGCTTTTGGTAGCATAGAGCCCTGTTCTATCTGGATTGGACAATCAAGACACATCCAGTGTGGGATTTATGGGCTCATATAAGTGACTGATAGGTACTGACTGAACCAGTTTCCAGTGTTACAGAACCTTTGAATGAGAATAAAACGAAACTGAATTTTCAAATGGTACTGAGAAATTGTAAAATTGTTTGTTTAACCACTGACAATTGTCTTAAGCAGACTAGTGTAAAAGATTATTATACGGTTGACGGTGCAACATTTTGGGCGGGACATTTCGTAAACTGAATCCAAAGGGTTACAATATAATACCTTGTTCAGCCAAAGCCTGTGCCCTTTTTCTTCGCAGCTTCGCAAGTTTCAGTGCACGTTTCAGCTGTAGTTCCTTTTCAGCTAGAAGTTTGATCATCAGAACGGAAGAAGAATGATGGTTGTTGGGGGAAACGAATAAATATTTTATCTACTCCTTTCAGCTAGTAGACCAAAAAAAATAATTGGTCTGCATAAACTTTAAAAATGGCAAAATAACCAAATGAAAGAACGGTATAAAAACTGGGAGGCAATAAATGCTAAAGTGAGTGAATAAAAAGTTTTACATCTTAGCTAGGTGTGAAGATTTGGATGGTTCTGCACGCAGCACGACGTGCAGTGGCTTTATGTCCATGAGGTAGCCAATCAGATAATGCCGGACACTGGCAATTAGATCGTAGTGATACAATTTGATCGCGTAGCGTTTGGTCAGTATAATGTCCCCAAACAAGGCAATTCCATGCTTTACATAAATAACTATATATATATATATATATATATATATATATATATATATATATACCCACTGTTCCTTTTGCCAGTTTCTGACGTGTGTAACTCCAGGTACTATAAGTAGTTGTTCAGTTAGATTCCAGTTTTAAACTATCCCAGTCCGTAACTGAAATCGATCTATTTCACTCATATTTCCCCCCCCCCCTTCAGTTATTTCTCTCCTAAGGAAATAGCGTATCATTCTGTTGACACACTCATTTAACTGATCATTGGCTGTGAGTTAAAAGCCAGTATCTGATTGTCAGATGATTGAGTATGAGTGTGTTATTGAAACATGTACAATAAACAAATTTTTTTATATTAATTGAAAATATGAATTAGAGAAAATAATCCCAAGTTTTATTTACTCCAGTGAAGTACAACAGGATCTGTAAGAATCCAAAGCTACTGAAAATCAAATCAAATCCCTTTTATTCAGCTGAATTTACCAGATAAAATGCGAAGAAAAAGCAAAATAATTAGCTGAAAACATACCGAAATCATCTGTTTTTTATTGAAAATTAAAGTTTAGCAGTTTAGTTATTGTTCATTACGTAACTTGGTCAAAACCGGTAAACTCTCTTGTTGTCTTATTCGGTGGTGCTTCTAATGAAATAAATTTAACGATCCCATGAAAAATGCAACGGTATGGGCTTTATTGTACTCTTATCACGGCGGCGGTAATGCCTCTGTTTGAATAAAGCGGGAGTGGTAGATGAGTAGAAGAACTGACGAAAACCGGGTAGATAATTGCGAATAATATCATTATATCTACACTGAGTTTGCGCCGTTAGCCGCGACAACGCATGACAATGTTGTGAGCAGTTTCTGAAGGGAGGTATCCTAATCCTCAATCGACCGCTGTGAGCAGCAGTGAGGCATGAACCTTGTGACCCACTTATGAGCAGATTCACTGTTTCTTGCTACAAAACATCTAGAAAAAATAATCCCTAACAGTCGTATGGGGTGGACTGCTGTTGCGATATATTACTGAACAGGTCGTTCAGATAAAAAAGACTATTTTCAAGTTCTGGAGGGTAGATTCAACGGTATCAATTATCCGGCTTCATTATTGCTCTCTTGCGATGAATATTTTAGTCAATTTTCTGAATACTACCACCAACTGTACTCGGAGTACCTTGCCGATAATTCGACAACAAATAATAAGCGGAATATTGCCTGGAATAAAGTGGCTTATTCAAAGGATTCTAGTGATACGAACAAATTTCACACCGCGTACATGATAAAATTGAAGCAACAGGTAGGCTCTTGCCAATTGGCGCAATTGCGTAAAATCACTACTCACTTATGTTTAAGAAAAAGGTAATATTTGCAGCAGTAGATACACACTGTATGTAAAACAGTTGGTCACGCAGCATGAGCGCATATTTCACAGGTGAAACCATGAATGCACCATGCAGTTGTTTTATGAGTCGATAAAAGACAAAACAGCTTCGCAAAGCATTCGTGGTTTCCATTGGTGAGTTGATTGTTCATGCTATGTGATTATTTAACGTACAAATAAAACGTTGCTTCTCGTCTCGATCGTTTATGTGAAGGGGTTGAACGCTGTATGCTAGACAGTCATCAGCTGATGATAAAAACAAGTTTGAAACGTACATGTAGGTCCTGAGTGGAGAATAACGGTGATTTAAAAGCAACGTAACACAAAATAGCGAGTTTAGTTAGACGGAATTCGCTCCTTATTACCATATTTCATTCAACTGTATCATTAGGCTCACACGGTATATTCAATGAAATCACTGAAATCACTGGTTAAATTTGGTTGAATAAAGCTGACGTTAATCGCCAATGATAGCGTAAATAATGTTTGGAATTAACTTTGATTTAGAATAAACTTTTACCTCTGAACTATGCAACGGCTAGCATTTTTGCAATATAGCTCTCGGTTCTGACTATCTCTCAAAATGTGTGGTTTCTAAGCATGTAAGTCGGTCTTTGTACATAGTAATAAGTTAATCGTTGGACTAAAAGTTGTTGCTGAGATGATTATAGTGGTTATGACCAGAATTTTTGATCGGATGGTCAAGGATTTTGGAGCTTGATTGATGCAAGCAATTTTTCTTTAAACTCAAGCAACAAATTTCAACAACCGGTAACCAAACCTTTCAGGAAACGTGTACATGGAGCCAAGAACCAACTCAAAAAAATTCAAAACACATCATTATTACCGCTGTATACACTCACGGTATCTTGCCACTCCTATTACTGTTAGAAGGATAGCATGGAGACTGATTACTTCCACCGTAGTTTGTTTTACCAACAATAAAACGGGGGGAAAGGCGAAACCTCGTTTTTCAAATGCTCAGACAATTGACTAGATAAAGATTTTGGCTGGTAAGTGGGTAAATTGAGGCCATTGTATCTCCCACATCAGATGAAAAGAAGTTTGACTGTTGCCTTTTTAGGAGTCAAGTTCAAACCTGTGCACACGACAACTGTTAACCAGTAGCGCCAACTTACCATTCACGTGACCTATACGAGTGCTGTCATGAATCACCGAAACCAGTGTTCGCAGTCCAGATTCGTTACCGTCAGAGTAACCATAAGATAATTACTGTCTTGAAACTTCTAAATAACAGAATTTCCTTAGAATGATAAGATGGCATGCGCGTGATTCATGTGACAATACTCTGGGTGGGCAAGTTTAAAAATAGCTTTCATTATGTAATAAGAGCACGTGTAATAAAAGGGAATATAGAGCATTGTTCAGCCAATTTCGAACATACATAACGATAATATAACTTCCAGTGTTAAAATGGTAACCAGAAAACTGAAGCTTAACGGAAGGAAGTGAAAGATACCCCAAGCAGGATGAAGGGAAGCAACTGGTTCTCTTATTTCCGGTTATCGATGGTCATTCTAACAAAATTAAAGAAAGCACAATTGACCATTTTCCTTATATATCTGTTTTGTTGGATGAGGATGTTGGTTTCACATAGAATAGTCAATCGTACCGTACGAACACTGAGTGTTCTGCTGTTCATAATGCCATATAAATGAGAAGGACGTCGCTAGGAAGAGGACTGTCATAGAAGCCCATTACAATGTGAATGGTGAGTCATGATAAAAAGTCAACAATAGACGGGAGTATTATTACATAGCATTGATCAGAAGCAGGCCTAAGCCTATGGGTTAGTGTGTGCTTTCATTGCACGCGTGCATGATGGATTTGATCCATTGTTCATATTTAGTGGAAAAGTTTTCTTCTGATTTCAATACTCTCAGCAAAAATATGTCAAACAATGAACAATGTTGCACTCGGGCTGGTTTTTACTTTGAACACTTCTAGATGTTCAGGGTGCTTCTTTACCCGTTTACTTTCGACTTCCCTCACATAATACGTAACTGCTATCAGCAAAGCCCTTTCTAGGGTTAACCCAATCAAATTTCCAGGAACAATCGTACATTACAAACTTTGATATTGCATCTGAAGATGAACAAGGATAAACCGGTTTTCAATGAAACTAAGTGAGCTATGTAAAGAGTTTTCTTTTCAGAATAGCCATACTGGTTTGTTTAGAGAGAGGTGATAAAGTTCGTTGTAAGTTGCTTTTTCAGCTTATTATTATGAGCGTATTAGAATAATACTGAAAATAGAGTATAAAACGTCTTGGGAAGAAATTTGAAAGATATGATATTTTATCGGCTAAAAATCACATTCTTCGAAAGCTTCGGAAGCTGGAAATCATACTTCGGTAAAGGCAATGTCTACTCACAGTAGGAGAATTCCCGATTAATAACTGAGTAAAGTAGAAAAACAATTTACCGTTTTTATGCTTCGGTCACTAGGTTGTTTACACAGAGGTATCTTGATCAAAAACCCATAAACTGCCAAGTGTCGTAATAGGTGAGTAGCCTTACTCTATTACTTCAAACAACTTTGCTGTGGCTGAATGAGGCGAATATTCTCACTCTAATCTGTTGTGAATAGATTTTAGCTTATTTCCACACCCAACCATATACTAGTTCATTTTTCGGCACTAATAAAAAATCTTTCTGTGTTGTCACCCTCCCCTGTGCATTAATGGGTATATTTCACGAACTTTGTTTTTATTCTGATTGAACAAAATCCACACAAACTTTGGGTAGTTATATGAAAAATCCCATAAAAGATATTTTTCAGTATATGCTTTACTACATAATATGAATCTTTAACTCCTCAGTGAAAACCTTGGAAGTGCTGTATATCAGTTTCATCCTTGTCAGGAATCGTCAGCTGAGCACATCCATGGAACTCCGGGGTGAACGAAGATGGGTCAAACACATAGCCACCTCGCTGTACGGAATGACTTTCTCTGGTTATCTCAAGCTGACACCTGATACATCGCCTTTCTGCCACTGGGTTTTCCAGGGTGAAAATCCGTTGGTTGCACCCCGATCGACTATGATGAGTTGTCCACCATAGGAGTTGATTGATGGGCGGAAGGGGGGATGATTTGTCAAAATTGAAGGATGAAAAAGCAGTACGATGATTTCATGGTTTTCAATGGTGAGTTGGAAGTTCACTATAAATAATTAACCAGATTACGTAAAATCTAGTCACCTGCTACTCAAGCTCACAGTTTATTATTTAGCTTCCAAGAATCTATGATAAACGTCTGGTAGAGAGATCACTCAAACTCTTCAATGCAAAATAGCAATGGATGTATCAGCCATTCGAAGCAAAAACTTTCGGTTGAGCGAACACACTGAGTTTCTGTTATGTTGGAAGCTTGAGCTTACTCGAAGAATAATACATACGTATGCATATTACACAGGTTCGAGAACAAGCATGGTGCCAACGCAACAACAACAGAGGAAAACTGCAAAGTCGGGGGGCGGGGATTAGGAGTCTGCGTAAACAGTACAGCAAGTAGAAGAAAAAAATTTAAAATATTTTTCACCGTACACGTTTTGTAGATTTTTATATGTTATTCATTATTTTATAAGGAACGGGAAGTCAAGAGACAGGCAATAAATCATTCTTGCCTCTGGATTCAGTTCTGAGCAATATCTATCAGAGTCTCTGACCAACGGCAATCGTCATCTCTTGGGCCCAAACCTAGAGGGCGGGAAGCGCCAACCGAAGCCGAAGTCGAAGCGAATTTCCTTGTGCCCCTAATTCAAGTCATAACTTAACCGCCACACCATTTCTTCCAGCCTTGCAAAGCACATGAAAAGAGCACGAAAGAGTGAACGATGGACAGGCATACGCAAAATATGCCTAAACTATCGAAGAAGATGTAGAGCGATTATCTCTATCAGGGGCGACTATCAGCACCGAACACTGGACGACGAACATCGTCATTGCCCACTCGATATTCCCACTAGACACGAACAATGCTCCGGAGACACCGGTGGTCGATTACAGAAAGCCGCCGAATATCCGCAACTAGGAAGGGCCGGGTCTCAAAACCGTAATGAAGAACGCGACGAACTGTGGCACTGTATACCCTTCCCTTGAGAGGAAGCCGAAAGTCCTGGCAGCAACACAAACGGCGAAGGTCCACGAAAGCTGTTCTGGCTCTCTCAGTTAGTATTGTGTTCTCCCCAACACCACCACCAGCTGTGATCACGCTCCCGAGGTAATTAAAGCTATTGACTGCCTCTAAACGACCATCACCAAGGCTGAGTATGGGCACAGGCTCCTACCAGTCTTAAACAAGTATTTTGCTTCTTGAAGGCTCGAAGCACATGCCGTATCCGGACACCTCAATCGCCAAGTGGTTCAATGTGTGTTAAATCGTCTGTGCACTGTCGCTCAGCAAGGTGGTATCATCAGCGCAGTTAAGTCAAAAAGCTCTCTTCCTTGGGGGCAGTTCAACCCCACCTTTTTGAAGACCAGATACAACGTTCCATAGAACATCCTTTTTAGCGAAGTTGAAAAGAAACGAGGACCTTGGGCAGCCTTGTCGTACTCCACTGGAGACGACAAATGGTGGCGAAAGCTAGCCATGGGCCCTAACTCGACCTAGGGTGTGACGATGCAACTCTTTGGGGACCAGAGCATACTTCTCAGGCATACTATTCCTTAATAAACACTGCTACAGTGCAGACCTATCGACGGAGTCGAAGACCACGCGAATGTCTAGAAACACAACAATCGTTGGCCTTTGGAAGGCATAACGATGCTCTAACACCTTTTCGAAGGTAAAGATTTGATCGACGCATCCTCGACCGGTCCGAAACACAGCATGTTCCTCACGAGTTTGTTCATCAAGCGTGTTGTATAACCTGCTAAGAATGACAGACACTAGCAGATTAGACGCTATCGGGATTAGGCTTATACCCCTACGGTTGGCGCAGTCACTGCGCGAGACCTTCTTGAAGATAAGGACAACCATTGATTCCCTTCACAAGGAGGAAACTTTCTCGGAGTGCCAGACCTTGAGAACAAAGATTGAAGTTATCCGACAAGCTCTATCCCGCCATTCTTAAATAGGACTTGGGAAAGTCCACCGGAGCCCGGCCCTTTATGGCATCCTAGGGTTTGGATTTCCCTGCACACCTCCGCCTCAGAAGGTGGATCTGTTGAAACAGGCCACGGGACGTGTGTCGGAACAGCTATAGGAAAGGGCGACGCTGAAGGCCAGCTAAACTGTGTTTTAAATTGCTTCGCCCAGCGTACAAGACATCGCTGAAGACTGTGAACAGGCGAACCGTCAGCTTCACAGATTGTTTCGCTCACCCCAAATAGTTTCCTACGGGTAACTCAAATGAGATGAAACAGCTTGCAGGAATTCCCCACAGCGGCAGTATGTTTCACCTCAGATGTTTTTGAGACCACCAGATTTCGCGATCCCTACGGAGACTTGCATTGAGATAACGTCTCGCTGTGAGCCGTGTTATATTATGCTCACTACCGGCCGGGATGGACTGGCGTGCATCGAGAAGGCGCCAAGACTCGGCAGAAATCCAGGGTGTAACGACACGACGAGTCAGGCCATAAATCACGTTGGCAGCAGAATGCAAAACATTCTTAATAAGCGACCAGTGCTAGCTGATGTTGTTTGGTGGCATTGATCTTAGCTTTCCAGCTAGAACGTTCGGAAGGTTGAGAGGCCAGACGGATCAGAGAGCATACGGCATTCTACCCGGTGCTGCATCTTGCGATTGGAACACCCACCGCAACACAGGGACAGTTTAGTACAGACCAATATGTGGTTGAAGTCAAGGAGAGTGTTCCACAAATCAAGGACAGATGGACAGTTTTAAACATGCTCTCCTAGAAATACGGTATTGCACCACTAGCTCATTGCTAAATGACTTTGTCGGAGTGGTTTCACCCTATATGGTACTGAATTAGAGATGATTTCAAAAGCCTCTCTCCTAGCTATGTGAACTGTTTGTCGTTCCACCTAGATAAGATACAGAGAACCTGCAGGTAAAAAATATGAGCTGGGCACGGGCAACTTTAAAGTTTCGTTCATATTTTGAAAATGATATGCACAAAACCATGTATGAAACAATACCGGAAATGCATTTTCTGTAACAACCTTCCCAGCTGGTCGTCGATTGCAGCCCTATGAAATGAACGCTTTATTATTATGTATATCACGCAATTACTTGCGCGCAGTGTGTGGGATTGATGAATATTCGTTTAGCTGACTGTCCTTCGGACTCCATCTTTCACGCACAAACCTCAGGTCATCCAACGAACCTGCACTCGGAAGCACCAGACTCGAGTTTCGCTCTTGTTCGAGCTCATCAGTGGTGCATATCCTCTGCCATATCCAGGGTTTGAACCCGGACCCTTACACCTGGAAGGCGTGTGTGCTACCACTGCGCCACCCCGCTCCCGTCCGGGTTGATCCGAATCGCCAAGGCGAGCTTGTTCAGATGTCGACCTCTATGATAGCCACAGATGTCCGACAGCTTATTAGTTCTTTTCTTTTATTGGTAAGAATAATTATCCTTGGAAGCTTATATTTTTTCCTAAAATGTGAGTAACAGAAAAGTACTAACTCAGAGACAGTTTACGAACTGCTTTTCGTTTGGTTGGATTGGTTTCAAAAGTAATCCTCTGAAATCACGCTTTTCAAGACGTTCATAATCCTCCTATTGCATTATCGTCAGAATACCAGCCAGCATCTTGACGTAAGCGAAGCAAATGCCCAGCATAGTCGAAGGTCTACTTGTCAACTTTCGAAGAAACTGTTTATGCTGCAGTATGAGGATAACTGGAACTAAAAGGATCTTTGCTTCCTTGATCCTAGATTGTTAAGTCAAAGAATCATTCAATGTCTAAAGAGTGAAATGTTGCACAGAATGATCGGTTTTCGCCTGTGTAAATTCATACCCCCTTCAGAAGAGTGTAGCTCGTTTGACTTCAATACAGCAAGCCTATTCATTTCAGCAACGACAAAAGGTTCGTAGGACGATACTTGCCGCTAAATCAGGAGGACTTTCATAGAAGAATTCTTTCGAAGCATCTACCAACAACCATCCTGGCCATTCAAATCAATAAAATAAGGCTCTGTGGATGGTAGTTTTTGAAAATTGAATTACCCCTGGGAGACTTTAAAGCCTGCTAGTTACCAGTTGTATTTGACCATGACAATATGAGAAACTAAACAAATGGTAACCGTTTTGTGAAGGAGAAATAAATGAAACGACAATTTCGCAGTAAATATTTCAGTATTCTTTAATTTTTCTATTTTTTTCACTTATTCCTGTTTCTTAGCACAGTACCTCATTCCATGCCCTTGTGTTCAGTGATGGATTTTACTTTTCATCGAAGTAATGGAAATAAATTTTGAATCCCTCATATCAGAAAACGTGGAAGAAATTAAACAGGCCGTCCGAAATCAACAATATAGAAAGCTCTGTATTCATCATGCTCTGCCATTCGTTTTGCATAGTAATTTAATATATATCATCGTAATCTCCTTTTGCGCTCTATATTATTCAGAACCATTACTGTGTGTTCAAAATAGCTTACCAACAGGTATAACTGAGAGTAACAAAAAAACCAGTTTATTACATTCACGACGTTATCCTGCAGAATAAGTCAGTATGGTTGAAATATGCCAATATATTTCCCGTATAAAACATCATTCTTCCAGGATTGCAGGTAAAACAAAGAAAACAAATCACCCTGGTTTTACCACAACTTGACAAAACCCACTAAAATGTGGTTTTGGGGTTAGAGAGAAAAATATAATGCTTTCACGTGATTTCAGTGAATAAGCCTTTGCTGGTTGATTTCTAGAGCTTTCTGATTTTTGGTTGGCAGCTTAATCCTTCGGCCGGTGTTAATCTTGTCTGTTTAAATACGGCGGCCAAATTAACTTACGAGTGAAGTGCGTCTATTTTGTAGATCATCTCGATTGTTCATCAAAAGTTAGGTCGATGAACTATGTCGCAAATTACGAATAGTTTGCTTCCCGCGAGGAAAGTTATGCTTGTTGATGAAAAGCAGGGCAACCAGGACTAACATTATCGAACCAATTATGAAAAGATGTTGCTCCATCAATGTGGAGATTCTGTGAATAATTCAGAGTTCAGATTTTAGTCCGAGACTAAATTCATTTAATCCGACATGTGATCGATAGCACGAAGCTGATTTTCACACAGCCAACATTATATGATCACAGTTCATTCCAATTCAGACTGTGAATACATAATATGCTCATCGATTGTGTAAGTCCAAAAGCTCGATCGAATTCTGTCGCCTTACAACATTTAATGAACGTACGACGATTAATCATGCGCTAGCGATTCAAATGCCGCTTGCCAGTGCGTTTCTTTATACTTGTATTGCCTATACAAACGCCTGCATTTGCATGCTTATCGAACAGTACGTTTCTGTGCCAGTTGGTGTGATTTCAAATTTCATTTTGGGCAACTCGATCATCGCAATCAACTCCACGGTATCTGTATTCGTGCTACCGTCTTAATATGCATACGAAAGTAACACATCCACAGAGATGATGCTTTAGACAACCTGAGTAGACGGACAATGAACCCGGTGCCATTTTCTAGCACACTACAATGGCTACTTAACTACCTGCAGTCAAATGTGACTTTTCCCTAGATAGAAAATGTAAAATGAAATTCACACAAAAGCAGGAATCCGTAACACCGATGCAGATTTGATCATATCAAAGAAGCAGACCTATTATGATGTTTTTCATTAGTGTTCTTGAGCTATGGGACACAGATTTAAAATGATCTGCTTACGAGTTGTACGTACTAAGTTTACGGATCGAGCATGTGAGTAGTACAATGAAGATACTTTACATGGGTAAAGGCTCCATCATGGGTGGTATGTTCATTTAGTTCACAGTTGATCCGGCTATGAGGTGCAGAATATTTTCATTAGTTTGGAAATCTAAAGTAGTATTATGGAGCGGAATATCCTAATATAAGCAAAAGCGAACATTAAGACCGCGTTTTTGCAAGGAGATCAAGTTTTATTTGGTAACATCTCATAGGAGAACTTTTCCAGAACTTGATGCCATTTTAGGAAGTGGTCATTCCTACCCAACTTCCAAATACTGCGGCAATCAGAGTACGCAGCTAAAATTATTTAGGGACATCCACAACATATATCTGAACCAGCTAGTCTTATGTCGAAGGAGAGCTGTGCTAAGTTTGTAACATCCTCTACCCAATTCTCTACTTCTAACCTCATCGCCACGACTAATTTGGTCATTTTGGGTGAATTCTTCTTGGATGACTTCAACAGTGGGATACCAGTGTTTGTTATGCAGCTTCTACTCCGATTTCCCAGAAATACTGTAGAACTGACCACTTTATTTCCTTGAATAGTTTGCCGTAATCAGACTAATGAATATAGCTCCGAAGCAAAATGACGATGAGTGCAGTGAATGCAAAACGTTTGTGCACTATACGGAAGCTCACTTCATCACGTTTACCCTTATTTTGAATGTTACAAGTTAAACAAATCAGCCGGGGTTGATGCTTCCCTGGATAACAATTTTCTAGTGAAATGACTACAACCTGTAACGGGAGTATGATCGCGATGTGTGTTTGCACGTTACTTACCGTAATTCTTCTTTATTTTTCGCTTATGAACATAAAGGTTTACTGTACTATTAGGAATAAACTGCAACTAGACTCTGAGTCTTGAAGTGGAGAACCAAATGAGGTCTCTATAGGTCAGTGTGGTAAAGGGACGAAGGACAGTGGATTACCGTCTACCGCCGAATAATAAAATCCGCAAAGCCAGGTATTCCTTGCCAGTCACCCATGCAAGCATCAACCAGGTACGACGTTATGTAACTTCGATGATCAGATGAGAACCGGTGTTTCCAACCTGGTATGGTCGCGGTGTGTTCCAGTCGAGCAATCACATAACCACACTTGTCCATAACGCAGTCATTGACTATGAATTCAAAAATGATCGCACCTGTTTATGAACAAGTCGTGTTTCATCGATGCTGTTTCATGGCTTGAACAATAGTATCAAAAACCTGATTCAGTTTGCTGGCTTGAAATAAATACCAAAATCTATAGGAAATTGACGCATAAGGAAATTGAAGTACCTACCCTTAGTCGGACTGATAAACTAATGTTGATCATACGCACTCAGTCAGTACTCACCTTTGAGTCTTCTGTAGATTATTCCTAAAATTATGGTAAAGACGAAATAAAATCCGTTGTCTGAGAGTTTACCGTTATCCCTCGGAACTATGGTGCGGAGCATCACGATGTTTTTTCCCTGAGAGTAATGAGCTTTAAATTGATTGTAGCAACATATTTTCAGTGTGCATTACTACAAGTGGTGAACAGCAAAAGAAAGATCTAATTGCTGACAAATTTAGCTTTTTATGATGCAAGAGCGTCTAAAGTAACTCACTATCAATACGTTTAGCGTATAATACTGAAAGTAATGAAACATTTCGAATAATTAAAGCCATTTTGTAGTCGTAATTTCAGTTTTGTGATGCATGGAAAACATTTTACGTCAGCGAAATTCAAAACAATCTCAAACGTGAGATCCTTTTTCAGCTTCATGGGCATATCAACGGAACGAACTCTGCTTAACCAACCAACAACTATTTTGTGCAAAAATATTTAAAAGTAGACATCCTCAGAAGTAACTTGGATGACAGTCTGAAGTTGAAATCTATCGGGGTGTGATAAGAACTTCTCTAAAACCAGAGGAACGATATGTATTACCGCTCGTCCGCTTCGGCATCACATGTTGATTCTTTTTCACTGGTTACGAATTTTCGCAAGTGCCTAAACACAGTGTTTCAAGTGCTGTTACATATCCTATATACGCAGGATACAGGACGAGTGCAGTGGAAGTTCAACTTCATAATGAAAGTAACAGTTAACCTGATACTGAGACTTGCGGTGGAAGGCAAAACAAGCCCAAAAAATAGCTGAACAAATAGATACAAATCTGGATCAAGGTATCTTTATTGTCCATAGTGTGTCACGTGAGCCATGTCTTTGCGCTTTCGTTGTGGGACTCATTTGAATTTGTCTTCGGGAAATAAAATAAAAAGATTTTCGGAATCCACTTTCTGGAAGTACCATGTTCATATACCAGTTGGTGAATCCTCATTCACTTAAATGTTACCACTCTTTAGCGATGCATTCTTACGACCGTGGACCGGTTTCGGCTCTAGTTTCAAATGGTTACAACATATTACCAGTTTACCTTACTTCATAAGTTAAGTTTCTATTCAATATAAACTAGTTTCGAGAGGTAATCTGGATTGACATTTTTTCTTTCTGATTTGTTTTCAACACAAAACTTCGAAATACTTCTAGACAACTCTTGATGCGTCCAACTTTACCAGAGCAAAACTCTTGAATACTTGGGAAGTCCCTAACAAGAAAAGTTTGGTTAAACTACGCGTGAACATCTTCAGGTATTTGATGAATTGGTCCGGCTTCAGTTCAACAGAACGTTTCCTGTGGTTGTGTGAAGACGTTCTTGTTATCACAAATTATTTCACGTCTGTATTCTAATAAGAACAGATGGTTTATTGCATGGTTTGTAAAATTCACATGAAACAACTTGCATTTGAAGAAAAAGGCTTGGTATACTAAGTGTAAAGGGGTACGGTACTTGAAAATTAGCATAACATTTATCAAAGCAAATAGAAAAAATGATGGAAAAATTTAAAGTGGGATATGAAGTAACCGTCACAGTGACAATTCAGAATGTTACAAATGCACATGTGGTGTAGTTTCATTGGACCGATAACCTAATCCATTCCGTTACTAGTAGATTTCTTTAAATGGGAACTTATAAATTTCACGTGATCAAAATATGGAACGGAGCCTTTCGTATAAATCGTTTGCCTGTCAGTTTTTACTTAATTTTTTCCATTATAGATATCTACCACTAAATCAAGGTTACTCTGCCTGGGATCAGAGAAACAATAAAAAAATACCGCAGTGCAGTCAAAGCATGTGCTTGTTTAAAGACTGCTGATATTGGCCAATGAAAATAAGTTAGAAGGAAATATTTTTTGCTAATATTGAATGGTTAGGTAAGTGTTTGCACGAAAGGCTAAAAAATGCTTAACAACGATGAAATCGCTTCTTAAATTTGCAGTTATTTATCTTTCACACGCTCAAATGTAGTATGCCAGCACATGAAATCAAACTCAAAATACTTCATTTACTCGGTCAGTTTGTCCGTCGATCGTTCAGTTGATCAACCGGTCGGTCAGTCAAACGGCGGACAAATAGAGTTGATAGGCAAGCATAATTCAGGTTCACTGCTATTAACTTAAAAGAACCTCACAGTCAAAACCAAGGTTATCGTCCATTGCTGATGGAAGTGTAAGGGCTAAAAGCAACACCTTTCCGACCCGGGGAGGAGGACTTCCAGGTCGTTCTACGGGGTAGGTCATGGGATGGAACATTTTGCTTTGGGCTGTTACAGAACACTCCTCTTTGCTATGCGGACTTCCTGACCTACTAATGGCGGATTTTACTTTATTGATGTTTGTGCTCCTAAAAAATCAGAAGTAAGTAAAATCAACGCGCTAAATTATGACGGGTCTTGGGCTTTTAGCAACCAGAAAGGATTTATAGGTCTGCGCAGTGTACTTATTATCGAACGAGCATTCTAGCACTCATGCCGTGATCGAGTGTATTTGCCATGTCATTGATGAAGTGCTAAATAAATGTAAAAGTTGGAAAAACTAACTGAAC
The DNA here is from genome assembly GCA_948099385.1 of Fasciola hepatica. NCBI lineage: Eukaryota > Metazoa > Platyhelminthes > Trematoda > Plagiorchiida > Fasciolidae > Fasciola > Fasciola hepatica. The sequence goes on from CANUEZ040000195.1 coordinate 830,191, forward strand.
TACAAAGTTTTGCGGTCATTATTGGGAATCTTTCGGTATCGTAACTTTGACAGTTCCCAATTGGTTAATTCATTCACGAGGCAGTACATTTAGCCCCATTTGTCGTTAAATTTGAATGTAGTGATTTGGTTTCGTTTTAAGCGATCACGCTGTACGATACAACAAAGCAGCAGTGTGAATATAATACAATGAAAATCAGTTATCCATACAAGGACCGGGCAAAATGATTCTCTTCATCACGGAAATGAAACATCGAGGACCTAGACTCCATAAAATTAACGTAATTACTAACTGATTCTTACATGCACCTAGGAGTGTAACCAACACGTCATTATATTCACATTTGAAAGAGTTTTTTGTAACGCACGACGAATGGTGGAATTTCATAGACTTCGTCCCACAAACATGAAACTAAGAAAGAAGAGGGGTCGATTTATTATAAGTTGAATACGTAAGTGAAAGTGCGATGTGCAGTGAAATTTTTCATGACTCACGTTGAACAAAAACTTTCAATCCTGAAGACATGTTCGAACAATAAATATTTTGGTTCATCCGAATTATTTTCTCAGGGAGTCATAGGTGGGTTCGTTTTGGAGAAAAATGTGGATTTGGCTGTTAGTGTCTATTGACTGACCTTATTTTTTGTTTTTGAGTTTCACTTGTTGGACCAGTGTCATTTTTAACCTATATCAGTAGGGCATCGGTGACTCCTTCAAAGCTAACAGTGTGCATTAAAAATGGAGGCAGGTTAGCTGAAAAGCCATGTTGGCTTGGGCTGAGTGTTACACAAAACCTTATGATCTCTGAACAAATTTTCGGAGACAAACAGTTTTTTTAATGATTCATTCCATAGTCTGTATGAATGATCTTGGGAATTGGTGTGTCAAAAGGGTCAGTGGTCATCCGGATAAGGAAAAATAGGTTGTGTTTGTGGGGAGACAATACGTTGTGATTTGATCGGTGCTCTGGTCTGCACGATATGGTCGTGACAGTCTTATGGTCCGGATCTGAATCATTAGGGTGGGAAAGGTCGCATGGACGCAAAGTTATTTGGAGGGTATGAACGAACTTCATCTGTCTGAACAGAGCAAGTGTCAAAAGACAGACGACAATCGCCTCCGCAGTGGTCATTATTCGTAAACGGAGGTTCTGATTTCGGAAATTGCATGTTTAGAGGCTTTATTTACGGTCTGCAGGCCGTATCGAAATGAACTTTTGCTCCCAACCAACCACTGAATATTTACTTACCCGTTGAACTAAAAGGTTGCTATTAGCTTTTTGAGTTTTTGTTTCCATATACGGATGACGGCTTCCACTGACATTGAACATGGATATATGGTTCAGTGTACACAATACAATGTACACCAAGATATTCAAAACCTTTCTAGGTGTTATATAAGGAGAGCAGATTAGTAGAGAAGCAACGTTTACAATTGTGGTGAAAATAAACTAGTAAGACTTACTCTCCATTATTATACGGATCACTGCATTTAAGAAAAGAAAACAATTCTTATTTGTGTAAAAGTGATCATTTGTTATTAAATTCGTTAGGTGTCAGTGGATATAAAAAGAACGACAGACTGGCTTTTATGGGTATATTCATAAAATGGGTTTCCTGGTAGTAGTTTAACAAAAGCAGTTCGAGATCAGGTTGAGCTCCACATCACGATTAAGGGCCATTTTTACGGTTTATCATCTCATCAATTTTTCTAATAACGGAAGATGCTGTTGCTATTGTTAGGTAGATGCTTTTGACGAAGTGTTTGTCATCCAGTTATAATGTTGAATTCCAGACCTACAAATTGGTACGGCTGCTGCACGTACAGTTAGAGCTAAGCCTCTCAAATCCGAATTAATAAGGGATGGATCATTTGGTTAGTCCTTGAAGAATCTAAACGTATTCCAAGTTCCAAACATCGATGGGTGGCATTATATCTCGGTAATGGTTTACTGTTATCCTGTTCTGGAAACTCGCAACCATGATTATGCTAGCTTGTTCAATAGGGTTCGTTTGGGAGCATTTTAATTTCTGATAAAACTGGAAGGGAATACATAAAATACAAGGGAATAAACTTTGGTGCCTCTTAGACCGAGTACTTTAGGTATGCAGATGTGAAAGCCAACGTTTGCCTTAGTTTTGATTTCGGTTTGAGCATTGCTAGTTTCAAAAAATTGAACAACAAGTTTACTTCTGATTTTTAAAAGGACACTTGAAACTATAAAATCCTTCACACTTACATACGTGGAAAATGGAGAAGCCAGGCTGTACACTGAATTGTGCAGCTTTTACTACGGCGTTTTCATGGACCCCTGATAACTTCACTTGGCGTTTATGTGAGTGGCTTTGGTCACTTTGCACTGACGAAAATCCCTCGGCATATAGTGGAACGTTTGCAGCGCACATCTTATGCTCAGTCATCAGTCAGTAGGAGAACGTTTTGTCCTGAGCTAAGATGAGCATGTTTTCAAAATTATTGCCGTATGACGCTTCTTTTCAACCAATGATTTGTAATATATATATATATATATATATATATATATATATATATATATACGGTAAAAAGTAGTATGTGGGTGGGCAAAATCTCCCCGGTTATTGTGATTATTGCCGCCCACTGGTTGCTCTTGCCGGTATCCCACTGACCATTCATTTTCATAATTGTTCACCCCTAGATGAATCGGTCACAAGGATTTACCTTGGTGCTTCACAGATGTGGAGTGACACACTTCGGGAAAGAATACATAAAATAATAACAGCTATTTCGTTTAAGTTGTTTGTGTGTACGTTACTGGCCCCTCGTCTATCAACATACTAATCACTGAAGATGTATCTGGTTCCACATTAGGCCTTATCATTCTTTGGACTAGCAAAGCACGTAGATTCCAAGAGATTTATCAAAATGACCTAACTCAATCTCTTTCAATGGGAGTCAAATAAATAACTACTCCTTTGACAACCAGTTTCACACCAGAACAAAAATCAAGATATAACTGGCATAAAATTCCTTCGGTTTGATCAAGACGTGAAATGCAATAGACTGCTTTGTTATTAGGACTGCACGTCCTCCTCACCAACACAGTAATTTATATCCTTGAGTATCTTTTGGACTTAACAACAAAGAAAGTATGGATGAAAACTCACACTGTTGCTTCTCCAAGTCGATGACTAGAAATAAAATGAACGAAAGTATGCACTACTGTAGTACACTTGAGACGGTAATAATATTCGTTCAAAAAAACAGTTACACGGGTAGCTTTCTCTGCTCACTACAAATTGATTTTTGTCCGAACGGTCTCGCATAACATCTAGAGGATAACACAAGGAGAAGTACAATTCCGTGTTCAGCGATTCCTATTCACGGCATCACATCAGATTTTTATTGAATAGTGCCAACTGATCAACTCGATGCAGACGATGGTGGGATGGGTCGATAAAAGCGAGAAGGAGAGACACAAAATCTAGAGCTAAACTGCGGATTGAAGTAACTGATATGAAAAATAAGATGCAGTTGTAAGATCTGGAATCGCTAAGAATAGCATTGTCGTTGCAACAAATTAATTACTATTCACAAATATTTTAGTTCAGCAATTCTGTGATGCTCTGGGACTGATGTTTGAGGATAGACGCTACGAAAGACTGCGTTAACAGCAAATACGTGCACACGAAATGTTGAATATTTCCCATTATTTGATTGCAAATAGCAGTGGAGCCAACGAGATGGCATCCGAGGTTCTGTTTGGGTACTTCGAATCTCACGGCCTCTGATGCTGAACCTCAAAATATGTGCCGTTTAAAAAACTTACTTACTGAGTGTTACGTTGAAAGGTAAAACTCACGAAAGTATTGTGCTGAGCCTGTGAATAACGTAGGATGAAACGAAAATACGCATGGTAGAACGAATAAAGGTTTTGGCCTGTAGGCTGTCTTCATGAAGATAATCGAAGAAAGCTCAGGGTCCGGCGAATCAGGGCATTTGAATTCCTGTACAGAAATTATGTTGAATTCTATGAAAAACTTGTACATCCCTACCATCTGTTATGGTTCTCTAACTGATGTATTTTCGGAGAAAAAGAATTGCACTATTTAAACTAATGGACCACAAGAAGCGAAGTATTCCACAAAATAACAATGAGACTGGTGTTCCTAAAAAAATAATTCCATGAACACATTTGGAATTAAATTAGTAATCTCTTACTCGTTGATAATCCCTATTTCGTGTCAATATGGATCAAGCTGTTAGTGGTGCAGTTTCAAAGTACCGTATATCATATTGGTGACAAGAAAAAACAGTAATTTCTCCTTCTTTGAATATTTGTGTCACACTGAAAGTACATTTTGGTCACTGTGACTACTGACACTGAGCTGGGTGCAGAAGAAGAACTGCTTTACAAAATAACACTAATTCCGCATCCCTCTATGTTTGGTGGAGTAGGCTTACTACTTACTGAACGAGTGAGTAGGTGGTTGCTTCAAAAACAATTACGGACTACCATGATGAGATAACCGACGTAATTAACTCACATGGAGTGAACGTAATGAGGTGAACGATACAGAACCCACTTGGCTGCAACATTTGATCGAATTGCGACTGTCCCAAAGTAGGCTGGGCAATTATGATGACAATAAGCGTTGTTGGTATACTTGATTGATTTTGGTGACCTCCGAAAGAGTGATCTCAAATGCAAAGCAAATTTACCGAGCACGTCTTGTACAATAAAACTTCTGTACTAACAGGTTCGATCAGCGGATATAACACAATACCCTTATAAGATGAAGAATTACAGTGGTCTTCGTGGTAAAAGGACAGAACGTATCAATTACTGACGGGCTCGGAGAACATGATTAAATAAGTTGATTAGCACAAATTCGCTGAAGGCTGAAAGCTTAGAAACAGGATAATGATCCTGGATTTCAGTCAGGATGGCCACTAGATATATTGTATGAAGCAATTTATTGATCATCTGGGGCTTTTCTTCTGAAATACATTCTTCAACTAGTTCTTCCAGAGTAATCATCACCGCAACTGCATGTGCAGTGATATGACACGTTACCGCCTCACCATATCTGTCTTCTTTACATACGGTCTTATTTGACTAAGGGTTCTCAGTATTCCAAGAATTATGTCACTCAAACGGCCTGTCACAACAGTATTCCGAATGGGTGATCTGGATGAAGAACGGCCACTTGATTATACTGTTCACGGAAAATACATCCAACTCGGTGAGGGAGGTACAATTAAGACAAACTTGCAGTCCAAAGTAGGATTATGAGTAAAGGTTTAATTATTGCTCACGCTGGCAGTGGTATTCGACTACAGAGGCTGTGCCGGTCAAAGCTCCACCCGAAAGGCGTTGTTTAAACTGAAAGGTAAGCTCGGATGTAAGTGACCGAGCCTGTCACACTTTGGGTAGACATACGTATCAACCGATGGGGAGTACAGAGAGAAAGGTCACCTATCAGACCGCTGTCAGCGTCTTCCACTTCACTTCATTTGATGAACACATTATCCAGTCGGCCGACCAGCTACGTTCGCTATGATTGTCTTTGCCACTCATATCCGCCTATTGCAGTTTAACAATGCCATTGCTTTCTTTGTGCAAGCACGATAAGTTAATCCGTTTCCTGGGGCTTGTGTGGTAAAAATATAGATTTTCTGAACCTATCACCGGTAACATTATCTCTGATACTGCAAACATTAACTATTATCTCAGGATGTAATTGATAAGACATGGATAAATCTGCTCAGAAATAAATTGTGCAACTTTACTCTGCTGTGTTCTCTTTTCAAGAATTGGTAGTTAAAAGTCTCTGCTCATCTGATTGACACTCTTCCAACTGAACCTGTTGATCAGAATTTGAGTTTTGTTTAACCCACTCCGGCAAAATAATCCATGACCCTACTCATCCGTTACACGAAGACTTATTCAATCGTCCCCGTTCATCCATTTTTTCCACATTCGGTCACTTTACCTCTTTATCAAATGTGTATAAGTTCTCCCTTACATAAAACTTGACTTGAATCCTGGCTAATGTGAAGATGAAAGTGATCTTCACATATATTCATGATTTTTGCACCGAATTCCAAACCAATTTGTCAAAACTCCCACAGTGAACAAAATCCTTTCTCGCTGTCTGTGCTTTCTTCATGTGCTTTTCAACTTACATCTGGAGGGTATCTCCAATGTTGTCACCAACGATTTTGTGTTTGGTTCAGACCCAGGGGCCTGGATCAAGTGCACTGCCCTAGTATCCGAAATACCTCCACTCCGTGTATGTTTATTCGTCTGTCCTCTCCCACTATGTCACACGGTTTCTGTGACAGTGTGGATCGATGTTAACTATCCCTAACCCCATCCATTTTCCGTTCGTTGTTAGTCTTTTCTTTCCAAGTTGCTTCTTAACAACCTATGGTTTATAACCCGGCACTGTTTGTGCATCCTTTGGTCGAGTTGTGTCCTTCCATCCACTGTTAAACTGGTTTTTTGAGTTTATTTGTGTCTTTCAAACTTACTTATTCACCAATTCCCAGGACAGCGTGATGAGATCTGTGCACTCATACTCGTATTTGTGTTTGATCCGTTTGTGGGCTTTGTTTTAGCTTTTTGCTTTCCAATCCTGCTCTTTTCCACACCATCATTATTGTCGTTTCAGGCTTATTGATTCGAAATCATAATTCATATCTGTTATAAGGTCTGTTCAATGAACATTTCCCTTGTTCCTTTGTCGGGGTCGCGTTCGCTCTCTTTCCCTCCATTCTCCCTGTGTCGTGTGAAATAAGCCACCATTTCATATTGTCACTTTCTACTGATCGTGATTGGTCATATTTCTCCACATGTATCAAATAGTTGCCCTCCTTTATGTTTGTTGCTCGACTTTGTTCTCGACCGAGCTGATAGCACTTTCTAACTCATTCGACGAATGATCTAATCTTTATCGACTGGTCTGTACATCGGGGCCAAATTGCCTACCGATTGAGGCATCCATTCATTAGTGCTTGGTCGCGGTTTTCCCTACAGTACACATAGTTTAGAGGCTTCTAATTCTATGACTGAGTAATCGGGGTTCATCTTATACGAGTCACTCAACTACTGGACCAGAGTCCGGTGTAATTAGCACAGTTCTGTAATGCATTCTCGCTCAATGAAAGCCACTGCAATTGAAAATTATTTATATCTACCAAAAAATTCCACCACTAGTGATAGCATGTGCATTATGATTGTTTTTTCTGACTGAAATGACCGCGCACACTTTGCACAGATCTATCATGATTACATCAATTTTTTTTAATTTCTAACAAAATTGATGATGCAAAGAAGACAGTATAAACTAGCTTTCAATAATATTACTGGAGATATTTTTGTGAGATGAGGGTTCCAAATTTATTTGCAAATGTGTTTCTTTACAAAGCTTTAGCGGCTCTACCACGGTTTTGTTAAAGTTCAACAATGAGCTGACTCATTCCGTGATGAATTCGTTCGCGGAAATTTTCAAGGAAAAGCTTGGTTTACCTGAAGCCTACCTCTGAATGCCCTGCCCATTTTTAAATGTAACCTGATGTTTGCAAGTAAGTCGTAGGAGCCAAATACTTTTCCTCGCAATGGAGAAGCTACTTCGTGAATACAAGCTGGATTGAAGGCCTTATGAATGTGGGATAAGACGGTGCACAACAAAGATAGGCTTCTTTTTGTTTTATATGTTACTGTTTTGATTACTACTATAAGGGCTGAAAGCTGTAATCCTTATGTTAAAGAAAGTTCCTTACGGGCTGCTTCGTGAGAATCATTATCAGAATTTCCACAAAGACAACCGGAGCTAAACGTTTCCGTAACAATACATTCAGGAATAGCCTTCAGAACAAGATGTTTTATCTCTAGGTGCATGCAAAGCTAGGCCGGAGGTTATCATCATGGGCAGTAACGACCCGGGTTTGATTCCCGTCATCGCAATATGGCGGCCTTTCATCTGTCACGACTCCCTCCTGAACTTTCGTACTCTGTTTATAATAAGTAGGGAAAGGAATAAAAATGATACTTTTTATTTTTAGTCTCAGCTAAGAAGCCACAGTTTGTGACGAAAAGAAGCGGTTGCATTTCTTCTTTAGTTGAAAGCATATTGATATTGATTTTTATAGTTTTAGCTCACAAACTTTTGACCTACATATCGGCTACTATCTGATTCCGAATTACGACGCACTTGTTTATTATTTTGCGTAGTAGCAGTCCAAGGGTAACAGACTGGCTCAACATAGAATTTGGAGGTGTGTTTACTCAACTGATTTTTATTTCTTCTGTTGGACCATTCCTCTCTAAATTCTCTGTTTCTTATCAGGCTGAATCTGCGTTTTACTAAGGGCGGATCGTTTTTGCGTTTAGAATCTGAAGTATCAAGTGAAAGACTGATTGTTATCAGCGAGTGTACTCAGAGTTTGCAGAAGTAATGAAACGGTTCTCGAGTCATCTGCAATGTACACCACTGACTAAAGAAGACCATTTAGGTGTTGACGGAATTGAAGCCTCAACAATTGCGGTAATATTTTTAGTAGTGTATCATTACCCCGGACAGTTATGCTGCACCTCAAGTCAGTGCCTACTTTAGAAACAAAAATAATTGCAGGGGAGTCCATGTTGGGTAGATGGACTGGAAGATAGTTTTTTGGTTAGTTAAGTAATGCTTGGGCCGAAAATGAAAACTGTTGGCACTGAAAATGTTCCTACACATTTATTCATTATGCTTCCGTACTGGCACTGATGGTGTCGGTAATCTTGGAATTGATTCTACCTAATCATAGCTATGCCCTCTCTCGCGGTGTTTTGTTTAGCTCAAATTGTCATGAACACAAAAGTTTTTGTTATTGGCTATATTTTCCAAGATTATCCATTGAACCACTTATCAGTTATTTATACGCCATGGAGTATAATTGTCATACCTCACACATGTTGTTAAGTTGCGGTCAACCCGATGATTATAAGTGGTTTTGGAAGAGACGTATCGATATTCATTATAAGATTGGGCATCAAGAAACCCCGTAGCTGTTGAGTATCTTCTTTTCTTTGAACCAATCCATAGACGATCGACTAAAATTGTCCGTGGTCTTGAGGTTTTGTCCAACCTAGTCAGATCAATTACCAATTTAATGATAATTTTGCACTCATTATTTTGTTCATGAGAACAGAGAGAAGACATAAGTCGAGAGATGCAAGCATTTCGTTTACTCTTGTCAACCGCGGACGTAAAACGTGTCAGTATATATACATGGTACAGTAGGGGGGTAAGTGCAACAATAAAGTAGGCACCATTGAAAGCGTTAACACGAGAGACTTCACTCTCCCCAACGTACGTAATGTAAGAGCTGACAATCGTGCCTACTTTACTGTTGCACTTACCCCCCTACTCTACCATACATATATACTGACAAGTTTTACGTCCGCGGCTGACAAGAGTAAACGAAATGCTCGTATCTCGTGACTTATGTCTTCTCTCTGTTCTCATGAATTGGATAAAAGGGACCCAATGTTTCACATTATTTTATTGGCCACATGGTAACCACAATTATAGGCAGCGTACAATTAACGCCTTCTGCGTGCCAGAAATTGCCACTACTGAGATGGTATTAAGTCACATTCGTTCGATTGAGTTTAGCACCACGGATGAAAGTTATGGATGTGAATTCCTCTCTTGCTCAGTGCTATTTATTTATCTTCACCACAGACCACGTACGGATTTCTAAGATTTGTCTTTGTAGTCGAATTTCGCTCCTTGTACTACCCTGAATCAGCGATAAAATGGAGAAGGATGAAATTTCGAACGCAAACTTACGAGTTCTCAGCTTGCTTCTAAGCACAGAATTGCCTGAAACAAAATAAAAAAATTATTGAGGAGTGGTTCAGTCTGGATGCTTGAGTTTATATTTTTCAAGCCATCCGACAGTGACATCACTTTTACGATTATTACAAGTCACGTTTCTCGTTTTTATTCCCGGTGGCCTTCCGATCACCTGGCAGGGAAGTTGGAATACTGAGGAAATCGGTACTATTTAGATGAAAATGTGTGACAAAAAATCTGGCCTTTTTAAAACGTTTCATCAAATATATTCAGCATCACAAGCTTTACTTACCGAGACCTAAAGACCCAAAGGAGGCTACAAGAGTTGGCAAAGATATGAACATTAGGGATTCTGGTGATAGTTTTGATGATGTGAGAAACACTCAATAAAGCCAGGTACCTTGGTGGACTGATAGTGAATTAACAGATAGGTATTGCAAACAGTTTTTAAAAGGTTTTTGCCTTACTTTTTTCCAAAATGTAAGGCTTTCTTTAGCAGAGTTCAAAGTCTTGGGAATATATCCAGCATAAAATTGGCTCACTGTGCAAACAAACTGGGACTATTTAGTGGCAGTATGCACCTTCATTTATTGAGAAACTCAGCCAGAAGAGTAAAAATACTTGATAACCAAAATATTCCTCCACGGGAAGAACTGAACCATATTCAGACGGCCCCCTTGTGAAGCATGAGAGTATAGAACACCCTTTTATCTGCAGCGATGCAAAGAAAAATCGAATCGAATGGTGGTTTGCATTGCAACAGCTAAGGAGGCTTCTGGTTTTGTTCTGTAGAAAGTCACTGACAGAATGACACCTTAAATTCGGAATCACATGCAATACTATACAGCTTCCATACGGTAATATTCGTTGTAATCATGGTGAGTGGAGTACCCGTAATACAATAACTTTCCTTCAATTTCGGGCCAGCAATGATGTTGAAATAGCGAGGTCACGATTACTACAAGCAAATTCAGGTTTTTCACTTACTCTGCCAAGGGAGACCACCGATAATGACTGAATTCGGAAGGAATAATATGAAGACAAACTTTATTTGGGAAAGGTATTCAGTTGGGGTGAATAATAATGAAAAATGAGCCTTGTAACTCCTGAATGAAAAAAGGGAAAGCTAATCGTAGGGAAGAAATTCCAGAAAGATTTAAAATGTCGAAAGACTTATACCAAAAATATTTGCTCAGCACAGAATTTACATAGTTTGTTAAAACTACACTTAATGTTGTTGTTAGTATTTTGTTGTAGTTACTTTTACGACGGAATTTCCCCACCCGTAATAAATAATTTACTTTATTAAATAATTGGTAATCGATTTAAACTTGGCTATCCCTAAACGTTCGTAGACAAACTGATCCTAAATCACGATTCGCCACTACCCTTTTGGCTGAACAGAAGTAATGAGGTGAGTATTTCGAAAATGGTTAGGGGTATTTTGAATAACTTTACCGGAATTCACTTCATCCATTCCTGGAAGGAGATAGAGTAGAACAAAATACAACACTTAACTGAAATTGAAAATTGCTACAGAACAAAATTCCTTCAAGTTGATGTATCCTCAGCGTGTAGAATGGCATCATGCAAACACACTTGACAACAACCATCAATTTTCTGCAATATTCGAAATAAACTGTGGGCTAAAATCCTACTAGAGACACTCATAATCTACGGGTATTAAAACCTAATTTTCCAGTGTCATCATGCCATCCATTGTACCCGCATCGGTTAGCGATGCTACAGCCTTTTTTATTGAATATCTGTCTATTCGGTGTTCATCTAAATTTTCTAACTTCAGAAGCTTGACTACCACAGTTGTGTATATTATTTCTAATTCCCCTTCTGACGACAATTTGTATATCTTCGTTGTTGAGTTTATTCTTGCCAATCCTTGTCCGCTTTTAAAGTTTATATGAGCTGATATCAATACCTCATAAACAATGGGAAATCCTGTTACACAAAATGCTTGCCGATCACTTTCGTTGTTTTCTCTAACAAGAAAAAAACTCCTGTCTGCTTCAGCGACCCGTACTTGCGTCCACGTAGACAAAAGGTCTGTTCACCCACTATCCACATGTAATTCACATCAGCAAATCACGCAAGATTTCGCTCTCATAATCTTTCTTCACACAGCCGGTCCCTCTTTAATGCAGCCGGTAGTCTTGCGTTTTCATGGTTTCCCATAACTGTTTCACTCTTCCATGTTGCAGAACTGTTTGCTGTAATCTTCTGTTACCTTCAACTCTTACTGTCTCACTGGAAAACTTTTCATCTCCAGTGTTAAGATTACTTCACAAACACTCAAAGTATTCAAAAGACAAAAGGAAATCGCGTGCAAGTGTGACCATAGCTCGGAATTCAGGAGACTCTCGTAGCTGGTCAGGACAGAGACCAAGTATTTCGATGTTTGACTTGCCAAGGAGTTCCTGCATACCAAATATCCTAAGATTGTTCTGCATAGCATAAGGCTTTTATATGGCCAGAAGATCAAACATACCTACGATAAGGTCGATGTGAACTGAATTATCGCTACATTTACACATACTCCCGATGAAAGCCCTTCTTCACATTTCTCTTGCTCGAACCCTTCTGCACCTCAGACATTTTCAACTTTCCCCGCAAATCTAAAACATCTTCGACTGCTGGTCCTGGTGGCCTTCTTCCAGTGATTCTCAACTATGGCGCTGCCCACCTTGACACACTGATCACTACTGTGGTTAACGAGTATACACCCAAATATTCGATTCTTGATCTGTGGCGTCTAGCTACCATCTTTCAAATCCCTAAGATTCCAAAGCCCCTGGTGAAGTTGAAAGGTTTTGTTCCATTTCTCACATATCTGCTGCCTTTTAAATCACTGGAAGGCTATTTTCACCCATTTACGAAAGCATCTAAAAGTACCACTGGGCCATTTTTAGTTTGCTCATGCACACAACATGTAACTCCATGATGCTCTAGTCCGCGTAGTTCTTTCTATCACTCAGTCTTTTAAATCGACCTAAGATAACTATCAGCTGCATACTTTCCCGGTTATTCTTCAGCCTTTGATCCCGTACCCTTATTTCATCTCCAGAAGCTTGAAGCTTTCGACTGTCCCGCACAACTTCTTTCCTGGCTGTTGAACTATTTTCATAACCGTGTCCAGCAAATTCTAACAGGGTAAAAAATTCTAAAACACTTGGTAAAAAGCCGACCTTCTCCAGGTTACCGTGACATTCGATTTCTACTTTCCACATACAATGGCGACCTTCCGGTTTCTTTTCAGTTCAACATATTTAAATACGCTGATGATGTTGGTCTTTGTCAAGCATTTTCTAACTCCCCATATTTCGGGAAATTTGACGAAAATCTTTCTCGACTAAAACAGTTCTGTTCCAAGTTGGGTCTAAGTTGGAATCCGTCTAAATGCCTTTAATGTTTTTTCAACCTTTATCGCTCATCTTGCCCTACAGATCCTCTTACATTGAATTTCAGTTCTCCGTTAGGAGTTACCTGCATCGAGTATCTAGGTGTCAGCCTAGAACCAATCTAGTATGGAACTCTCATAGTCAGTAGTGTGTTAGTATATTGCGACGCCTGGTAATTCAAATAAGAATACCCACGCGGTTTGGAACACTACTAACAATAGCCTTGATCTATTCTTCAGTGTTCTTCTGGTCTCACGGTAATGTTCCCTCGGAATTTTCCCCGGTCTTTTGAAACACGGCTGCAAAGTCCTTCTTTACCGACTGTTAACTATTAGCCGCGTTTCATCTTTCCCCTTTGGTCTCATTTTGACGGAACTATTCAACCAACACTTTGAATCTTGCTTATCCCTAGCCCATAAGATGTCCCAAGATACAACACATCTAATACACTCTGATTTATATCTTTTTCTTTCCTACACATCCGCCAGGTCTAAATTATGGCACCTTCCTTCCAGGATTGATTGACGTAAAATCTCACCTATGCTTTATCTGGGGCGAGTACTGACCAACGAGGAGAGGACTAAAACCAATTTATTCTCTATACTTGATGTTTTAATTTTGGGTTTTCAATCTCATATATCCCTGTCGTCCAGTGGTGCAAATTCTGTTTATTTAAACCCAGTTTTGGCAGAGCGTTTTGACTGGAACACAAACTTGTTGCTTGCAGTGATCTGTTATGCATAAGAATGAATTCATATATATATATATATATATATATATATATATATATATATACATCAAATTACTATTATCTATATGAAAAATGGAATTATATTATCTGAATGTTTTAGCCCATGACACATCAATTATAAGTCAAGGATTTAAAGATTCCCCTGTTGTAATAACTGCAATTTAATGGTCTGGGTTATGGGGACTTTGATGGGAACTTAGCGGCTTGTATCACGCAATGGTGGCGTAGTGGAACATCTGTTCTATAGCGACTTAGAGTAAATAAATTACAAATTTTCACTTCTATTACCGATACTACAGCACACAACATTTCTGGAGGGAGCTGCATTCATTCAAAGGCTACCGAAAGGGAATCGACCTGTGAAGTCATGAGTCTGCTCAGGGAAGTCAAGTCCCAAAGTATGATGCTTCTGAGCTTCGCTGTTAAACAGATGGTCTTTCTCACAGAACATTTTAAGAGACAAACTGGATATCTAACGGGTTATCATGTGAGTGTCAAAAATACACGCATTTCATCTCGTCTTAGCTGAAACTTTACCGATAGGGACTAACGCCGATGATTCATCTGACGCCGGATGCAAATAGTGCACTGTGCTTCCACGATTTTGTCAGAGTAAATCGATGATTCTATCTCAATTTAACCTAGGTAAATAGTCAAGTGAGTTGGTGTTTACGGGAAGAAATAGAAACAAATAGACGTCAGAGAGGTAACGTTAACCAGCTAAAGTATAGAGATTTACGGAAAACCTTGATGTTCCTGTGCAAGCTAGGGAAAAATTTGTGACTGTGGTTAAGCAGACGTTGCTGTATCGCTTTCAAATCTCACTGCCTCTGAACAGCTGGTCTCATCAGTAGCATCTAATTGACTGTGTTTCTTTTTCTATACATGTTCTACCTTTTTTGCTCTACTTGTAAGTGAAGTGAAACGGCTGTCACTTTTAATAACTCTATCACCGATTGCTTCCAAAAGTAATATTCAGTTCAATCATCGGAGTTGTCACAAACTGCAAACGGTGCACACCAAACGGAGATCTTTACGAGGAGTCGCAATAAAAATGTGAATTAAAATAGATCAAAAAGTTGCCGATTATTTTGCTTCATAAAGTTATCTTATGCTTCTGTGTTCCTGTATATTTGGATGATATATCTTGAGCTGATCAGAACATTTTTTAACAAAACGTTTTTTTCCATTCTGTTTGATCTCTGAAGCCTCGGTAAAACATGCTAACCCTACTCCCAGTAATACCTCAGAGTGAATTTCAATCTATTACCGCTGAACACTATCGTGATAACTAAGGAGAAAACTATTTTGGACCAAGGCAAATAAAATGTTTCCTTCCACATCCATGTGATTTTATTTTAGATGATGAACACATCCAGCTTTAAGTATCTGCTCTGTCAAGTTCATAGCAAACCAAATAAAATATCCGTTTCTAATGACCACAGATTCGAGATATAACTGCCTGCTTCAAAGACTAGAAGGTAAAGGGAGAGGGTATGTTTTGTTACGTCGTAGATGCGTTCCAATTGCTTTTCATCACTTCCTTGAATCTCGCACATGTCTTGTTGCATTGTTGTGGTGCTTACTCTTTCCAGCTACTAAAGTTGTAAATGAAGTGGTTCCTTATTGCGTCAACTACGTTCACTTGATTTCTGAGTCGAAACTTGGGAGCTGAAGTGTTTACATTTGCAGAAAACGAGATCCTTTAGAGCAGATTCCGTCTGCTTTCTATCTTTCATTGGTTTTTTACACTACTGTTCCAAGCCAGTAGTGCCGGTTATTGCGGAGTTCGTTAAACTGAATTACTGACCGTTATACCTCAGCCAGCTAAAAGGCAGATAGTTTCAATAGCATCATACTGAACATTTCGTCGAATAATTTCTGGTAAATTCTCGCCTCTACTAGTTGTTACTGCGCGATGAAAACAAACCACACGAACTATTGGTATAGGAATCTTCCGGGCTGCAACCTTACTCACAGTATTCGTCGCACAATGGGACTAAACGAAAGACAAAATGAATCACACATGACCCTCCAAACTAGTGTTTTGGTGGTGATTGAATAAAAGAAACGGGAATGGTCGATTACGTGGCACTCTTGATTGGCTGCTTGGACATCATCGATTTAGCATCGGAGCCTCTAAATCTGTTACGAAATCCGGCAGCAACGGTTAGCGTAGGAGGTAAACATTATTACTTCATCTTTCATGGATGCATTTTCGAAGACAAAGATTGGTTTTTGTTTTGACTGACTTCAACATGAACAGTTGCATGATTTACACAACTTGCATGCAGTAAAAATTCAGAATACCGATTTGCAGTTGCGTTCGCTTGTCAACCGGCTGACTACGCTATTCAATTCCAGCAAACAAAAAGTGAAAAAGCAAATGACATTTAGCGTGATCGTTTCATGGCAGCTATAGCACGGACTCTTTTGTCCATTCAGTAGAATCTGAACAATTGGGTTATTGATTTGAAATACGTATAATAAACTTACTATGGAATAAATACTGCATGGCTGTAATTTAAAGTTGAATAGTTCAGAAATGTCTACAAAATAAAATACAGTTGATGTATTTTTGGCAAATTAAGGTGACGCTTGACGTCTAAAGTCAACTCGTGCTTATTTTTCGTCTTCCTCTTATTCATCTACTTAGAGGTTTTTGATTTTTGGATGCATGCATCCGAACAAAAAAAAAATAAATGCAATAAACGATGGCAGTAAAAGCCACGGTAAACACGGTCAGACTACTACTTAGCTGTCTGAGTTACAGAACTCTCAGGCATATGATGCCCCTTTGGACCGCTGTTCGGATTCTCCGAAATGATAGAGGTGATTACTCTTTGTGCCTAAACATTCCTTGTACTTCTGACTGCCTGTTTGTGGAAAAGAGTTACAGTATATCTATATCCCTCAGTTGATGGATAATCCCGCTGTAATCATGTCACGATGTTTGGAACAAATATTGGAAATATACCTACATTACTTCTCTGCTTGTCACGATAATAATTTGGAAGACATAAATGATCCGTGGAGTACTAATTTTTTAGATGATTTTGATGGGTTATTTTCTCGTCCCTTTCATTCTCAAGTACCTTTACCATTTTCGATCTTCTACGGGTAAACATGCATATGTTTTAATGGCAAATACGATCAGTTCAGAAATTGGTAGTAACATCATCCCGGATTTCCTTTTAAAGAGTAATGATGAGCATCGTGACGCAAGCTCAATTACGTAGTGTGACCAGTAGAATCCTTCGGTATCCATGCTCGGATACGGAACCCTCAATAAACCATAGACAGTCTACTTACTGCTGAAATGATCAACGTGATCAGATAAATAGCCGGAAGCGTTATGTCTTTGTTTAGTTGAAGTGGACAAAGTTGATCCAGTATATCTTATCAGACGTTGCCCAGAACGTGTCACTGCACTACCTGTCGTATAGCTAGTTCCTCTCGTAGCAGGAATCACAAGGAGCGATTGACAATGAACTACCAGCAGTCATTGTCCTCAATCTTCTGATAAGATTATGACTGACGCGTCCACCAGACATGCAAGTACGTAGTTGATCCTTCATAGTTACGGTTTTCTCTATGGTCTTGACTTTGCCAACTTTCCATCATCTTTTATTTCGACTTACTTGATCCTATTTACGATCGCATATGCAGCATCGACTGCTTGTTGCATTGCGTCATAACTATCTTACTCTCTTGGTTCACTTAATTCTATTTCGATGTCGAGTATGTGAGACTCGACTAGTTGTCTAATGACTGACTCGGTCCATTTGTTGAACCTCTTGAAGAACAACTGCATAGATTACCACTTTTATTTATCTTAATTGTACTGCATGTCAGCATGGATTTATTCTTCGTTTTCGATTGGATTTACTTTTCTTTCTACGTGTATCATAACTATAGCTTTTGTCGCCATTACTCCTGCTTGTGGCATCGGTATTTAGCTGTGTATAACAATTCTCATCTGATGAAACTTTCATCTCTCAGAATTGCCCGTACCATTGTAAAGTAGCAAAATCATCACTTTTTATATTGTTGTCCAGATAGTTTGATCAATGCCTTCGTCAAGAACTGGTTTTGCCTGCTATGATCTCATGTTCACATTGAACAATCCACTGAGTCCCGGCAAAAATAGCCTAACGGTTACAGTTAACGACTCAAATATGTGTACACAGAGTTTCAGTTCTTTTTTGGACCCGGTCGATACCCATTGGGTATGATTTATAACAGACCAGATGAAGCCGTAAAGTGCTTCCTGGACCACTCATGATGAGTGATTTGCATTCGACGGCCAATGAGGGTTTGACTGTCTATTGCCATATTTCGTGTGACAATATCAATGAGCCTTTTTGTGATTGACGCATACCATGTGGTTAGTTCTTTTCCCTAATGGACTTTTTACAAACGCAATGAATGACGATGAACATCATGTTATGGCGTTAGATTCACTAATCGAATTATAAGCCAAGTAATTAGTTACGTGCTTCTATCACAGTCACATTTCCAAGGGTTTCGCAGGTCAAATTCCAATATTTATTTTTACATGGTTTTGACGCAATTATAATCGGCTTATCTATCAGCTGAAGACAATGACCGACGGTGATCAAACGATCATCGGGGTGAGAGCTCTCAACCCAGATGTCCCTAGTTCGAATCCGGCTTCTACCTCCGGTCAATTTCCGTCAGTTGGCAGTCTCAGGTTGGCTGTGGATATATTTATGAAAGTGTGTCATCTTTACTTTATAAAAGGATTTAAAGAACAAAATAAAAGGTTATAATCGGAAACAATATGCTGGTACTATTTCACGAACACACAAAATCATGAGAGCTACATAACAGATTTTTCATGCATAACAATCCTCGATCGCGTGCAGTTCGTTGAGTTGCCCCTTCAGAACACAATGGAGTTACCGAAAATACATATGAATCGGTTTGTTCTTGAAGGATACTTAGGCCTTAAAAAGTCTTCCAAACGTTGTGCAAGTTGATAGAACTTTTAGGAGACAGTGGGGAAACTTGAGCCAATAGCCTACTTCCTACATTTCAGTAATAATAATAATTGAAGAACCTTACAGCTTTTCATGCCCACCTAATGAGTCAACATTTTACAATTGACAAAGTATATATGAGTTAATAAATTTCGTGTTTGTTTCAAACCATTTCCAGCAACACCCGTCTCATTTGACACAACAGAGTGAACAAAATTAAATGAGGTTCGGTCACTTCGCTTCCGTCATTCAAAAGTGAGACCTTCAAAGACAGTGACCATTCGGAAAATGTGAGCACAAGCCACGGTCTAAAAACCATGTGCAATTAACAAAGAAGGTGACAGAGTAATGAAGATAAAGTGACCTGGTTTTATACGATACAAACTCACTTTCCCCATATAACTGACAGAGATCTGCGATAATGTTCAATGGACAGTCACATCTTGGAAATTATCGTAGTATGCATATTAATCCTTTCTACCAGTTCATAATTTAATCAAACAGTTTGCAAGGTAGACGTATTAGCAACAAATCTCTTTCCAGATAAGATGGATTTTTGCATTTTCCGGATTGACCATGCAAAAGCATGTAGTCAGTGGTCCTCTTCTACCTCTCAAAAGATGGGCATTTTGACAGGGTAAACATTGTTCTGCTAGCTTCGTATCTCATCGAAAAAGAACCCTCTGGCTCTAAGGTAAGACTCATTTTCCCT
Source organism: Fasciola hepatica (assembly GCA_948099385.1). Lineage (NCBI taxonomy): Eukaryota > Metazoa > Platyhelminthes > Trematoda > Plagiorchiida > Fasciolidae > Fasciola > Fasciola hepatica. The sequence goes on from CANUEZ040000195.1 coordinate 849,893, forward strand.
TGTAGCAACAAAAATCAAGTAAACAGAGTTACTAATGACCAAACGATTTTCTGAGCCGAGTATCTGACCGAATTAATCACTAATATTTCACCAAACTTCAGCCTGCTTCATTTGTAATTTTGGTAGCTCAACCCAGTGCTTTCAAGGGCAGTTGGCTGAGTCACAGTGGTTGTCTTTGCTAGCCGTACTCAAGCGAATTAGCACTGATAAAATACTCGAACAAACGATCTGAATTGCTGTTCTTGTTCAAAAAATCGTCAACAATTTGCGCTAGGTTTCAAACCAAAGTAATTTTTTGGGAAGTGATGGGTTACTGAGGGTAATGCGCATATTTGTGGTTTACCTTTCACTTTTTGGAAAGATCACTGATTCCATCATGAAAAAAGTCGAGTGAAAGCTAAAACGTCGCGTCATTCAGGAAAAACTCACTAACATCCATCATAACTTAGTTTTTCTACGACATCTAGATAGAATATCCAATAACACTTGGTAGTCATGCTTGACAACGGTTGCTGTGCAGCTATAATATTATTGAAAACATTCTGCAGGAGGGTTCCTTCACATTTGGATGTTATTCAAGACAAGAGCATGATTTGAATTTTTTGTATTTCAGAGCGATTCGACCGGAAACATGCATCGTTTTCATACGAATACATAAATGGTACAATTGAAGTGCTGAATTTAAATTCAGGTGTTTAGACCAATACGTTTTATAAGGCTCAATGCATATATCAGTTTTCTTACTGTGGTGCATCTTGGTACTCAATGAAACTGTTAAAAATATGAGTCCGTTGAATAATTCTGTTAGTTCTGACAGCAAACCAAACTTAAATTGCAGCTTATTCCGGGCTAATCATTGTCAAAAGTTAAAGCCCGATCCCAGGCAATACATAGTTTTATATACAGTGTCTGTTATTGCGTATTCACTTCACTTTTTTCAAGGCTCACAGGCAGAAGCTGATAGAGGAAGTTTCCATAGTCACAAAAAGCATCACTCACCGGATGCCCAGAAACTCAGGGGCTTGGACCTGGATGTCATATAAAAAACTTGCCTGTCCAAGCTCCAAGTTTGGGACTGCCGATCCTGCTGTATTTATGTGTACATCCCGATCCTAAACAGGGAATCAAATAAATGCTAACGCCAACTGGTTTCAGAGAAACTGAGAAATCTGCAGCTGTTTCAGGCATAGTACCCCCAGATCAAGCCCGATAGTAGCAAGCTAAAGTATCACTACTTTATATGAAAGCCGATCAGTTTCTTTTGAGAATTGCCATTCATTGATGTCCATTTACTCCGAACCGAACGTTATAACCCGTATTGTCTAAATCTTATTTCATTCTTTTCCTAGAGACTGAACCTACAGAATCAGTTGTCATTTTACCAGCTGTTGATTTGTTCTGCTTCTCTTACGAAGGTAAAATTCTACTGATTTACGTGTAGTATACGGATAATTTAGAGTTTTGTTGTACACAAGAATATTCCACACTCACCCTGAGATTCCGTGATACATCGAACATCGGACAACGAAAACGTGAGCACCATAAGAAAAAGCATCCTTGAGGCCCCTTTCTTCTCGGACTTAGTGGGGCTCAGTAAAAAAGTACCAGTTCCTTTTAGGTTCTTTCTTATTTATGGTCGATTTGAATGGTGATTACGGTGAAATTTTTCGAGGCCGCGGTTAGCCAGACAGAAAGTTGATCTGATCTGGTCTGGTCATTAGTATGACCTCCACCTGTTGTACCCTGTTCTGTTCTGTGCGGTTGCGTGTATACCTTCACACAAACACGCAGGTACAAACATGTTCATAGTTACCCCCTTTAGACCCTATGCGTCTTGTGTGTGGGTGTTCGCGTTTGTCTATTCACAATGATTCTGGCTTGATGGCATTGCGTTGAAGACCTCGGTCTTTGCCATACGTTCATATTTTCGATCGATCATTTTTGTGGTTTTCGTCCATCTGATTGGGTTTGTAACAGCACATGTGCACTGCCCGCGCTTTGATATGTGTTTATCTCACTTTCCGAGGCCTCAATGACCTTTCTAGACATTTTTCAAAAGGGTCATCAGATCATATATTGTTTTGAAGTATCTCTCTGGCCTAACCAAATACTCAAGAACTGAACTTGCTAAAACAAATCTCCTGATTCTCATAACTGAAGAGGGCCTTCCCGAATCCAGCATTATCATATTCTGGGATTTCTGAGTCCCCTCTCCTGCCTTTCTGCTTACCCCGTACCAGGCAAACTTTTCAGCTTTTTATGGACGATGTTTTACGTGTTTTCCATTTTGTTTATGGTCAAATATATGAAGGTTTATTGCCAAACCATTTTTTAAGAATGCTCTTCAATCCCACAGCTGTTTACAGCAGTACGGTATTCAAGTGAATCATGAAAATAGAATGCTTGGTGAGGTGGTCTTATTTTCTCGGTCGCCACAAATAGCGGAAACTTCATCATTATGAAGTCATCAGAAATCGGAGTTTTTTCCATTAATATCTCACACCATCTCCGTTGATCCATTGCCACTTTAACTCTCCTTTTCTCTCCAACTTGGCCGATCCCAAATCAATTTCCGTGATCGTTGAATTAATCAGCAAAAGTGAAAAAGCACTCGACAGAGACAAAGCTAGCAATTCCGGTGCAGCTTTTGCTTCATCATCGCAGTTTGGAACCGGAAGATAAATCGATTCACACAAAGGATTCGTCTACCACCGCTGTCTGGGTTGTAATCCACCAGAAAATACACGAGCCTTTACTTTTGAAGTTCACTTCCAAGAGCCTCAATCAGCCCAGTTTTGTCAACACACTGAATATCATTTTAACAGTTCGTCACTTCGTCAACGGCTGCGAAGAATATTCTTCTTGGACATGGACCACATAACATAATCACGGTCACTCAGAGCCATGCTGGATCGCTATTTACCGGGCGAAGTGCGTCGCCTTTAATTTACGCTGATTTTCAAAGAGAAGTCGGAGCATACCCGATCCCGGGAGCATCATTGTAAACGACTTTATTTTCAAGCAAGTAGATCACTGCTGAGAATACCATTTCAGTACAAACCAAAATGCGAGGTAAAGCAAATAGTAAGCACTAAGTGGCTTTGATTTCTCTGGAGGTTTACTAAACTCGGAAGTAGGTTTGCCGGTGTGTGAAAGCACTGGAGCGTTGAGTGTGATCGCTGTTGTAGAGCGAGGCAAAATTAAGAATGTGCTATTAAGATTCGCAGAATCTTTGGCCCGAATATCTATCATTGTGCAGTTCGGTTGATTTTTTATTCAACTAGCCAATTGAACTAGTTATGAAGACTAGACTGGTGGTTGTCTAGTTTCCAGTCAAAGGGTGAAAACAGTTGCGCCTACCATTTTAGTCCAACAAACTAACCTTGGTGTGGTGTGAGGGCTTGAGCGCTTCCTTGAAGTGGTGGGTTACGCACGTTAGTTTTCTCAAGCAAAAGTTACAATTGTGCCGAGCAGGTCAATAGGTAGATGTTATACCAAAGTGAATCCCACTGGGCCAGTTATTGGGCACCAACTGGTTTTCAGCTACTGTACATCTGGAGACGACAATCCTTTGAGAATATGCACAAAGAGTAGCAGGTGGAAGGAAGGTTAGAGTATCCATAATTTATTTTGCTGATGCGAAAAATCATTGAACCTCATAAGAGACCCATCGCCCGCCAGAGAATAAAAGCTCTCAGTTCAGATGCAGCTTCCTTGTCTATGTTTCGCTTGTTTCGTTGGGCGCATAAGGCTAAGGATTGAGTCCAAAAAGGGATCGATATAAGAGAAACGGCGAACAGAGGGTTAGCAGAAATTAAGGTCTCTTGTGACACGAAGAAAGAAGTGCCACCACAGGTAATCCGGTTGCCGGTGATTTGGGTTCTGTCCCAGCCCTTGTTGGCCACATGTTTGAGTCACAGGCTCTGGTTAATTTTCCCAAGAAACAATCCGTTCTGTCTTGTGGGAAGATGCCAAGCACGGTTCTCACATAAAGAACCCATCGTGGTATGGGACTTATTGGTGAGAGGGAACGACAGAAGGACTTTAGAAAACTCGGTATGTCAGAAGCTAATTTACACGGATCAAATACTGAGTTTTACCAGCAATTATCAAAACAACTATTCAATCTCGATTCTGCAGGGCCAAAATCCCAGCACAATGCGGCTCGGAAAACAAGTGAACTACCTTCACAAGATATGTGAGCAGAATAGATATCCAAGACATGTTATCAGAAAAACCCCACACGGAATCATCACAGAAACAAGTCAGATAATAAGAAACAACCGGAGCGTGCCACTGCCTGGCATAAAAAAAGATTTCCAAAACAGTGGCAAGGCTGCTCCATTCAAAAGGCCTCGTATTTGCTCACAGACCAGCCAAAACCCTGGGAAGAACAGTATCAAGACCAAGAGAGCAAAGTAAACACGAACAATTGAAGAAAATGTTCATACGAGGTAAAAGTCAAGTACTGCGATCAATGCTACGTCGGTCAAACTGGGAGAAAGGTCCCCACGCGGATGAACGAAAACAAAGTAGCTACAAGGAAACACGATCGACTTTCACCAATATCTAGCAACTAGGACCAAGAAGGACACATCCAATAGGGACGAAGTTCACATGCTTGAACAGCCACTCATGATATACTCATGGGAGTTCTTGGAGGCTTGGTACCCTTCGAAAAATTCAACCAATGAACGCACTGAATTGATTCAATTTCACAATAGCCTGGTGCACCAGAAATTTAACTAATTTACCTAATGGAAAGCAAATCAAACGGATCCTAATTCTACCAACCCATAGCCATGCAACCCTATTTTTTCTTTCGAAAACATCAGTCACGCGTGTTCTCCGAAGATTCAGTGGTTCAGTATTCTGGGAAAACCATAGCTGCGACAGTTGAGTTTCTGAATTTGGGAGGTTGTGCAAAAAGCTAAAGGTCAAGGTGTCCAAATGAGAAGTATACAGGGAAAGGTATAGATGTCAAGTTGACATAAATAGTAACCTCTTTTGGTCAAGGTCAAATTTAGAAGCAGTATCCCTATATATAGGAGAGAATTTGAGGATCCCCATCTGCACACTGACGATGTCACCTCGAATGATGATGAAAAGTTGGCCAACTAAACGCTAAGCTCAGGGATCACAAGGTATTGAACATCTTAGTTTAAATTTTGGAATCAGCAAACACAAACCTCTGCCGAAAGTATTGTTTTCACTTGGCTGCCTTCCGTATTTACCCACTATTTCAGATAGTGTAAAAGTCGGCTTTAGCTAAAACATCTGGAAGACTCAATATAGATGTGAACAGTGTCTACGAAAGGCGTAATAACTACCCCACTTCTATGACCACACCTAAGTCCCATATGCAACCGTAGTTACTAGCGTCACTGCCCGTTTCAGGTAGTCCTATATCTGTTTTCTTGGTCATGCTACTGTCGAGATCACTTTGAACAAGGAAGCTCATCCAGGACACAGAAGCTGAGTCCCAGTCAACATTACTTTATGCGCAGTTTCTTTGGACTGTTCCGAAAGCATCAACAGCAACAGACCAAGGCGTCAATATTTGTTCGTTTTTTCTGTGTTTTCATTCTCTGACTGTGGTTCCCCCTAGGGTAAAAACAGAGCTTTCCACGCAGATATTTTTGAAAGATGATACTCAGAATTCAAATATAAACTGACAGTGGATAAAGCATGCTTACGACTAATAGTGACAGCTATACCGCACATTTCTCTTCTTGTGATCTCTTTGATTTCGGAGTAAGTTTGCTACTGAGAATTAGCAATCAAAACCACCGAAAAAGGTGAACCGCCAAAGTTTGTCCCAAAGAAATCATACTGAATAAAGTATCACTCATTCCTGATGGCTAACTGCACTTTCATTGTTAGGCAGTAATCAGGTTATCGACAAATCATGGATTACTGAATAAAATGCCACCAAGTAATTGCTTCATCAATCGTGATTCGGCCCTGGTGTTCAGCCGAAAATGTGACTGGCGTGACAAGGTAATCAACACTAAGTCAGTTCTTATTGGTTGACGTACCTCTAACCAGACCGATGGAATGCTTTGGTGGAATTTTGCGATCCATCTGCTATCAGTTAAACAATTTTGATGATATGATTAGCAAATCATTAGTCGTTCCCAGTCGATATCGGCTTAAGTTAAAATCTATTTCCATTGTTTTCCGTACCAAAAACAGAAATTCACACCACCATGGATGAATATACCATACGCTGATGCCAACTCTCCACAAGACTCCATTTAAGGTGGGCCTCACAAGCAATGGATATTTTTGACAACCGTTGCCTCGTTAGATACTCGCAGGCCCATCCCTCTGAAATGACACATTAAATCTTTCGAACTCCTCAGCAGCTAAGTGACTAGAAGTTTGAGAAATGTATTGGAAAAGAAGGAGGTTGGAGAAGACACAATCGGTAACTCTTGATTAGCAATACTGGCCCACAGAATTTAAGTTTACGTGAGATTATAAAAAATCCAAAGGCTTATTTATTCATTCTTGAGAAGGTAGCAAGGAATGTTGGACTGAGCAATTTAGGAGCAGTTCGCTTAGCCTAGCTCCAAATGTCGATAATATCTGGAAATGAAAAGTCACCGGTAGGTGTTATTCCTCCGTCAGAAATGTAGCTTATCCTAGTGGTATACTTTCTAGATAAGTAACTTGCTGTTTGACGGGATGTGTTCTTTGTTTTTTTTCGTGAATGGAAGCAAAGCTTTGTTGTCGCAGTTATTAAATCTCCAGGAGAAATGAGAAAGTAGACGGATTCACAGTGACCGATGCTACTCAGCAAGTTTACCGCTGTCTAAGAAAGATGGAAGCTCCTTTTGCGAATAAAAAAGAGTTTGCCAGACAGTATCATATATAATGCCTTTACTGGCATTGTTTTCCGTCGAAGGCTGAATGGGTTTAAATGAAGCCGTTTTCCGATTGGTAATGGTTCTACTGACTACGTATATACTATAGGGAAAATGTTAGGACACAGGAAGGCCTTCTGTGGGACCTTACCATTTTTCTTGCTCCCCCTTAGAGCAGCATCCTATTCAGTCGGTTGCTAAAGCCTCTTGATGATATCTGTGAAAGAAAAATACATCTCGCTTGTCAACAACTGTATGCAAAGAGCCAAAGCCAAGTTCGTATTTGCAGTGCTTCTTCACCTGAATTCATCAGGCTTCCGGTGTAGCTTTCGCCGCCGAATTCCCTCCTACAAGAGCAACTTACTGACTTAATCGGTTTGAAGAGATCTGGCTACTAAAAAAATCATTCAATGGCTATCTGCTCTCAGGATAAACAAACCATTCGGGATGACACTGTAAGGCAAGGAGCACTTCTGCTGCGAACAGAAAAGAAATTCGGAACTGGCTCGAAATAATTATTTATTCCAATTGTTAGACTTTTAGACGGATTTAATTTGTGCGACCATTGACACACAGTAAACAAATACACTACAAACAACCACCAGGACGTGAATCCAAAGTGCAAAACCCAACAAATAGAAGCCTGAACTAGTTCCCACAGCTTGATCTGAATGGCCTTCAAAGGCAGTTGTTTTGAGGTCGAAAGATGAGACTATGAACAAAAGACTTTGAACCGAAAAATCCAGAAAAAATGGTCATAATTCTAGCACCTGAAAATCTGTCCATTTTGATATCTACTGTGTTGCCTAGCTATCATTCAAAGACAGAGCCAAACTGCAGGCTTTCTTTCGTATGGCTTGATAATTATATATCACAGTTTACTGACGGAGAATACTAATTGAGAATCAGATACAGTTGCACTATTGTGACCACACAACAGCTCTCGTTTCCTTTTGTGACCCTTGAAGCAGGTCTGTAAACTGAATTTAATTTCCCCTGCCTTGTCCACTAAGCCCTCCTAGACCACCGAAGCCAACTGAGAGGCCTGCCTCTAGATAACCTAGTACTGTCATGGATAGGTAATGGTACTCACGGTCATGGCCACAACAATGTCAGGTCCGCGTGCGCCATTGTGGCTGCACGTGATGCGATGCGCAGTTGACGAGCCTACGAAGCGGCCATCTACGCGAAATATGTAGAAGTGATTTATTCTGCCTGGTTCAGACCCCTTAGAAGGACATCTCCATCTGCTGTTTTGGTCACGCTGGCATGGTTATGATCTTAATCCGAATAACTTTATATATATATATATATATATATATATATATATATATATCACGCAATTACCGGCGGTTACGGCGTGGGATTGATGAGTCCTTTATTTGGTTGACTGTTCTATGGAATCCACGCATCGCGTACAAACCTCAGGTCATCCTACCAGTGTGCACTCGCAAGCACCAGACTCGAGTTTCGTACCTGCTAGAGGTCATCATTAGAGCACTTCCTCAGCCACACCTATGGTATGAACCCGGGCTATTTCACCACTGCTCCACCGCGCTTCTGTCCGAATCACCACGTCAAGCATGTTCAAATGTCATCCTCTGTGAAACACAGAAACTCTCGACAGCTTCAAATGGAGACATTGTACCTGCCTAGTTAAGTTCAAGCGAACGCCTTCCACGAAATCATGTCTTCTCCCCAGGATAGTGCCAAAGTACCCCCATTTTCAACCTGCTTCGAGTTTGGTATATGTATCAGCAATTACCTGCTTTTGGTGTGTCGGATTGGTTAATCTCTGACGTAGATGTACTTTTGAGTCATTTTGCGGTAATTCCGAATAGCTTTGGCTTAATTCCGGAATGGTATAATGCATTGAACAAATAAGCCCAGTGCGAGATTCTGGTGAAGAAAACAGGGGATCGTTGTTGGTAACTGTGGTTGAAGAAACTACAGTAGTCCCGTCCCTATCAAGAAATACTGGCCATGACCTTTCAGATTGTTTCTTGATTAGAGATATTGCATTCAGGGAGGGAGATGATAAATTGAAGCAGTCCCACTAGCAGTGTCATTTTTAACCCTGAGTTTGACAAACAAATACGCACTTTGATTCTAAACAGTGAATTCCAGTAAAATAATTTGTGTCGAGTAGATAACAATTCGTGACTGAAGAGCGTGACGTTAGGCTGTCATCCCAAAGTTTATCAAAAAGTGATACCAAGACAGCTTCCTAGTTTCAGGATTACTATCCACTTTACCATTGTCAGGGTCGCCCTGACAGGCGAACAGTATCGACGTCTAAGCGTATTACGGACACACCCTCCCACGTCTATCTACCTTAACTCTCCAACAGTAGCGCTGATTAACCCAACTGGGACTCGGTCAGCATGATTACAACTCGCCCGTCCCAGTGGACTAGTGATTTTTAAAATTCTCTTATTGTGCTATTGCGTATGAACGCAGTAGAAGGGGTATACGTCAAAGCCTCAGACGCCCACTGCACTAACAGGGGTAGCTGACATCCAGACCCTGAGATTTCAGCGGGGAACAGCCTACGGTCCCAATAGGTTGTGTGGTAAAATAAGCCAGAAAAGTGATATCGTAAACCTAGACATAAATGCATAACCAATTTTGTTCGGAAAACCTAATTCTCAAATAAATTTGACCGGGAAATATTTCTTTTCCGAAGGTAAAATCCCGCTAAAGTGTTTCCTATTTGGTCTTGGGGGTGGAAGTTTTCATATAAAGAAACGTTTCTTGCACGACAACATTGTTCCTTGCAGAGAAGATATTGAAATATGAGAGGTTACAGTCTTCTGGAGGGCAACTACTGTACTTTTCCAATCAACCAAGATAAGGTTATATTGCGCATGAAAAAACAACATCCGAACGCGAGCTTTTGTTACTAAAGGCCGAATAAGACTGATCTACTTTATCTCAGGGATAAAAGGAAGATGCCCCACGCAACCTATGGGAAAGGTAAACGATAACGGTGTCGTCTTGATGAAGGATCCACTGAAAGCCATGGAGTTGCGGCAGCTGTTTACTACTAATTTACCCAATTCATAACAAAGAACGAAAGGTGAAAACAGCATGCAAAGCTTACACCGATTTAAAAAGATTTCGTCAAGATTTATGAATCGAACACGGCTCGTTTCGAGTTCACAAAAGAGTGTTCAGTGGGTGGTGTGTCAGTAGTGAGGTCATTGAACGCGTTTGCACCGTACAAGATTCCGAAGGGACGGGGAATTCGTCTACGTTCACGGTTCTACTCAGTGGCTGAAGTGACTTTTGAAGAGTTCTTGAAAGTTGCATTTTTGCGTTGTCTTTCTATAGCACAATGTGCTGGGTAAGGTAACCTTCTCTCATTGTCCAACTAATCGATTTCATGACCAAAAAAGGTGTTTTGTACTTTACTTTGAGTTTTGTAATCCCCACATTCATATCATCAACAAAGTCACTTGTGTCGAGCAACATAGGCGTTGACTGATCTCTACTAGGATGTAGTTTCATTTTGAGATTGACCCAATTACCTGAGTGGGCTGATCAGAGCCTGGCCACGAACTCATCCACATGTCCACCTCCTAGTTCGTGTTTTTTCTTGCTCAAGCTTGTCTGTATTACACCCAATGTGTCGACTGTTCATTCGCTCGGTGAGATTCCGACGTACAACAGTGACCTTATAGGTAATGTGCTTTGATTCGTATTCGGGCTTCACATTGCAAAAAAGGTGAAACAAGTAAGGCACACCCGCTTCTAACCAGCCAGACAATTCAAATTCGCAAATCATATAAGGCGGTTTAAAAATTCTCAGCTGCATATACATTCCGGCTCCTCTCAAGTCAGATACTTGTAGCCATTGGACTGGTTCTCTTTCACACCATTCCCGTTTGGTTGTTCAGATTGCTCCCGTCGACAGCCTAGTCGGTATTCCCCTGTATGTGCTGTCAAGTCCCAGGGTTCGTATTTCTGCTGTTGGCGGCATCAGACATATTCATAGTCTCTTTTTTCGTTTGTGGCTGTAAGCTGGTTGACCCCTCGGTTTCATAACCTCTTCGCTTTGTAGTTACCGTATTCCGTGTTGCACTGGCTCTTCCTTTTTAATCTTTGCTTCCTTTGTACTAGGCTGACAAGTCGCTTCCGTTGACCCATTTGCCTTTTGTTGCCTAACTGATTCGGAAACTACCACTCTTCCTCTGCAATATAAAGTGCCGTCTATTCTGTCGTCTTTGAAATCTGCTGGCTCTCGAGGGCCACCATACTACCAGGTACGCCGTAATTCGATACAGTTTAATGCATTTGCAGGTGGAAGCGGAACCGCTCAGGTCAAACAAGGACTATCGACATGCTGCGCGGTCGATTAGCCTACACTCACTGGCCGGAATCTTGACCAACATGAACTCGTGTGTGTGTGTGTGTGTGTGTGTGTGTGCGTGTGTGTGTGTGTGTGTGTGTGTGTGTGTGTGTGTGTACGGAAGCACCGGCAGGATTGTGTCTACTTAAGAATATGTACATATGAGGATAGTCAGTTGTTCTGTGTCAAATGCAAGTGTACCAACGGTAAAGAAGGTCTAAGGTTTTGCATCGATGTTGAATTTTAGTCAGATAAATGAAAAATAGGTAAATCTATGTCAGTGAATCGTTTTTCTCTCATGAATACGTTGACAGATCTGCAGTCAATTACTGAGACCATACCCCGGGGGTGATGGCTTGAAAATATCGGCGAGATCCTGGATGGAAACGTAGTTCCGATAAGACGAAACCTTAATGGACCAGGGAACGTTAAAATTTTAAAACTGAAAGCAATCACCAATGCCGTGTTGGAGAGTTCGCCTCATAGTGAATCCAACGGAGCGCACAGTTGCAAGTTTAACAGAGGCCATCACACTTGGGTGATATAGTTCATTGCGGTGATAATCCTTGTGTGACCTCAGGCTGTAGAAGGTCTCATCAAACACACCAGATATACCAAGTTGCGTATTGGCGATGTCACCTGCACTGGTGGTAAAACGTTTGAGATCAAAAGCCATCAACCTGAGCTACAACCCACAACAGTTTCAAAATGATTGAGAACACCAACCTATGATGTACCGCAACAATGTGATGAGTTTTACCTGGGGCGCAGCAGCTCATCACGTTGAAGATTCTTAGTATGTGAACCCCTAGTTTTAGTGTGTATCACTGCGTTCAAGTCAACGTATTAGATTGGTGGCAAGCTGAATTGCTGTGTACTAGTCAGAGCACGCTTGACTGGTAGGAAAATGTGTGCACAGAGTAGGCCGTGAAGCGAAGTCCAAGAGGTGAATCTCGAATGGTGAAATATCGATCGCATGCAGAATTGCACCCCCTCACAAATGGCGTTGAAGATAACGAATGTAGAGGCATACATTAGCCCCCTACTACCAGAGCTTATATTCTTCAAAAACAGCAGTTGTGAATTATTCAAAGCCTCTTTCGAACCATAACCAGTTCCTTCTTGTCTCCATAATCCTGATATTCTCTATCATGAAGTTGTAGTCGTCATATGTATGGGCGTGCATTAGGATAGTTCACTGATGGTTGCTTCTATCCTCAGTCTAAAAGAACTGGTGTGGTCGATATTCTGGTAATGTAACCCGACGTGATAGCCCAATAAGGACAATGTAGCGTGCTCAGTACCATCTTAGAAAGGATTATAAAGTATACATTTTGAATTATTCACCTCAGTATTATTTAAAAAGAGGCCTGAAGAATCAGAGTTTACGATTCGGGGGATGAATATCAGGGACCCAATTTTGAATACAGCGGCCCTGTTTCCGCTAGTAAAAGTTGTGGTAAAGCCTGGTGAATAATGAAGAACATGAGTGACTCTTATCGCATCATCCAGCGTCTGTCCTGTACATGAAAAGTTCAAGTGGTATTTTAACAAAACTAATCGTTCTGCATTTAGTAAATACTTCCAGTGGAGGTTTTAGAAGAACACCCCTCCATGTGCCCTCGACCCATTGAAAGTCTATAAGGAGCTCACCGAATTGGTCTACGACTGTTCCAGTGACTTAGGTGACCGACCAATGAGGGAGTTTTGGATAGTTTGACCGAGCGATGCCTGGATTATTCACGGTAGAAGTGCCACGCATCTGAGGTTTCGCGAATTTAAAATATGAATTCACTTCATTAGTTAATCCTTAGACAGGCCACCAGGTGTGTCAGATACATACTTCTTTATTATTCCATAGCCTCTGTATCAGCCCTTCACTCAATTTTTCTTTGACAGCTTGTTGGTTTCGCTCACACCTGACAAATACCTGCCTGACTCTCTAACGGTTTTCACAAAAGAGTGCAGAAAACAGTTAGGATACGTTTGTCACAAACTTCAGGAATGTTGAGCTGTACCCTTCCATATTTCCCGCTTATATCTGTGAAATGCCACGTTATTCCTGGTCAGAGGTATTTATATACTCTTGCAATTTTGTTTTCTGTCACAGCGTCCCTAACTCCCCCGATTTTAGAAACTTCTTTGATAACTGATCTCAGATAAAGCTTTTCACACCCGATCTCGTTTGAAACTGAACCTCTACAGGGGCCCTGACTGAATTTTCAGAAATTTCTGCTCCCCTTATCCTTAAGATTGTTTCCCTCCGTGGAAAATTCTTATCTACAACGGACTACGCCAAATACCTCTGCGGTAATCTGCGATGGATAACTCATATTCAGTGCTGCATTTGGAAACTGTGAAAATATTCTTTTCAAATGCGGATTTTTGTGCAGTTTTGATCCCCGCAGTCAATTGTTTAAAAGTCCCATTTATCCATCCGTTGCACATTACATTACCTTTCTTATCGACTAAATTTTTACGTAACCTCTTCAAACTGTTCTACTGAGTTCCTGGCCAGTGGGCAGAGGATAAAGCTCAGTTACTTGCACCACATTTATTGCCTCAGTTCTCTTTGCCCTTTGGTTCCCACCTCGACGACTGAATCTTGGCTTGGTGTGATGGCGTGAATTCATTGGCAATCCAAAGCTCTACGCCAGATGTCTTCCTCTGGCCGGAGATGAAATCGTTCTTGACAGATCTCCCGGCAAAGACCGAACAAAGCTTACTCAAAAAAGTGTTTGTACAACATCTGGTTCTAGTCACTATGTTTCTGGAGAGGACACTCCAGTGGATAAACACGAACAGATGCAGTTTCCCAGTATAAAATCCTCCTCTAGAAGGACGCTGGAGCAGAATCCCTGGGGTATTTGTCGACGGTGGGAAAAGTCTACTCTCTAAACGAAGCAGCCATTGCCAGGCCAATCGAGACAGACCACAGCAATGTTCCGCTTGCTCCAGTGAAAGCATCGGGCTGTGGACAGAATACGAAAAGCGGACCGATAACTGAGCCCCAGGGAAGACCGTACAGGATGCGCACAACAGTTAAATGAGACGTGACGGACCAGGAGTTCCTTCACATGCACTTTGGTGACTCTCCCGTTAGGATAACCACTACACTGCTATATGGGCCGGATTTTTAAGTGAGGGGCTTCGGTGAGAGCTCCTAATGATAAATCGCTTCTACTGTGTAAGCAGCCGCGAAGTAAGATCTGCCCAGATATTTTCAGCGATTTCTAGGTTTAACTTTTTTGTCTCTCTTCTTTTCATCCTTCACATCAGAATTCTGAACGGATACCAGAATCCACAGTCTTTCGTGATAGAAAACTTGTTAATCCAGGTCAGAATAACGAGTCGGAGGTAGAGAGAAACAGCGAAAATATTCTCAGCATTCCATTCTTCTAACCACTTTCAGCTACAGCACACTTCTCGAAATGGGGAAATGGGCTACCCTAACTAGGACTCTTGAAACCTTTCGAATAAATGTGCTGGGACTGCGGAACGCGTTTAAAAGACCCATCTTCAGTGGTAACACTTTGCTCTTCGGGCGCAACCTCGGCTTCTGGTTTCACCCTTTGAAATTTAGGTGCTGCAATGTCCAGTGCTAGTGCTCAGGCTCGTGTTGGCACCAAACTGAGCATGACGGCTGAAAGTGTACTGCTGGGCTGGATTCCTGTTAGCAGTCGCCTGTGAGTAGTTCGGTTGCATGCTTTTGTGTAAACCAGGAGCGACCTAATAAGTGAGGATGCCTGTTTGTCGCTTTTGTGCACTCATAAACTGACTGAAGCTCTCCTGAGACCAAAGACGATCTCTGCCACAATTTTATAAACTGCCTGGTAGTGTGCAGTATACGGATACAATCGTTGGCACTGACCATTTCAGCGCTGCATTTTGAAATCTGAACCAGACTGAGAATCTCATAAGAGGCCAATTAAGCCTTTCAGCCGATCGAACTGACAGTGGTATCCTAATCATCCAACTACTCCTGTTTTCAAAAAATGAACTATTTGTGGCCATTATCGATTTCTGGCGCAAAATTGAACACCGAATAACATGACGGCCTCCTGAGTCTTCCTTAAACTGGGCTCAGACAAGTCACGTTGCTGAAGGTTACCGCCTTGGTGGGTCAAGACCAAATTATTTCTCATTGTAATCTATGTCTGTCGACACTGATCACAATCTTGCGCGAGCATTTTACTTAACGTTTTGTCAGTGACTGAACCATCATCAAAGTCAACTGTCTGCTGCAGCTACAACGAGATGATGGACACTGCTCTGTTTTCTAAATATGATTATTTTTCACTTTATTGATGCATTCAGATGACCAGGATCCAGATGAATGATGAACAGATAACAAGGATGACAAGTCTCCTAATCTCCGCAAAGCCCTAGTACCAGAAGTACAGAAAAGATTAGTATCTTTATCCTCAGTAAAACTAATGGATGGATGCGCAGATCGATTCCTCCAAATTCCAGATGTGATAGCACAAAGAGAAGTACTGAATCCCATCTGGTTCGGAGCTTAATAAACGACAGTAAGCAGAAATAGATTGCGCAGTACAAGCAATGGAGAATGTTTTAGCGATTAGCAAAAACCGAAAAACTATCCGTCCAAATAGAATTACCGGGCCGCAATGGCCAAGCTTTAGCTAGTTGGTCAGTGAGATGAGCGCCTGGTTGATCTGGACTAAGAAATGTCACACAGATCGCTTGGCGGAGCATTCCAAGAGAAAGCATAGCTGTCCTCTATTCACTACAGATCTGTGAGTTTCGCGTTGATTAGAGGTCTGCATGAAGGTACGAACTTCCTTTGGAAACTTAGGTTCTGTGTGAGATAGGAAATCTTAAACAATGGAATTCTACTGGACCAGATAGATTGCTTCCATCTGTTTTCAGACTAGTGACTCGGGATCGTCACCGGGGTCCAACAATATTTTCGATCTGATGTATTCGAAGGAACCAGTTCATAGAGTTGATGTGGTTTAGTGGTCGTACTGATATACAAGAAAAGTAACAACTTATCACGGTAAAACGACAAGGGGGATAAGCCTGCTCGGCATCGCTTTCAAACTGCTCTCCCATGTCATTTTTACCGACTTACCCAATACTCGCGAACACGGTTTACGCCAGAAACAAGCGAGGTCGTACTGATCATATTTCCATCCTTCGAAAAGATTCTGTAACAGAGGCACACCTTCGAAAGGCCTACTATTTCTGTTTTTCTTGATCTGAAAATAGCATGTGATTCAGTCGACCACACATTTTTGGAGGTGTCTCCTGTTGGAGGGTATAACGGAGAAACGCTTTACTATTATACAGTACGGAGCCAAGCTTGGGCTTGCGGTAATCTTTCACCTGAGTTTTCTACGAGAAGTGGAGTTTGTCAAGGTTTCCCTGCCTCTACTTCTCTCTTTACCTATGCAATCGGTATGGTCCTGGAGACCACCACATCACATGAGGATAACGGCATTGCACTATACCCGAGTGAAAAAAGGAAACCTTCAGTATTCGGATGATATCGCTCTTCACAGCTAAGATCATGATAAGCTGAAAGCGTTTCTGGACAGCTAGCACAATCGCTTAGGAACATTTGGTGTGCATTTTGCACCCTCGGAGTGCAAAATGCTGCTGCTGGACTGGGTTGTTCCAACAGCCGATATTTCGTTATCCGGGGAGACTAGAGATCATTTAGACGAGTTTTTTTTAGGCAGCTGAATTTCACCTTGAGGTTGGCCATCGAAGGAAGTGTCTTTGAATGTATAAAGTCTCGTATGACCATGACTTTGAATCCTCACGACTTTTGCTTGTTTATGAAGGATCGAATATGCTTCGTAATAGTAAGGATAGTGTTTCTGTAAGGCTAGGAAACGTCACCCGTGTTTATGGTGGGTAGAATAACCTGATTGCTATCTGAACAGCGATGCCTCCGTAGCATTGCTAGAATATGGGGTGGGGGGGGGCACGATGTACGTGATGCTAAAGTTAGACTCAGAGTTGTAAGCATCTGAAGCAAATCATTGCGTATAACACTACAGCCCAACACTTTCATGTGGTTGGGGTATGTGTTGCGCTTGCCTCAGCACAGGATTTCTAGGTGTGCAACGTTCGCTGATAGTAAGAAGATAAATAATGGCGGCCAGACCGTAACTTGAAAGAAGGAGTGGAAAGAGTAGAGAGTGAACCTGGCTATGTCAGGTGTGTACGGTTTTCTTGATAGTGTAAAAGGGGGCTCTCCCTCAATGAATAGACACGTTGCCGTATATGGCTAGGTGTTGAGGTCTTTAGTGAGCTTGTAGTCAAATGCTTTCTTTATCAACTGGATATTGTCGTAGTTCTCAGTTAGTGGCAACACCTGGTACGTACCAAATCAGTTTATTCTTACTCAAGTAACCAAACAAGTGAACGAATGAATCACCAATCGGAAGCATAAGTTGTACTTGCTATCATGTGCGATCAAACAGGACCCCTCGGCGGGCAATGAATCAGCCAGCATACATGATTCAGTGGCGAAGTTTGATTGGTTGCAACAAAGCGTTCTCAGTTTGAGCAAATTCTAGGTAATTTGAGTGCTTGTGTGCGTTTATTATAGTAGTCAGTCTCGAGGTAATACCCATAAGTATATCGGTCTGAATGGGATAAAGCCAGAGGCTCAACCGGTGTAAAAACAGCACCTCATATACTGTTTGTAGTTTTCCTACACTTTCCACGCTGTTTCTTCTCCTTTGTTTCCGACTGAGGTTATCGCGTGGATGTACCATTGAAAACAATCGCACCAAGTGTATGGTTAAAGCGAGGTTGAAACATTCACATAACTCAGGGTTCATTGTTGTCTAAAGATTCAGTTCAGTTAATCATTAGCCTGGCCTTTCAAGGCCTTGGATTTGATTGCCACCCCTCAGTATCGCCCAATCGAGAGTAAAACATCATCTTCCAATCTGTTTGTCGATCACAATTGCCGGAGAAGCAAGTCAGGAATTTGGCGTATGAGTAATAAAATCACGCTATAAACAGAAAACCTGCCTAATCATACATCTAATAAGGAAGGAATATCAAGATACATCTTTAAGGTATTTCTTGCAACGTGACTGAGATTCGAACCCATGTGACTTTACCGGTTAGTATGCAGTTTTGTTGTGCTCCGTTCTGATCTGTGAATGAGGTTTCCACTGAGAAAAAGCAAGCAGTGAAGACTAACGTGTGTTTGAACTGAACTGGAACGGAAATCGCTCACTCCTTAAAATCTACTGCAAAATACCTATCAATATTGCGAGGGCACTGTGCCATGTAGCCTTCGTCAAACTCTTAACAGCGAGATACGTTATCTGGTGTTCGGCTGCTCCACCCACAGTGGCTCACCTCGGGTTTTGCTCACAAGGAGGGCTCGATGTGTGTGTGCTTTTTGAAAGATTGCTAACAAGGATGATACCGGTGTACAGTGCTTCCATGGTTTTCCCTATTGAGTTTATTGCCTATGATGTACTATAATGTATAATAATATTACATGACTATCATAAGCCCTTAAAATTGAGTTCGCATTAGAAAGTAAAGACTTTTTGTCGGTGGTATTATCACCCCGTTTCTTGCCTTTCTCAGACACCTGTATGTTTTGAATATATTCGTGGCAGAAAAATAGGGATGTTTGTAATGTGGTATTGCGTATTCTGGGTCGAAATATTACCGTCGGCTTATGGTACAGCAGAACTTTCACAGACCGCTTGAATCGCGTATTAAACTTCGGGAGTGTGCACGTATATGTTGCACGACGGTTGGCACAAAGGTACATAAAGTATAGAATGAAAGTTATGGGCAATCGCCGTAACTTTGGACAATTAATCTGATTTCGGTGAAAGCGACCCGAACACACGAATAAGCTAGGTTGGCACCTATTTCAATACTCGGCTGAATCAAATGAATTGACGTTGTTCTCGAGGAACACGGATGAGAGCAGATTACATGCATTAAGGACTTCGTTCGCATGCTCACTTAAGACGCCTAATACCCTTATGGATTGCAAACCAACCTGTTCACGTGGCTGTTGTAATATCAACTTTTGGTGCACACATATATATATGTATAGTTTTTGATGCAACGTTGTTATGTAATTTGTTATGTTTAAATCAGCCGTTTTTGCTTATGCATGGTATTATAGATTGCAATCACAACCTTTTGAAAACCATGGCTTTTTTTTACGTGCTTGTGCAACAGTGCAGTGGAAGGGGTATATATCCCTTAGCCAGGAAGGCTCACTGCACTATCAGGTATAACCGGCAACCGTACCCTAAGACTTGGAGTGGAGAACCACATAAGGCCCTAATAGGTCAGGTGTGGTAAAGATCCGGAAGACCGTGAAACGCTGTCTACCACCAAAGTAGCCGGTGGTGGCGGGAATTCGAACCTCGGACCTCCGAGGTGGTAATCAAACGCTCTAACCCATTCGACCACCACCGGCTTGACAACCTTGATTAGTATCTGTTAACTCACAAATGGATGGTACAATCAGGTTAATTATTTTTTGTGTTCTGCCTCGCAGTAGGGTTAAAACCAGACCTACTCGTGAAACTCCTGAACGTTTCAGTAACTCTGGTTGTTTGATATCATTAAATTCCCTTATAGTTTGACTTCGAGGTTCTCTGACTTTACTTGGTGGACAAAATATCATTTACCACACCCTGTTTCTGTCGGTTTTGTACGATAGATTTGAACCAAACCATTAAGAAGGACAACCTTTAGTATATTGATGTGTGAACTCAATACCATATCACTTATGAATGCTTATTTTAGGCATGGGACGCATAACCCGACTTGAGCTGGAAAAAGAGCTTCAGATGGTGCGTAATGTTATGAAACCTACCCCTGGAAAACCGGCAGAAACAACAAGCGGGTTACAAAACTTAGGAACCTTTACGGGTAATGGCTGAATTACAACATCCAGGCACGCTTCCAATTGTAATTCGGATGGTCTCAGGTTCTATACTGTCCCATTTATCGAGGTTTGCTGAATTCCGTTCGCGCAAAGTGCTGAAGACACTTTCGTCCGAACGGACTCGCAGCTCTATCAAGCCCCAGCCGTTTTCAATCGGGTTCAAGCCTGGACGGTGAAAGATCCAGTCCTTGGTTCTAATGTTCCTGTAAAATAGCCGCATTCTGTTGGGTTCGGTCGTTTGTACGGCTGCGCTGTCATGTTGAAAGTTGTTGGGCCTTAGCCAATTTTCCGGAAGCACTGGGAAGATAACTGCATTCAATGTTTTGACGCATAAGTCAGGCTTCTGTCTCCCTTCTAGAACTGCTAACTGTGATTGCTTTCCTTGAAAACAGCTCTTCAGACATTCATAGAGCACCCACCAAAGGCCCGACGAATGAGTTTCAGCTTGCTTTTCCTGAAATTGTGCCTGGAGTACAACAGTCCATTAGGACAGCCTAAATGAAATACTTTCTCATCGATAAAAATGGCACTATTTAATTAGGCATTTCAAAGGACGTGACTTCTGATTAATTCACCTCAGTTTTAAAAATGACAGCCAGTCATTCAACTTACTGTTCTTGTCTTTTCTTGCCGCAAATATGACGCAGACAGTAATAGTTACTGTGCAAGTCAAACGCTCACATTCACCTTCATATACCTAGTAGGTTGGTTGGATTCACCGCGCAAGAGTCTTCTTGTGGAAGTTTTCTCTGAATTCCACATTTCCTCTCCAAGAATTTATGATTAACTACTGAAGAACTGTTGCTTCTTCGGAAACCTGGCCTTTGATTATTTCCAAATCTTTTATATAAGTATTTTTCCTCATTCCAGAGCAGGTTGCCTTAGAACTCACGCCATCCCTTGTTTTTGATGAATGTGAGGTCATTTGTTCTATTCGAAAGGCGTCATTCGAGTTAACTTTGCTCCCGAATCAAGAATGACCTGAACACCATTAAGCAATGCATCCACGAGTATCGAACTTTATTCATCGCCGACCAAGGTAGTGGCATTTGAAAGACAGCCCAGTGTTTTGACATCCCTTCAGGAGCTGGTTTATTAGGGTTTTGCACCCTCTCAGGCAACTTTTCCGAGGTAAATCAATTCATGTGTTACTCTTGCAATCCGAGCGCATATTTGGTTCATTAACAGATGACTGCATCAGCATGCCTAATTTGATCCTTTCAAGTGGTTTGTTTCGAAATTCGTCTCAAAAAAGAAAATGTGGTGATTGACAGTGGCTGTGCTTCATATGGTTTTAGAGCATCAGCATGCTTATGTACATAACGATTGCGCAGAATACGAGTTCGAGAGTGTGCCCATTCAGCCGGTGTTCTTGATTCTCATGTGCGCATATTTCGGACAGGAGCTATATTGTTTCATTGCGAATGGCACAAGTACTCTAGTCTTATTCGTAGTTATCACAGAAAAACAGACTGGGTTCGTAAGCATTCCGTGAGCTACACACGAGTGGATTTGGAAAAGAAGATATGGTTTAGTAAATCCTTCCAAACTGAAGTTTTCTTGGTTTGCCTAAACCTCAGGAAAACTCCGGAGATTGAATGGCAATATGTCAGCTTGTAAACTTTTATTCTGAGAACATATTGGGGTTCATTACCGTGAGTACATTGAAAACGTTGATTAACCTGTCTCGCGTAACAGCTGTCACCAAAGATAAAGACCTCCGGAAAGATACTACAGATCCGCAAAAGTCACCAAGCTGGCTGAAAGTCTGCTTGAGCTCTTACATTACTGTAAAATGCGTGTCTTGCGACAACACCAAGCTTTATTTCTCCTTGAAGCCGCCGAATACGGCATTGAAACTGCCATGAAAAAGCGATGCACACAGAGACACTGCTTCTTTACTGAATACGGATAGATCGCAGAGGCTCCACTTGCTTCGCCATTGTAATCTGTTCTCAATGGTTTTAAGTAGCGATATGATTCACGGCTCAAAATGGTGGTTTTAGTGGGTTTCTGGTCTTTGGACAAGGTGTCTCACCACCATCTGAAGTGACGTCACCTCGTTTGCGACCTAAACGTCGTATACAGTGCTCGAGAACCCATGAAATAATGTACTTATTACCGCATATCTTTAAAATCCTTTATTGTACACAAGGTTCTGCTTCAGACATTGAGTTACTTTCCATTCACGCTCTCGAGCATCTTTGAAAATCCATGCTAGACTGAGGACCTGAGACTTGTGATCAGGATGCGATGGACAGGGTTAAGCTACACACGTTTTGCTGCGTAAGACGTATTGGTATTGAGTGATGAGTTCGATAACTTGAGTTATTCAAACAGGAGTTCAGTAACCATGATTAGGACCAGCTACCTTCTTCACCTCGAGCCGGATATCTCGGCTATGTTTTGTCGAGGACTTCATATTTGCCTCCACATGAAGAAACGGAGATGAAAAGCCGCACACAACCTTAGATGCTACTTTCCGACCGTTGATCGACCCCTTCGAGAAGTGGCAGCTCATGTTCAAGAATTTTCTCTCCAACGTGTTCAAGAGGCAGTTATAATCCGCCTTTCTTTGTCAGGGTCATTTAGGGTCGGACATCAATGACAAAACATTAGAATGATTGGCAAGACCCGGATACTTTGCTGCAAGAAATGCAACAACTCATATCATCCCTTTTGTAAGAAAAAGGTTTGAAGGTAATGAGGGCCTGATCTATCAATGAGACTGACAGCTTGATGACCTAATTCTCCCAGTGACTTGAAGCTGTCTTCTTTACCCTTAGCATCCCTTTTATACAGTGAATGTATGGCATTAGTTATCTTATGTCGGCGCAAAACCGACAGGAAACGTATGCTCACTGCACCACCCGAGATTGTTTACGGCTACATGTTACGATTCCCCTATGAGCTGATTCCACATTCTACCAATGGGACCTGCAAGTACAGCCATCTCACAAAAAATCCGTCACAAGGTATGATCGAAAAGGCAGAGAACCACGTGTAAGTCCGTACATGATAACCATTCTGTTAACCACCTGCCACGTGTTCATTTGATTCTGGGGTGTATGATCCCAAATGCAACCAGCTACTACAGGCTGGTTCAGGCAGCAAGTGACAATGGTCTTAAACTGGCTTTCATTATTTCAGAACCATGCACACCACCAAAGCCATGGGTTCCACTATCAGTCCGAAACCTCTTAATAACTAAACTCAACCGGAACTCATTCATTGCACCTTTGAAATCTTTGCAGGTAGCATCAACTAGCTCGACGAACGACACAGATGGGGCTGTCAACGGAAGAAATAGTCTTTCATAGAACTCACAAGGCAATTAGAGCCTCTTATGCAGTAGTGAATTTTCGTAACTAGGATTACATTGTGCATACCTTAAAGTTGTAGGACAGCTTGATCATTTATTGGCACGACAGAAATACTAGTGTGCCTTGTGTTTTGTCACCACCCACTAGTTCCTGCGGGAAAACCTCCTTTTCCGAATTATCTCGTTTTGTTAATCCAATCAAGTCAAGTAGATGTGGTATTCTTCCCTAGGTGTAAATAATTAGAGACGAGATAGAATTGGCTGTTTAATTGAGATGCCAGGTGACTTCGGTTAAAATACAGTGTGCAAGGCCCATTGGTTCAAAGCGTCTTCCGTAATCGGGCCTTCTAAGTGACACTGTTGGACACACACCTGATAGACTGATTTCGTCCCGTTCGGTTAGGACTACTGCTGACGGCTGATTGGTTGATTTCGTTCTGTCTTGTCATGAACTGATCGTGTTATAGATACACCCCGCTGGCCTCAGCTTTGACACCGATTTAGGACGGACAATGAAGAGCTGCCCGCCAACGGGACTGTTCTGCCCATCGGCGATGTGCCGGCAGCCAACTAAATATAAGCGCACACCATTAGATGTGCGACTGTTGCGTTTCATTGAGTTTCAGTTCTGCTGCCAGCTGATCATAACCATGCAGGCATTTGCAAAGATTCCATGATGCGCAAACAAGCAATTAGCACACAGGCAGACAAACACACGTGATGACACGCATTTGTCTTCTTCCAGAATACTACGACCTGTACAAAAAATCCCATTGTACCCAGCAAGTAAAAGTAAGTAAGAATCGAAAATAGCGCCATTTTCGCACAGCAAAAACGTGTACTTGAAAGTGAAATAATCCAATACACATGAGGATTCAAATTGCAAACGGACTGCAACACAATCAGTTCACAGCAATAACGTGCGCTTATTTTTTATTGCATTGGAGGAAATACGGAGAAAGGAAATAGCAGGCAAAACGACCATTTTAGTAATGTGTATGAGATCAAAACTCTGTTATCAGTAATTGCCGAGAAATAATTAATGAGTGGAAAATAGCTCTATAATGACATAAGTGTTTAACCAAGAGTGAAGATGAAAGACAGTTCTTTGATTTGTGCCTTACTTACTACCATTGAGCAAACTAGTGTGGAGCAAGATTTCTAAACGATCCAGAATTTGGTATCAACGTATCCCCATTTTCTTTCGAACGGGATGTAATGTAATGTGAAGAGTTTGTGTTCAGCTTGCTCAATCCAATAGTTTAAAATAGGAGTTGGATCACGTCTCCAGGATTACAAGGTACACACAACAGTCGGGACTTGAGCCGGCATAAGGTTACTGGAACATTTCGCGGCATTCGTTAGCCTCATAGGTTCTGAAAAACAATCGGCACGCCACTTCCAGTGTGTCGGTTTGACATATTTTGCATCCCATCTGGAACACGGTCCGGACAAAGACTTTTTGGGACTTTACGGGTCAAAGCTGGTAGATAGTAGATACCGTTTTGACTATCGCTTTGGACGGTGGACTGACCTTCGGATTCACCCTTTGTTTCAACCGATAATTTCACCATTTAGAAAATCGAAGTTGGTAATTTTATTCTCGTGTTTGTCTAACTAAAATGTGTGGGTGTGTTGCTTTCAAGCTACCGAAGACGGTTTCACCTGCTTCCTTACACTCATTGACGTAGCCCCGGTAGAGAATTCCTCGAACAACATAGTTCTTTGTTTTACTTTTGAGGTATAACACAAATATATCAACCAGAACGGATCCCAGTTTAAGCCTCATTGGATTTTTATTATTCTGTCGATGCCCGTTTCCGAAATAAAGGACTTTCTCAGTCGAGGTGCACAGTAGCAGCAGCCTTGATAGCTTGCTGATGTACTCAGAGCAACTACTACAGAGTCATTATCTAGTCGGGAAAGTGATAAGTGTGGGTTAGTTTCAAGCTAATTGATTACTGTATGATGGACTTCAGTCAAAAGATAATTTTGTTTTGTAATGCTCGCTAAGTAAATGCTCCACAAATCTACCAGTTTCCATTTGAACTATCCCGTGGCGTCTTAACTCGCTGGTCAAGGGTGGGGCAGTTGAGTGACTATTCAAGTCTGGGCCGGTATAAAAAAATAAGTTAAAAGTCTTTTGAGGAGAAACCGTGTGGTACTGTATTCCTGAGCAGATTAAGAGTGGCTCCTCCTAAGTTTGAGAAAACTCCTTGATCGGAGTTGGCGTTTACAGCTCTCGGTGTGAAAGTGGATGAATTTTTATTCAGATACACGAAAAGCATGGTGAAAACGTGATTTGAGACAGATTTTTTGACTTTACTGCAATACATGAACGAAAGTAGCTAGAAGTTCAGCACATTGTGTACGACCAGCTAGTAACCACCATCCAGTTATCCTTAGTAGCAACAAGTTAGATTCTTGGATATCCCCATAGTAGTGATCTCAAAGATAAAAATCATAAAAATGAAAGGAAACCACTGGTTGAATGGATCTGGATTCTTGCCGGATATGTTCTTTTTGATCCAACGGTCTATTTCAAAAATTCTTCGGATTAGGTAAAATAAAGATCCAATCTATTGCATCTTGGTATAGAAGGTACCTCCTGTTCCTCGGACATTCGGGTATTAAAAGATCCCGTAGTTAGTTACTCACATTTAAAGGCTCACGAGTTATTTGCTGGGTGAACTCAAGGATGGTTAGACAAGGTCTGCAAGGGTAAGTAATTAGGCGAGTTGATGGTTCAATAAACTATCATGAACGTTATACCTAGAGCATCCTATTCCGAAGAAACACACCTTCGGATGAGGGTTCACTGGGAGTTTCTTCTGTAAGGTAACCATGCCCGGTTATCCTGGACTAAATGCTCTGCCTTGGTGGCCTCATGGACTTCATCAGCTATTCTAAAACGATCAAGCATCCCATAACAATTCAAAATAACCACCTGTTAGTCCGTATCGTCATCTGATTAGGGTGATACGTGATAGAAACACGATACAAAGTCAACTGTATAGAATATCGTCGGTTTTGAGCATCTTCTTGCCTACACCTTGTAGGGGGCATCAACTCGGAAGTGCTGGCCATATATGCACCCTCAAGTATGAGGACGGAAAGTGAAAAAAGGTATGGCATGACCGCCTATTCAGTTTTCTACGCTCTAAAATTGTGAATCTTGAGGTTTCTCACGCGTCCAGACGGACTCTTCTGTTGGCAAGAGGAGCTCAAAAACCTCTGTTTTTGCAGCTGAAGAAGTTTGTTTCCCATTTACTGGATGCGTTGCATCAGTCGCGGAGGAATGTTTAGGATTATGTGGGAGAATGAAGAACTTCCAACCCTTCAGATACGGAACAACTGGAAGGAACTTCAAATTGAATGGTAATGTTTTATGTACTGGAGAGAAAGAAAAACTGCCTTAGAAGACGTTTTGAGTGGCGAAAAGGACTCTGATGGATTTGTTCGAACGATATCGGTGAGAAATATAAACGAAGCCCTGATACACGATTTACGGGAAATGGGTTTGCCGAATCAAGTTGATCGGGCGTATGTGGTGTACAATAATTCACCTGTGAGTCACGTACGCTCCAAAGTTAAGGGAGCTCGGAGGCGTACTGATGCAAGTCTTGCGCATCACCGTGCCTTAGGCAGGAAATCGAGTAGAGCGGGAGTATCAGTGGATATCTGATTGAAAATTTTCGGAATGATCTTGGAGGATGGTTTAGTATCCATAGCATGTGCTTGCGTATGATGTCCTATCCATCGTTGTTATTGTTTCCCTATTCCTATACGCCCGTCCCTAGTTCTTCATTCATAACTAAAGCTGTTCATATTATATTCACTTTCGGACGCACTTTCGTAACCGTCTGCTTCGTCGCGCATGTGTGACTTCACCTTCACGCGGGATTTGTTCAGTTTATTCCCATTCCGAGACATAGTGAACCTGAACGATTGCTGAATGATTCACCCGCTATCGCTGTCCATCCACACGCTCGATAACTATTGTCTTTTACTTTTGTTTTTGTACGTTTGTTTATTCTTTTAGCTCCACATGTATGTTTCATATCCGTTTTCCTCTTCTTTTGGAGTCGCTTTGCTCTGGCGTGCACCCCAATTAGATCAATGCAAAAGCCACATGGATGAGAAGTAGTACTTACCAACCACATTTCATTCTGATGCGAAACCAACTGCTGGCAAACTGCTTGTTCCGACTGAGGAAACCATCGACACAGTCGGTGCAGGAACCACCGTCATAGTTGGAACGAGCGAAGATGGAGATTGTCCGAGAGTTGCTTGAATTGGCACTTGTGGTTGCACCATCGCTGTTTGAATTCTAACTGGTTGCAAAATGACTGTCGGTGTTTGAATTGCACTTGATTGCAACAGTGCTTGAGCATTGACTGATTAAGTGAGTACCGAAACAAGTTCAAATTTGCCGAGTAAGACACTGCTTAATAATGATGGAAATATTCAAGAATTTTCTTCAATGATACTCAGTCATCATCATCGTGCACAGTGCTCTTACGCAGTTGTTGATGTCATTATCAGTCTCATCTGGAGCAAAAATTTCTGGTGGGACGGGACTTGCTATTCTGACCGCAGCCTTTTAAAAGGGCTTTGGAACACCTTTGGCAGCAGTCTGCCTCTCTTAAATAAACACGTCTGTCCCCGAAACAAGTGTGCGCACTTTTTTGGGACGCCTTATTCACGAGCTTGTATTTAACGCTACCTAAAATGAACAGATCAAGTTTCCATTGTGATGAATTTGATCTCCGGACAGGCAAGCGAAATTCGAGTAATAATTTGGCTCAGTGCAAATTGATGGGTTGCTCAAAAATGCCACTTCACGACACTCATTTATTAGAATTTTCTTTATCCAGTGGAACACATTACTTTCCGAATCTCATCGGGTGAACCTGTATGAACCAACTACCAAGCCTAAACTCTCCAGACTGTTGCTCTACTGCCCAAATCATCGTGACACTCTGGTAGCCCTTCTGTGATTCTGCTTGATCTCTAGAGTTATTCGTTAATTTTTGGTCAAGATAACTTACATGTATTTTTATATCCATATACTCATTCACGACTTTGTGTATTTTCCTAATTATCAGTGTGAAGGTATTGGGGACACGTTGCTTATCTACAGTCTGGTTTTGGTAGCAAACAACCAGCTTATACTTGTCAGTTTGGAATCAGCGAAGCAGAACGACGGACCAAGCAGTGGCTGACAGATGTCAAAAAAACGGAACCGAGTCAACCAATTGGCTTTGCAATCAAACTACTCAGTCAGAAAAGCTAATCATGAATAGCAAGCAACCAAATACGTCTTCGAGTATAGTTTGTGCTTTGAGCACCATGAATCTTATATAAAACTCCCATAGTTGTTTTCATGGAGAGCACCGCACCAGTGAAGTAGGATGGTTAGAATCCAGAGCCTTCTTCTTTGTAAGACTTGTGGGCGGTCACACAACAATCATTATCTTAGAAACTTGAAAAAAAACCACTAACAATGCGGACCCTACCCTAGAAAGGTATTTGCATTTATCTCGAACCTAAAGCAACCAAAGTTTTAGTAAGCTTCAAAACCAAGTTTTCTCCGAAGCAGTCAACTGAATTTTTATGAAGTGACAATACCGCTTTGTTTCTTTTTCACTGACCTGAATTATGCTTATGCTGTTTCTGCATCGGTACACCCCTGTGAATCTGATTATTGTTGTCACTTTCCGGCTCATTAATTTCCAGTGAACATGTGGTAACTCCAAGTTAATCTTTCGTAACTTCAAATGAAACTTACGTAACCTGAAGTGAAGCACCTAATCACAATGCTCAAAAAAAGCAGAAAAATAATTCACTCAGCAGCGTCCAATCATCACCTGCCCACGAAATCTATCCACCTCGTGATGTTCCACATCGGGGTAATAAATTCCTCTATCGGTTAACTAGATTTTCTTTGGCAAGCGCAACAATCCTTGCGAGAGCTCGAGGCGGAACATGTATCATGACAGTTTCCAACGAATACTACAGTGAATGTGAACCGTAGGCCAAGTACAATCCATACTCAAATCCATAGATAATAAGCTTTGCTAAAGTCGAAATATAACCATAGTATTGTTCTAACCTGTGAAACCTCATCTTTTGTCTGTGCCTGAAGGATCTGACTTCACTGTACCCGTTCATTGAATTATCTTGAGGTAACATACAACGAAAAATGTTTCGAAGATACCAGTAACTTAGTGATTATTCACGTAATGGGCTAGCATCTGAAAAACCGCCTTCTTTCTTTTGAATTATTTAGAGCGGCAGTTTTATGAAATATGCAGATTCGAGGTGAAAAACGTGCTTGTGTGAAGTTTTCTGACGCTCTAAGGTCAGACCTGTTTCAGTTTTCAATCATACCTCTATTTTCGCGGGGTGTACTTAGGTTATCAGTGGAATTTTATGAGAAATATTGAGTTACAAATCTAATGAGGGAAAGGAGCAAGATAAAGAGCTTTCGCTTTTATGTGGAGCATAGGAAGATCTCAATAGACACCTTTTTTATAGTTCTTAATATGAACTGCTGTCATTCTACACATCGACTACTTTCTGCTTTACATTGCGCTGACTGCTCAACTTCATTACCTAAAACGATTAAGAATGAAGCAAAAATGTCTGATGATGGTTTTCCAAGGGGAGCGCCTGATTTGCCCTAGAAAAATACCTGGTCATTATATTTGAAAATGTGACTATCCAAAAATTGCGTGAATTATCGTTTGCGTTGTACAGAGCAATGGGTACTTCTGTATCGGTTTCATCTCAAATGCCTCCTAGAACAGTAGTATCGATTTTGTCAATGACTTCCACTTGTCTCGCCCACTGTTCTCCGACTTATCCACCAAAATTGTGTCAGCAATGCGTAACCATGACTACTACTACTACTACTACTACTACTACTACTACCACTACTACTACTACTACTACTACTACTACTACTACTACTACTACTACTACTACTACTACTACTACTACTAATACTAATACTACTACTACTACTACTACTACTACTACTACTACTAGTAGTAGTAGTAGTAGTAGTAGTAGTAGTAGTGCTAGCAGTAGTAGTAGTAGAATTAGCAGTAGAGGTACTAGCTGCGGCAATGTTAGCAGTAGTAGTAGTAGCAGTATTATTAACATTAGTAGTGGTAATAAACTAATGTTAGTAGCATTAGCGGCAGTAGCAATAGTGGTACTAGTAACAACATATTGATAAGGAGAAATGTTTAAATAAGGGCACACAATATTAGATGTTCCACTTAAATGACTGAACCCAACGGGATACATTTCAGCTGAGATGAAATACCTTGTGCCACCAAAGCCCGTGTGGCTTTTCTGTTCAATGTGGCTAGTTTCAATTCTCGGGACAATTGCCTCCTGGTTTGCACTGGATATTTGGGCATTGACAGACAATAGATAGGTGATCATTAGAAAACCTATGTCAAAGAAAACTAATTCAACTCAAGTTGTTGGAGCAACCAAGAATATGAATACCATAACTTCTACAAATATCCGGATCACCTTTTGCAAGAACAATTTAAACGACTGAATATCGAAAAATGAATTACTAAAAGAATTATAAAACTGTAAGCATTTTAAGTCACAAGTTAAATTGTTTGGTTTTACTTAGTTATACTTCATTGAAAAATCAGTGTCCATGTTTCACCTTGCAAAACTAGAAACGTTGTGATATCGAATTTTCCTAACTGTGCATCCTCAGTGCTGAACGACAATGGCTCGAGTACGTTTGGTCCAGTATCTACTGATCGATGTTTGGTGTATGATTGGTTTATCAAAACGTTTATAGCAACCAGTGAAAAGCATCGATGTAAACTTTTAGTTTGAATTATAGAGGTTACTCCAAAGGCTAACCCATATCAATGAAGTAGAACACCATCTGAATAAATAGCTCTCATCCCCTGGTAACAATATCTCACTAACTAAACTCAATTTAATTATTAATTAAGAACTCGAGAGCGAACTGTTCAAAACATACCCATATCGTCTGTTTGCGTGAGGGTGCATAAAGCTGAATAGTTATCCTGTTTTGAACTTGTGGCTATTGATCAACACAGTTTCTGAATAGAGTGCTACATCACTCGTCCAGTAGGCGTAGTATAGTATAGCATATCATAGTATAATGTACTATAGTGTAGAAAGTATTCTGTAATTATATATCACGCAATTGCTTGCGAGTGCGTGAAACGTGGAGTCCAAAGGACAGCCAACCAAACAAAGATTCATCAACCCCACACACTACTCTCAAGCAACTGCATGATATACGAAGAACGCAAAGCAGGTTTAAAAATGTGGGTACGTTGGCCCTATCCTGTGGAGAAGACCTGAATTGGCTGGAGGCACTCGCTTGGAATTAACTGGTCAGGTACCGTCTCCATTTGAAGCTGTCGGGCATTTCCGGCTGTCATATAGGTCGACATATGAACAAGCTCAACTTGGTGATTCGGATCAACTCTGACGGGAGCGGGGTGGCGTAGTGGTAACACACACGCCTTCGAGATGGAAGAGTCCGGGTTCAAACCCTGGGTGAGGCGGAGGATATGCACCACTGATGAGCTCTAACAAGAGCGAAACTCGAGTCTGGTGCTTCCGAATGCAGGTTGGTCGGATGACCTGAGGTTTGTGCTTGAAACGTGGGGTCCAAAGGACGGTCAACCAAACAAATATTCTGTAATTGTTAGTAGATTGATCTGTGATGAAGAAATAATAACCCTCTTGAGGCAAACGGCATTTAGTAAAATGTGTCGTGAGACACTCCAGGGGTTATTACAGGTTTATTTTGGGAATACCAGTTGATATTTTGGCTGTATCTCCAGCAACATTACGCAGTATCACAAAGATAAACGACAGCACTACTAGCTGGAAACGGTAATTTGATTAGGACTAACCACGTTGTATGCAAATATGTAAGGACAGGATTAGGGAAACAGCCAGTGCGAAATCCTGTCAGCGTAAACAAAACTACCGGGTGAATGATGTTCTAGGTCAGTGACAGAGGGCAGTTTACCCATCCAATGTGTGCGTGTGATGTCGTACACATCACACCATCAAATAGCACTCGTTAAGCCCAGTTGAACTGTTATTGCTCTTTTGACTAGGAGTGTTATTGCAGCGGTAGCTTGAATGATTACCATTTGGACAAACATGACATTTGACCAGGTTCTCAGTAAGTGGGTAGACAGCGATTGGGCAGATGAATGGGATTAACGTAAGGATACCTTTGCTGATTCACCCCTTATGGTCATCCAGCCGCTCTTCACTAAAATCTTGTGAGGCATTTTTAAGCTGGCCTTTTGGTTCATAAAGTACGCACTGAAGGATAATGTGGTGTGATGAATGTGAGTATATTGAATAACTGTCACCAGTAGTAGTACATCCAGCAAAAGGATCGTAGATTTCAGCTTCCGAAATACAAAGCTCCGGACTATAACGGTGGTAATTTGCTCGTCTCATTTTCAATTCCGGAGTAATAATATATTCGTCGGTAGTGCCGAATAACTTCCTTAACCCCTTATGCGTCGTATTCAATATGCCAAGAATGACTCAAGTATCACGTAGTTTGTAAGACTTGCACAACTACGACAATAATCCCTTTTAGTTCGATAAACTAATAATGAACGGAACACTGTCTACAGTAGCGGCTTATTCAAAGCAATACAACGGAACGGTTTTTGAAAGCTTGAAAAGTAATTATTTCACGCGGATTTACGTTCTGGGAGATGATTGCCTCCGCAGTGGTAGGCGCAAATTGTTCGTGAAACAGTTCTTCACGTAGTTGAGACTTTGAGTTCACGTTTGAAACCATGAACAAAGTCGCAGACATTTCATGAATAGTTCATGATTTTGAAGAATGGCAAATAGGTGCGCATTAATTCCATGGGTTTTAAAGGTCAATTGAGCGTTTGGGCTGGGTGATTAATAATTTCTCAAGCAAGACGTGTTTCTTCCTAATCTAATCTCTTGTATTACAAGGTGACAGTTTTGTGTTGAACGGTCAATTCAGGATGATAGCTAAGTATTCCCGACTTACATGTTGGTCCTGGATAGAAAAAACCGGTGAATTTTCGGAAATAATTAGTTATATTCCGGAGTCTATGGTCAGTATAGAAGTAAATCGAATACTTAAAAACAAAGTGAGGTAATTATATCACTGATTTGGCAGTGCGCTCTCAAAGTGAAAATCCAATGAATTACAATGTTATACCTGACTACTTCTACCATCATCAGCCTCGCTTTTTTACAATAGAACAGCACTACTTGACAGCCTGGTTGCACACCTATCTATTAGAAGTTAACCGATAGAAAGATTCACTCTGCCTACCGGTTTTCTCGCAGCAAACCAAAATAGGTTGAAGTATGCTGACGGTGATCCATAACGATGGTGAAAATAATGATTGGCAATGTTTAACTTTTTTGACCTTCGACATGGGACTGTGAAATAATTTGCTTTTCCACTATTGAGCCTTCGGTTCTGAAACTCGCACTGAAACTTGCAACAAACTGTTCATAAAAAGAATAGATAATTTTACTGTTCAATATTTTGCAGTAGTTGTGGCCAGCAGTATTCCACACTGTGAATCAACTTTTGACACAAGGCATAAAATGCCATTAGGATCAGAGCTCTTTATTTAAATAGTCGTAATTCTTCAGGCACGGCTGATAGAAATATCTTACCTTCTGAACCAAGTAAGATTTATTATCGTAAATGAATTACACCAGTATCTTATGAATAACTTTTGTGAACTCTCCTCATTGGGCTTTGAACAGTTTTTAAAAGTTAGGTACTCAGCTATATGAGTACTTTTATACTCACGGTTTTTTGCCACCCCCAATACTGTTAGGATGGAAACATTTAAAGTGAATACTTTCAAGTTAGTTCTTTTTAGGAACGGGTAAAATGAAGGGAGGAAAAGTATCCGTGTTTTAAAAGGTCAGATAGGTAAAAATGTAGTGCCAATGGCCAGCTGTTGGTCAAACAGGAAGTCAAAACCAACCCCCCTTCAGAATGAAAATCTATCTTCAGAAGGTTTGCCCCTGCTCTTGGCGGAAGCAACCACCAGTTACCGTTTAGTCCTATTCCATGAACACGGTGGCACATTCAATTGTCCTGACCAGGAGCACGACATGCACATCAAAAAGTGAGCTGCAATAGTTCCCGTCAGTGACAGAAGTGGTCGCGTACT
The DNA here is from genome assembly GCA_948099385.1 of Fasciola hepatica. Lineage (NCBI taxonomy): Eukaryota > Metazoa > Platyhelminthes > Trematoda > Plagiorchiida > Fasciolidae > Fasciola > Fasciola hepatica. Next base: position 884,586 of record CANUEZ040000195.1, read on the forward strand.
GATGAACCCCAAAAACCGTAAGAGAATCACGAAACCCCTCTTCGTTTTCAGATCCGTGTGAAAGTAACCCATTTTACGGGAAAAGACTAATCATTTTGTCAGTATATCATCTAAATAATCCTTAGAAGAACGATTGTTATTCACACAAATATTTGCAGTCCAACTTCGCAGCTGATTGTGTGACTACAGAATCATCCCTAAAGTTTGCAAAGTTATCACTTGCAGAGTATGTGTAGATCAAATGGCAAGTGTGCGCGTGCTTTTTGTGACAATTAACAAAGGGGCAAAAATGTGTATTCAGCAATGAAGACAAATGTTAACAGCCTAATCCCTTTATGCTCCAATATGACGCCAATTAACAGAAAGCGAACATGCCGTAAAATGATAAAATGCTGACATAAACACGTATGGAACCAGATCTCCCAAGAAAAATAATATTTCTTTATCTGCAGATCTGCAGAGTGGTGAAGGTTCTTCCCCTAATGGACGCTTGGCCAAACATTTGTGAAACCGGTGATTATTGATTTACGATACATAGAGTTGATATTTCAGGATAGAAAGAGAGACTAGAAGGAAGTAATATTACGGTGATCACACGGGAAGCAAAGTCTAACAGTCAATGTGCGCACCCATCTGAAAACAATTTGAAATGATATCACACGACTATGGGACCACAATCGTGGACTGATTGCTACCACTGACTTCAATCTGTCTAATCGGCTGATGATCGAATCTTTCGATCCGCGGACGCGGAAAAGAGATGTAATTGGTTTTCGTGTATCCAGTTACTGTTGTTGGTCACAGTATCATTTGAGAATGTAGGAGTAGTTTACAGTATTTTCTTCTTGAACGGTTTCAGCTGTTGAAGATGTGTTTTTTACAAGGAGGCTTACCATAGTATGTCAACAACAGGCAATTTATTGTTCGTTTTATCATCTTATTGAATAGACCCTAATGAGAATACGATTGTCAATAAAGCTCGTAATGTGGTGGTTGATGAGTTGTAGAGAGGGGGAAGTAATTGACGGCCGGGAACAGTATTAAGTGTTATAAAGCTTGCTAAAGTCTAAGGGTCTTGTAAACTAGGATATTATTGAAACAATGAACATCAGATCGGTCCTACTTTTGTCTTTTCTTTGTCGTTTTACATTACTCTACCCCGTAAGAAATGTCGCCATTACAGCGAACTCTCCTGCTGGATTTGTTTGTATTACACAAATAAGGAACAGTGTATATCGGAAACTTCGATGGTCTCCGTGTATTAGTTTAATCTTGGTAAGCAGCTACATTTGTCTCCCCATATCTGTAAGCTTAAAATAGTCTTCACCCCACAGATAATTTTATATTTATCGGTAGTCCGTCCCCATTTTACTCCAGTATGCTTCTTTAGTATTCACTGAGAATCTAAATCATTATTTAGAATGATATACTGCAGTTTAATGAAAGTTATCATGCTTGTTTCACCAGATAAGCTACGACTTTACGTCAAGGGGCTTTGAGCGCTTCCGAAAATATCAAAATGTCTGCTTGCCCCTATATCCAAGTGGTGTACAAAGGTTGACTCAAGAAGGTAGCTTGTTATTATGATCATATCATTGGTTAGTTATTTGTGTCGTGTGATAAATGTTCATATGATATGCGCGAATAAACGGTATGATACACTTGAAAAACATCCCATTCCCGTAGGCGTGGCCTTTAAAATTATCTGATAGAGGAAAAGTGTTGCAAATTGGTGGATGGCTTCCATGCTTGGGTTTGAATCACGCTGGGATCACAGATGTTTACCTTTTGGATCCATTCAGCACTTGCCAAATATCTCAAACGACATTCCACAAAACTTGTTGATCTTGTTTCCTTCCTAATTGATGATAAATTTGTCTTTTATTTCATGCAAGTCAATGGGTGAGGAAATAAATCTACTAGGTTATTCCGAACAATGATCACTGATTGTATGTTATACTGCCTTCCTGCCACTCTTACTTTGGAAAATCAATTCAAAATTTTTGATGTATTTCCACTTTTCCAAGGTATTTATACTCATCCATTAGCAACGTAACTGGCTCACATCTTGACGAACAAAGAGGGAGTAGCGGCTGCAATGTAATTCAGTTTTGTTTAGTGAATTTATTGTTTCCCTGTTCTCCAGTAATAACTACACTGCTGCCAAATGAGTTCTAGTCTTGCTCAAGTATTCACTCAGGAATGATTTGCGAGCCATCGGTAATTTTTTAGTAAAATTATCCTATTAATGGGTCTTATCTTGCTTGTGATGGTAAATTCCTAAAAACAAAACACAAAATTATAGGAAAATAGGACGATATCGTCCAGAGTTCAGAAACCTATCTGTTAAAATTCTAACAAAGCCTTACAGCTTTACTCCAACAAAACAGGTAGTGAACTCACGGTAAGAAAACTCTTGATTGATTACTGGGAAAACCATTCGAGATTCATTTTCAAGCGTTATTATAAAGAACCATTAGAAAGCTATCGTACGATTTTCATTCAAGCCAACAGCCCTGCAAATTGTGGTTGAATGTATAAACTGGGTAGAAAGAAACACAAATATGAATGGGATTACCGTTTACCTGAGTTCAGCTAACACTGTTTTCTGTTCCTCAAACTCTGCGTAAAGTTTGAGTGACGTAGTGAGAAAGTTAGGAAGCTAAAATTGTAATCACAGCTTTAAGGATTAAGGGTAGGCTTTTGGCAGGAATCCCCCTATAGTTCCGCAAAATATTCATGGAGATATGGAACAATCAGTCAAGTCGAAGAGCATCGGCCGAAGTGACACAAACAGTTTCTGAACTCTCCCAGAATCCACACTCATCCGTCACACTCATCTGCGACTAGTGCTTGACTGGACACTCTGATGAACAGTCTTTGGCTGGCTTTGTGAGACAGGTTTAAATATATTTGGTTCTGATCAACATACAACTCAGGGAGTGCTACCATTTGCTCTGCCACAAGTGTATTGTTTGAGATGTGTAAATCACTGGAAATCATCAAATAACAACATGTTCAGGTGAATGCAGACCATGGGCTTTAAAGTTCATCCAAATCTTGCAAAGGACATGCAAATGATCCTGGGTAAAATTCCGCAAAGAATGATCTTCACTAGTCATTTTCGGAAAGTGGCATCGATTGAATTTCCCTTCCAAGGGCACTCTATTGATAAACATTTTTTAACAATGCTATGCTGCTTCACTGTCGAAGCATTTCTTTCATGTGGTATAAACATAAAGAAGCACAAATTCAAAGACCACCAACGGAATGTCTATGTTCGATCAGCTGAGAACATTTTTTGGACACTGTTTTTACCAGATGCTTGATGATACAATTTTATGTAATCGCGATAAAAATATGCTTGGCGCAAATGAAGCGAATGGCAGAGTTATGGACAAACTCTTTTGATTCAACTACAAATGCTTGTTTAGTTTGCATGGAAGACAGAAGCTTTGTTCGAGTAAAGCTGTCTCAAGGTTACCCTTGAAAACATGCAGAAACGTATAACTTCACGTAAAAACTATCCCTTTTAGCACAACTTCGATTTTTACGCTCGTCGTATAAGAAATATGTTTCCTGAGTTCATGGCTGTGAAGTACGGTAGATTTTCCAATCCGTCAGCGTTATTTATATTAAGTTGCGTTATGAATTATTTGCTGCTGAAATAAAATACATTCTCCACCACAGTTTTCTTGAGGTTTGTTATAAATGTCATTGTGTGTATTTTTTTTCTACAAAGAAGGGCCATATTATTCCTAAGGCTTCGAAAATGTACTTCCCTCAGGTCGTTTGCTCAGCTTCATCAAGTATTCCATTTCGTTTTGCATTACTGAAACAGTTATGGCTGTTAGTCTGTAGGCTGCCACATTAGTGTTTGAATAATATAACTGTGGGAACCCGTTGAGAGGAATACTGAAATTTGCACGTATGGAGTTTGTTTCGTATTGATGTTTTTGGGTCAAAGGCTTTCAACACTCAAAGAAACATCACAGCTCCAACACACTGCTGATTCTCCCAGTTTTGACTTACGACTTTGTCTTGTTTTAAACTATTGGCAATTACAACTATTCGCAATACGTATATCCTACAGTTCAAACGAAAACTCGAAGAAAACAAAAGTGTTATTACTTTGCACCCAAAGGCCAATGAAATAGCTCACCACTAGGTATGGCTAAAGAATAAAAAATTATTATTATTACGAAATTTTCTGCCAATTCAGTCAAGAGGAAAACAAACAGCTAAATGACTTCTTTCGCAAGTGACAACCCATCATCGATTATATCTAGAGTTCCATAAAATATTAACCCATTGTTACCAAGAGCACAAAGACAGCTGAAATGCGGTTGTGAAATTGGAGGGAATAAAATCATTTCTCAGTGTGTAATCAGTAATGACCCTGAGTTGTTCACTTCTTACAGCTATCTCAATTTTTTACTCATCGTTTAATCTCTTGATCGGTGTCATCCTCCTTTGTTCAAGTGCAGCAACGAAAATGTGCATGTGAAGCACTCTCGCTTTGCAAATCCACCTGTTTCTGCACGAAACTTCAGGCTGATCAACTACACCGGGGTTGATGAACGGTGTTTCACGCGAGGATAGGTATACCCGGTGATAAAAAAAGGAATCCAGGGCCGATCTTCGCCTTTGAAATATCATTCACCTGTGTAAAGTTAGGCTGCGCTATATTCGTGACAAAGATATTAGTTTTGTCTTTTTACTAGACATACGAAAGTTACATAACAACTCTCAAAGAGAATGCTCTAGACGGACGAAGTGAATAACCAATGAAATCAAAACTGTCACAATGACTAGTTAACCACCTACAGTAGCTTGCGATGTCTTCTCAGCTAATAAAATTGTTATAAAGCACGCCCACGTAATTATTGGAAAAACAACCGGTTGAGGCAAACAGCTGACTCTAATATCAGTATTTTGGAGCCGATGAGGCCTCCAAATTTGGATGGACTAGCTGTTCTATTTTAGAAGTTTTCGTTTGTAGTTGTGACTCATCGGACAAGTAATTCAAATATGGGGTTCTTGGGATTATAATATTGAAAACAATCTACAAACTTGTAAATCGAACCACAAAGATATTTGAGTAGTTGATAAAGAGACTACTATGGATGCAGTGCTAAGTTTATGACATTCAGTACCCAAAGAGTCACGTCCAACCTGATTTTCACGGCTAATTTGATAGCTTTTTGGCAGGTTCTTCGTTGACGTCAACGGTGATACAGCAGTGGTCTTCGTGCAGCTCCTATTGATATTTCTGAGAAATACTACAAAACTGACCAACTTGCTCTGAAATTAATTCTTCCTTCAACCTAAATGAGTGTGATACTCAAATTAAAATTTGCTGAGTACAGCGAATGCAAAAAAACGATTTTCTTGTTTGCTAGTTCACCTCATCTCACCCACGGGTACAGTGAAACTTCCAGTTGAAGTCAGTTAACTTTGACTAATATATTCTTGGATTATAATTTGTTATTTAGTGGTATCCAAAACCTGTGGAGACATGTCATTTTTTGTAGGTACATGACGGTTTCCAAAGAATGCCGTATTACGTGGCAAAGCTTGTATGTATGAATTTACAGTGTAAAGCTGGCACCAATTCCGATACAACTTTTTGTAAGTCATTGAAAAGCATTATCCAATAGGGTTCACCCGAAAACCGGCAACTTCAGTCAATACTAAAATGCTCAGCGTCATATCTTGGGTTTATGCTATCACCTTCTTCGTCATCCGAATAAGCTCGCAGCAGTTTGGGAACCAATCAGAAGGCCTACGAGTACACTTGAGAATGTTTTGGGGGTCCGATACAACAAGGAGCTTCCACCTCAATTCTTTCCATAGTATCCACCGCACCTATGATTGCGTTGTTCAATAAGCAACTTGATGGCTCGATAAACTATCATCCATTGACAACTGTGTGGGAATTCATGAGTCGTCCCTTGCAGTTTCATTCCGGTCGTTATCGGGTTCGCCCGTGAGTGTCAGCCGGAAATCATGCGTGCCATAGGACGTGTTAGGGAACTTTACTGGGACCTGGACTTAACTCATTTGAAGGCCGCCAAGAATATACTGGCATATTAGCTCTCTGAAAAACTGTAAAACCGAATTCCTCATCAGCGTAGCAAGCTGTATATTCTATGCATCCATGGCCAAAAATGGCTTTTGTTATTATGGGTCCGATACAGAAAACTCACGTATGTAAAAAACAGAATATTCTCATTGTCACTAGTTTCCGTAGTAAGTGCGTCAAAGCCGTCCGTTGAGGGAAAAGGATCTCTTCCGTCGTCAAAAAATAGCACAGATTCCTGTTTGCATATTTCGGAGTGACCGAGTAAGTTCTGACAGAAAACGGTCCTCATTTTGACGGCAAAGAATTTCACGAAATATTACGCATCAAGAATATTAGGTACTTCAGGATCATTCCGCCTAATATAGCTGTGGATAGCATGGTCAGGCGCTTGAACCAATGGGTGAAGGGAACAAACCAAACCATGTCGTAGCAGAGTACCTTGTGAGACCACACTTTGCGCGTTGCCCTAAGCACACATTTATCCGTTCCTCATTTAGCAATCCAGAAAGCTCCATCTGATCTGATGTTGAATAAACGAATCTGTACAAAGTTGAATGTGGTGGTCGCTTCAGCGCAAACTAGTAGAGCTTCAGCTAGGACGTATTCATTGGGTTTCGCAATAACGTGTAGCAAATCCGTTTGAAATTGACCATTCTGAAGGGGTTTCCCAACCGCTAACGGCAGAAAGTGACTCCCGACTCCCGACTCACAGAATTTGCGACAACTAAGGATGTGTACACTCCAAGAGCCTAGAAACAGTCAAATGGAGCATTGAAAACGCAAAACGTGTCCCGTCTCACAGTAGGGGGTGACAGCACTAGGGTAAACGCTTCAGGAATTTCGGCTCATCGACCAGAAAGAAAGCAGCTTCCAGTGTCAGGTGCCAGTCTATTGGTCACATCAAATAAGTGCATCCTGATTCCGGAATGTCCAACAATAATTGCTGACAACTTTCTATTTAGAGTCAGACCAGCAAAGTATGCATTTTCGACCCTCTTCTTTTTCATTGCTTTTTCCAAAATGAACGTTGTTTGTCATTTTAAATCAGTTATGCCATTACTACAACAGTTAATTATTCCTTGCTTTAACCACATTTTGCATTTTACTTTGCTTCACACATCTTGGTTACCATGTGGATGGGTTTAAGAAGGAGGGTACGATAATATTTGTACTCAACATTTGTCTTTTTTATTCCCACCTAAACTGTTTCTTTACTATTCGCCTTGCACGAGCCCATACGACGCTTGCCTGCAAAACTCTGTGTTGTCCCACTGTATCCATTGGACGTGGCTAACTTCGCTCGACACTGATATTCATTAACCATTTTCATCCCCTTTAGATCATACTCACTCTTAAACTTTGAACGAGCCTATCCAAAAAAAGTTCGTTCTTTCGTACATATTTCTGTTTTCTATAACGACTCTTTCGATACAAAACGCTTCAACTGGTCATTCGATTTGAACTTTCCAATGGTAAGTTAGAAATTCCGGCTACTTTAAGAGAACAAAACTAGGCTGTTTTGCTGCAAATATCTGGCGATAAAAGCTGTCAGTTTTAGTCTTTATTGCAATTCAGAATTCCTCCGAAAAAGTATTCCTACACACAAAAGAAGTAATGACACGACCAATAGGAAAATTTTACCAAGTCTGATAGTGACTTTTATTCCTGCATTATTCGCGTTGCCTCTGCGCATGTTTTCGTTTACTTTTTTCAAAGCCTGTATATACCACCTAATCGTCTGCCCAAGTCGGTTAATCATATAATCACACCGGTCCATGCCCTGATCATGGACTGTAAATTTGATGGTAATCGGATCTCTATTTGCTCTTGCTTAGTGGACTTCCATTCCTAGTAGTTCATAAAGCACTCTAACTGTGAGAGGTGGATACTGAAATAATAAATTCAAACTTCATAAAATTCAAAATACTCCCCATTGATTACGTTTCTAATCTAATGTCGTTCATACTCGCTAAGTAAAATCTTACCCAGAATTTCCCTGTAGAGTGCACCTGAAAAATGATGATAAAATTACTAGAAAGTTCTACCTGAGGTAGTCACACTGAGTTATCTGAAGTTGTTTTGGTGCTTTAATTCTTTCATGGTAAACCCTTATCGCGGCTCACTGATTATTCATTCAAGGTGCGCTGTAATATGATCTCCGTCGTATGTTATGCTTGGGAGGTGAAAGTTCAAAATAAACCACCCTCAAAGAAGAATCGAGTAATTAATCGCACGAGACTCACAGTGATGCAAGAAATCCTAAATTAACTTACGATCAATACGTTTGGCGTACAACACTGAAGACAGAGAACCACAGTTGGGCAAGTAAATTAATATTACGACAGAAAAACTCATTTTTCTGTCATACCAAAAACATCTTAAGCAAACTGTATATGACAAATTCTCAATAGCAGTACCACCTATCTACAGCTGTAGAACCATCTAAACTTATGACATTCAAATGGTTCACCAAGCACTCAATTTATATAAAAAAGTGGTTCATGAAACACTTCCACAAGTAACTTCGACGACAACTAAAAGTTTGAAGCTATTACAGTTTTACGGAAATCTGTCCAAAACTAAACCACAACAAAAGCAGTAATTGGTGCACTTCTGCATCACATGTTGGCTCGGGTCCGGGGTAAATTGGTGATGCGTGGACATACTACTGAAAGGAAAGAATACCAACGAACCAATTTTGCTTAGTCCTTTACGATTACATTAACGAAACTGGAAGCGTGTCTGATTACTCCCGGACAATTTCATTTGTTCAATTATCACTACACGTTTTACAGACAAAACTCTGAGGCACTCCAGAAAACACTTGATAGACGGGCAGAACGAAGAGCCAATGCTAACCTCGTCCGTGAGAAAACGTTTACTAACGGCTTTCAATAAAATGTACACTTCGGGAAGAATTATCTTTTCTCATTTTGTTATTTTTCGTTTTTACCTGGGAATCAAGAGCCTTTTCCATAATTTCAGCATCTTAGTTGGTTTCATAAAACATCATCCGACAGTGAACAGAATCAAGTGGATTTTACGGAGAGTAAACAGTGCGCGCTTCTTCTATCTGATTTGCCAAGAACTCCCTCTTGTTGGCTGTTATATGGACTGGAACTCAAGAAATCAGCTCACTTCGACTCTGCGCAAAACAATCTGGTTTTCTGTTTTATTTCCACGGAGGCTAACAAAATCGGTAAACAACAATCGTCTGATTGCGTGACGTGTCCCTATATTGATATAAATGAAATGTCCAAGCAAGGATCCACAATGTTTGACGGTCAGTCAGACACTGCATTATTCCGATGATCTTTGAACCAAAAGATGTTTTTGAAGAACTCACATTTTTGCCTGTGCCACGGAAACGAGCTCAAAACTAAGTGATTGGCCAGATGGAGAATTTACAGGGCTAAAAACTAGTATTCAGATTGACTTTGTTCTACTTGGTTTGTTTTGAAGACCACGAAACTCAATGTATTCTCAACCACATCTGACAGGTCGAAATTCACTAGGACGAACAATTGCACGCTCGAGGAAGTTCCTGGACGCGAGGCACTTTAGTTCACAAATCATGCACGTCTTAAGTTTCTTTGTGCATTGGCGTGGTATCTGCTGAACAAAAATGTTTGTGCGGGTGTCTCAGAACACATTGTGAGAACTCAATAAATGTGTCAGTAACCTATTAATTCTAGGCGTTTGATCACACGATTCTCGTGAAAATCTCAGTAGATAACTTACTTCTGTGGTAAAAAGCTTCACATACTGATAACAAATAGGTAGAGTTATTAAAATCATAAATAAAATTGTGTAGTTTCTCGCTTTTGCTGCTAGGTAGGAGTACAAAACGATCATTCAAGCACTCTTCTGCAGAAGACTCGAGGAGAAGTGTACAATATCCTAAATCCATTACCTGAACTATGATAAACAGGTGGATGATAACATTTATACACATGTGATTGATACTGATGATGGTATGTGGATCAACTATTTGCAATAATTATACTAATCAATACAAACGCCAAAACAAAAGTTTCATGAAAACAGTGACGAGAAATCAAACCAATCGTCTCTTTCGTCTTAGTCCGCCTGATATGCAACCCGAATGGGGGGAGCACAGAATACCTCCGAAATGTGACGTAACGGGGAAATTAAGAGAAAGAACCTAATAAGGATTACAAATTACAACTCAATCGGTTTGATCAACAAATCCATTCAATCATTCCTAGATTCTATAAGGTTCCTGGTCGCCACTATGCAACAGGTGAATTCAAATGAAGCTTTCACTTTGCTCATTACTCTTGCCTGCTTTTCCCCTTCAAATCTTGGCCGACTCCATCACTGTAGCCAAATTGATATACTTCGTTGGATACAAAAACGAAGAAACTGACACACAAAAAAGGCAATCGCTTCTGAGGTTCTCGATTATTGCACCCTTCATGCTGCAATGTAATATTCACGTATATGAAGTCGAATGTTAAAATGTTTCATCACTTAGTCAGTTAGTCGGTTAGTCGGTCAGACTAACAATCAAAAAAGAAAGAATGAGTGAGTACCTCGATAATCTATGGTCAGTATATTGTATCAGCATCACAAATAAAGGAAAGGTGTTTCGTTACCATTGGTGACGGAAGCTGGAATGCTTAAGGCACCTCTTTACACGTAGGATGAACAATATAACGTTTTACGAGACAGATCCTAAAGCTCGGACTTATTTTGGACTCCGACAGAAGACTGTATCTTGCATTGTGAGCTTCCGTATCTATTACTGATTGAAATTTACCTCTCTGCTATGTGTGATTTCTTGACAAAAGGTGACTGATTTAGGCACATCGAAATACCACGCTTTTGAGACCGCTACCCACCATGCAGGTTCATCGATATGCATAGATTGCGTATTCATTCATGTTTGCATCGATCTTGAGTATTGCCCTTGTCGTTGATGAAGTACTGAATCCATGTATGAAGGCAGAGTTCTTGTTCAAATTTCATGCTTCATCTTAATATATCGATCAGATTTTCTCCTTCGACGATCGAGCACTTGCCATTTAACAAAGGAAGTAGGTTAAATAAAATATAAAATCAATTTTCCACATTAGGTAAAGCCGGGCGAAGCGGCTACTAACTTAAAAAAACGAATTAGTCTCGGACCCAGTTTACATGAAAATTATGTCATCTGTAACTGACTCTCTTGCGCCTGGCAAAGCATTCAGTACTATCTCGTGAAAATAAAATACATTTGGTACACCATCTCGTATCCTGCAACGATTGATGGAATTTCACAAGATGCGCTCAAGAATTTTGTTAGTTAAATAAAAGTGGTATGGTTGGTGCACTGTAAAATTGGACATGACTCACGTTGAACAAAAACTCTGAATCCTAAAACAGTAATTGTTTCACTTGGATAATCGCAATTTCCGTGCATCAGGACAACTTTTGAGATCACTGTATACTGAGCTCATTAGTAGGTGAAACAACTTTTTCCTTATTATTCAGGAAGTAACCATTACCTTTAGTTGACTGTAATCTGGTACTTGGTGCTTGAGCCTTACTCGATGGAACTGCTTCTTTTATAACCGACAGATCAGTCATGTGTCGCTTGCGTTTTAAAACCAAAGTGATCATGTCGAAAAAATACAGAATGTGTGCATGAGTGACAGTATCGTATTTGGGTCTCGGGTGATCAATACTTCACTATTTGCAATTGAGCAGTAGGAAATTGGATTTGTATATACCATGATTCATCATGCAGCTTGAAAGCTCAACTCACCACTGAAAACCATGGAAGCACTGTACAGCTGTGGATGTGCACTGCTGATGATTCCCAACAAGGATGAAACAGCTGTACAGTGCTTCCATGCTTTTCAATGCTCAGTTGAGCGTTCAAGCTGCATGATCAATCATATTATATACAAATCTAATCTCCTACCACCCAATTTCAAACAGAAACCAAGCTCTGTAGGTTGTTCATTTGGGAATGCGTTGGTTGTACTTAGGCCCCTACAGAGAAGTGATCGATCATAGGAGTCGATCGCTGTGTGGGAAGCGGGTTGTTACCGTTCAAAGCGAAAGCCAGTTTGGGAAGGGTGCTATGTCATGTAGTGTAGATGTTGAACAAACGGTTGAGAGCCATGGTGGATAGCCTTGTGTTGTTAAGGTGTTCGATTGACAATCGTTGAGCCCGTTGTTGGAGTCCCCGTGTGGGCTCGGTCCATGTGCAATGCTGATCATTCCCAACAAGGATCAAACAGCTGTACAGTGCTTCCATGCTTTTCAGCAAGATCTTCTTTTGGTGAATGTTGAGCATTTACGGCACCAAGAATCATTTCATGCATACACTGCGAACCAAGCAGGTTCGTTCACAAGATTTCGGTATTATACTGAGAACAAACAAGTGGAACTCACTTTGAGTGATTATACTTATCACCATAAACGAAGAAACGACAGCACGTTTGATTAGGAATGACTAGTATAATAAGCTGATTATTTGATAATGAACACTTTCAAAAGCAAATAGCAGCAACCAATAAATAAAATTTTCGATAACATGAAGAGGATGGACTTCATGGAAGTAGTAGAAAACGGCACTCAAAAGCATGCAACGCTTAAAACTTTTTTCCAAAGAATCAGTCAGCCACAGGAGACTGACAAAACAATTTTTATACTGCTGGTACTTCTCTTCGGTCTAGTTAGTTCAAACTTTTTTCCAAGAATACTTCCGACACAGTGCTTACCTTGAATTTTTACCAATATATCGGTGTGGCTTTCGCATGTGCTAGTAATCACCATAGCATTTGTCCTGTTATTCATTATGGCTATCTGAATTATGGTAGCTAAGAGTGGTTTTAGTAAAAAACTGGAATGTACCTGGACTGAAGCTGTCCCCTAGCTGTTGGTACATAAAAGCTGGTTACAATAGAATTAGTTAACAATGCTCTGTTGAATTTTCTCTCGAAAGAGTAAATTTGTGTTGTGTTTCAGAAAGTGACAGATGAATTATCAACAGAAAGTAGACTCCCTGTCTTATTGCCTTCACAAATCGCCACCGTCAGTCCATTTGGTTTTTCGACACAGATTATTCGCATGCCTTTAAACTCCAAGAATGTTTGGCATTGTAATACAGAAGAAGTTCTGATTCCGTTCCTCCGCCATAATTCATCCAACAATGGGAAAGAGAACAGGGTGTTCATCGAAGAAAATCGGTCATGCGCCTTCGTTCGAGAAAAAAGCTTTGAACCAGAACTTTCACTATCACTGAAGCATGATGCCTTAAGACCAATTTCTCGCGGAAATTGAACATGTAAACGGTCTGACAAAAGAAAAGAAACTTTTGAAAAGGGAAGAGCAATTTTTAACCCAATGGCCATTTGACCCTTCTCCGATAAAGAAAAGTTTCCTACTCAAGCTATAGTGCCTTGCGCTCTTCGTGCTGAGCTGCTAGGCCACGCCAAAGCTTGTTAAACAGTCCTTAACTGAATCGGAATACTCACTCACTCAATTACACTAGCATATGGGATCCTCCTAAGTAGATTTCCTTATATTCTAACTACAACCGCAGGATATGCTAACAAACATCATTCGTCCGCTAGTTTGTTAGGAGGTAAATGGGTTAAAAAGCACTTTGCCACTTTTTCTTACTGACGATAATTGTTTCATCTTCACGTGAATATGATACTCCGTTTTCTTAAAAAAATCAGAGTGAAGTGGTTTATCTGTCACAGACGTGACCACAATTGTCCTGAGCTACCTTTTTTGGTAACTTAAAAACTAAACGAGAGAATTCCATGGAGATTTGACTCACACTGTCGCTTTTCCAAATCGATTACTGCAAAAACGATGATTCAAACACCACAGAAAACAGTAAAATAATGTTATTTCCGAGACTTTTCTCAAGCGAACAGTGTTGGGAATATCTTTACCTAATCAGAAACAGACGGATAAATTTCCTAATGACAAGACGATCACCATTTCTAAAGATATATTACTATACACAGAAATCATCATCATGACCATAAAAATGCTTCGTGAGTTGTTTTCGAAAGCTAAAACGGTCAGCCATTGTTTTGAACTGAGTAGTGTGTTTATAAAATGGTGACATGTTTGTGGTACCCTCCAGGTCAGGGATAGTGCGTTTGAAATTTTCTTCTGGTAAATCAATACATTTTTATAATGAATTTCGATATTAAATCACAAATTTCAAATAAATGTCGTCGAAGACTCCAGTATATTTGGTATTCGTATGAAAGCTGGGACTCACAGTCGTAGTGGGGTAGAACTATGGACAGTGTATATTCAAAAACCAGAACGCGTAGTTACTGAAATGAAGTAAAAACAATAAGTAGGCCTTTGAAAAACGTCTAACCAGGATAGCCAACGAAACCTCCAAATCTAACTAACTCCAATAGTGGAATAAATCGTTATCTGACTTCGATTTCTATTCCAAAACTGTAAATTCAATGAAGCCTCTTTCTGGTGGGTATTTCATATCCAAAACATTGTTTTCACAACTTGAAGCATTCCACAATTTGTCTCATATTTACCTTCGTCGTTTCACTGCATTGTAACCGATATATTACGCTCGATGAATGCTGAGCTTGCTACGTGTATGACGTACTTGATTTTTTGCCTTTAGTAAGAGTTCAAAGAAAGTAACTCACCTATAATAACACTGTTCTACTGTACTCGTGGATAAATCCCCCAGACTCGGAGTAAACCAACTGTTGAAGCTCCAGTGAATTAGGTAATATAAGCTCTTGAGAGAAAACGTTAAAAGCGGTCGATCAAAGTCTGGTTCGAATCTCATATGACAGTCAGAGACCAAGGTCACCCAAGTTGTCGATCATTAATGCTTTTCAGGTATGATATCTCGATAAAAAACGACTAGGTATTGATACTGATCATTAAATATGCAGGACTCTGGTGCAGGTGGCCCCTTTAGGAACAACTGTCAGTCCTTATTGGATTCGAAGTCAAAAGTTTTGCTATTCATGAAGTTATAAGTGGAATTTTCGATAGAATTAACCATGCGGTAGTTACGTCAGGTTCGAACAGTCACGCAAAAATTTGCTCAATATCCTTCTCATGCACGAACGTACGCCTTTTGGTATTTATTCGCTCTCAATCCCGGCTAGTATTGATTAGTCAATCTTGTAACGTACCCACTGATTTTGCACGGTCACAATCGAACAAAAGCAAGGCTTAATCACTAAATTGCATCCCCAGCGGACTACTTGATCACTTACTTCCCTGCGTGCTTGCCGTCTGCTCATCCGCAGCTGCCGGTCTTGTGTTTGCTTTCTTGCAAGTAAATAGAATATAACCATTGCGCTTTCTACTGCTAATAATGAACATACCAGCCACTAAACATGATAAATACAAATTCTGAGAAGATTCAATCGATCAAAGACATCTTTTAGCTCAATCGTGCATCTAGATACATGAGGCGTTGCTCAAAGCCCTCGATAATCACCTCTCTCGGGATATTTTCTAGACACAAAGCTTTCGTCAGTTAAAATTGCATTAGATTCCTATTGGATCTGTTATGGCAGGTGAAGTTCTGACGATAGAGTGGTTATCTAGACTAGCCGTCTGTTTTCCGGGCGAATTTTATTTGTGATCAAGAGAGTGCTTTATTTTCTATCTGACTCTCAGATATACCACTGTTGAAATATTTGCCGAATTACTGGAATGTTTCTGTTTTTATTGATGAAAACGTCCTTTTTGCTGCCGATGACAAACTTCAAACGTCTTCTTATGAAAGTTTCATTAGTACCTATCAACTGTGACCTTCTGTAATTCTACTAATGAGTTGAATCGCCTCGAGAATCTCATCACAACCTATCAAACCAAATTACTTGCACAAGTAGCGGACACTTGATAGACATACGCATCACTAATATATAGCATAGGGTAAATTGCACGAATCAAACAACATGGGTTTTTATGGACCATTCGTAATACGCACATCAACTAGATTGAAACCCTTAATAATATGGGATCTGACGGTGTATAACAAAAAGATCCTTTTCAGTTTTTCGTGTGTTACTCTGTTTCTCCCCCCAAGAAGAGCAAAGTGATGTAAACTAGCTGTCTAATAACGTGCCGCACTAACTGCGCTAGTAGAACCTGAAAATAACATTTGCCAATAAGGCACCAAGTTTGGTGCTTCTTGCCAAAATACGATTTTGTCTTCAGTGTTAGGTCGTACCAGACCAGAAGCCATAATGTATCAATAAAAGAAGTGGTGGTATAGAGTCACTATATAAATGCGCAGGTTTTCATTTTTCTACTGTTTCTGTTCTTCTACATTTGACCCGCTTGTCATCTAAAAACTGATTATGACTCGCTATGTGCGCACGTTCCCCTTTGAGCAAGTTCCACTTGAGGTCAGCAGTTTTGGTAACACCTGTTGTTCGATATATCTTATACAGTCAAGTAATTTTTCTGACCTGGCCGAAACTCTTCTTTTCAACGGACTCTCTACCTTTGCTCTTATCTGGTTGTTACATTGATCTTTTTTAAAACCAAGCCACAAAAGAAAATCTGACTGGTTAAAACTGTTATAGAATAAACGCGATCAGTAAGTGCACTCAGACGGACGCATAGGTTAAAGTAACTGGCGTAAAGAAAACAGTGGAACTTAAATTCAATGAAAAAAACCCACTCTAATTTCCAAAGATTCAAGTTGAAATTTTTCAAATAATGATACTGGTTTTGGTAGAGCCATATTGTCTAAGACAGTAATGTTTGGTTAGTATAGGGGAGACAGGGAAAAATATAAAAAACAATCTAATGCAGTTTATGGATTACACATTGGCCCGTGTTTCGTGTTGCATGATGGGATTGCAGTACAAGGTTTTGGTCGATTGTGAGTTGCTCAATTAAGAGGTAACAGACGATTCCTGAAGCTGGAGTCTTTTGGTAATTCAAATAGTCACCATTAGTTCGTGCTAAAAATGACAGCGTAGAAGGTTGTTGAATCAGTTTTACACGTCTGTCATTTTTTCCAGTTCGTAACAGCCCAGGCGGCAAGTTCTTTGGATTTGAAAGTTTACTGCATTATGAGATAAAATTCGTTATGAATAAGTATTAGATACTACGAAGACAATCTAGGAGATTGTAAATGTAGAAAATAGAGCACTCACGCATTATCAGTCGTTTCCTGATAATCTTAGATCTGCCTAAGATACGGTAGAAGAGACAAAAAGGAAAACCAATTGAAAGCTGAATCGAAATGGTCTGAACTTGTTTTGAGACGTACTAGCTCAATACATACCCTGCTCAGTTTGACTCATCAAATACCAGTGCTCAGATTAGCGCATGGGCAAACGCACGGCTTGAGTGAAGAAGACTAGCGTAGCTCAGTCCGAAAAAATCATAAAACAGTGTGTGTAAACGACAATCTCTCTCCCTAATAATCTTTTAATGAAATAAACTGGAAGCTTCCTTGGGTAAGACGCTTATGAAGCAATAAAGTGGTACTCTTACCCGTGAATAGCCATAGAACATAAAGCATCTAGCTATTTTTGTACTTAATGAAGAAACCGAACAACAAAATCCGGTAAACAAACACTGCTTCGATTTTCAAGTCATCCTCGATTGGTGAAACTTCTTATCTAGTTTGAGTATACCAGTAGGGTATCCACAGCGGCTTCCTAGATTTATTAGTGCGCCTTATCTCAGGAAGATACTCATCCGTTATGTAAAGCGTTTTAATGGCTTTATTTTTGTTCGCAAGTCTTGGTGTTTGCTTCACTACACTTCTAACTAGCTATTTTGCGCTTTATTTGATTATCAAAATAATTGCTCTCATTATGCAGGATTCTTTGATTCTGATTGCAATAGTAAAGACAAAATTTTGGTTAGTTTTTTTTACGCTCACGTTTTACACTGATCTTTGGGTACGTTTACAATAATGAAACAGCATCAAATACACAAAAAACGAACATTTTCTAGCGAACTTACTCCTGAACAATCTTCCAGTTATTAGGCTCTTATGAGAGTTTCCTTCAAAAATTCAATGTTTCTAATGGTAATACGTGAGACCTGGATAAACCTTTTATTGTTTCCATCATTATTACCACCTATATTTTTTCCCAGATGGTTTGCAAGTTATCAATCACTTACCCAGACTTGCGGATGAATACGAAACTATATGGGTTCAGAATAAGTGGACGGTAACAGTTTCAGCTAATCACGTATGGGGCGATAGAATCCATGCTTTTGTGTAACTAACTCCGCGTGAATAGGTAAATGTTCTACGCATAACTGCCATGTTCATTCATATATATTCATGGTTCTTACGATGAGTATTCCAGAGCTGTGGATTAAATTCCCTCGTGAGCATTCTGGCACATCACAGGTCGAGTCTTATTCTTCCAGTCACCCTAATCAAACGCGTTAAACACAATGATTGCACCATCATTTGAAATCTGGCACCCAACCGATCGGATTTCAATCGATGAAATGTTGCTTAATTGAATTAGATACTTGAGTTTATCCTGATTCGGAAATCAAAACTGTACTTTCTTTTGATCTCAAAACTAGACCGAACATTTCTCGTCACACTATCACACATTTTTCAAAATATTAGTGAACAAAATACTGGCGCATTAATAAATCAAATTTGGATTCTGGTAGGAAGAGGAGTGACGTAAATTGTAACATTGCGATCAGGAAGGCGGATTCGAATTAGTAACTTACTACGCCGATGGTCAGTACCGAAGATTACTAAATTTGTGAAGAACAACAGTGGGATCAAGTTTGTTTAGAAATTCTAATAATGTTGGGTATAAATGTAGATGGTAAAAGTTATATTACAGCATGTTATAAGGTACCACTACTGTTGGTTGCTGTATTAGTATCAGTAGTAGTAGTAGTAGCAGTGGTAGCAAAATAGTGGTGCTAAATACCATTGCCATGACTATCATACACACTACCTTTGGTATCATCACTATAACGATAACTAATTTTGCTACTTCATGAATCATCAGGCATACATTGAAGTGAAGTTTTGATAGTGGACACAATTTGAGTTGTCCGCTAAGAGGTGATTAACCACACAACAGATTCGAAAAAATTAAAGACTGTTTAGTACCGCTAACCACAAAGGTGTCCGGTGTGGTGTTATGCTAGCCATAGCGTAAATGTTAACCTATCACATCTCAGAGTACACGATCGTGGGTCTCACTCGCTGACGAATCTCATGTGAATAGAAAGCACCCATGTGTGAATATCTATGTATGCTGAATATTCTTCCTTCACAGAAAGAAAGATTCGCCCGACACTGAAATCTTACCAGAGGTCCAGAAGCATCTTTCAAAATACCATTTACTTCAAAAATACTAAGGAGGCAAAGGACTTGTGAAACATATTGGTGCTGCATTGAATTTTTATTTCTGTTGTCCTCCAGATAGTAATAAATGACCTTTTCGGGGCATTATGATCCGGTATGAACTGTTGATACTCCTATATTATCATGGACGGGCTGATCTCGAACCCTGGAATAACTCCACATGATTTGAAGTCAGCTTTGATGACCTTCTGTCCACCGCGGTCAAAATGTAAAATGATGCAGTGTTTGCAATCATCTGAGGCAGGTTGCTAGCCCCAAGTCAATCTCACCGGAATTCAGTTCGTTCACTTCTGTTTAAGGGCAGAGTAGAATAAGTTGAAAAGCAATAGTCAGTTGAATAATGTCCGCGGTTGTGGTGTAACTTTAGATTGATGAATCATTTGGATTTAGCACAACATAACTTGAGAATGCTTGAAAGCAGTCATCAGTACTCAATGTTTTTACTCAACTTCATGTGAACATTTTACAAAGGAACAGTATAATCCAAAACTGCTTGTATATATTAGCATTTGTCTTTAGTGACACCATTCAGTCTGACGTACTCCAAAATGATTTATACAGAAAGCTTAGTTACAGCTTGCGAATCACGTTATCGGCAGAGATTTTATCTGGAATGAATGAGCACACGAATTTTGTGCTTCATTGCAAACAGAAGCTCGTTTGATCTTGGCACTGACGAAATAATAACACTGTTTTTTCGCTCAGGAGCCTATAGGAAAGATACCTTTATGATACAGGCTAGTCACTTTTTGGATGACGAATTGCAGCCTTCCAAAGCTGAAAAAGGAAAGATGCTTTACTATTCAACAGAAGCCTAAAGCAAGCACCAGTAAAAATCATCATATAGATGAACTTGCGAGAAAGTCACAAAAATACACGTGTTTCGTTTCTATTCCTAGTGTGGACTTGGCAGATGGGCACGGGATTTAAAAGTCCATATTAAGCGAGATGCAACTACTGCTCCACACTCCCAAGATTTTGGTCGGTGAGTGAATTATTAGTTCCCCAAATACTGTAGGAATATCTTATTTAAACCTAACTGCATGCTGAAAAGTGGTTACAGCTGAAGAACGAAATACAAGCTACCGGAGATATGTGGAGGTCAGTAATACCAGATTAGAATGTGATGTTAAACGTCTACATTCACACTGGTTCGTGTGGCTTGACAGTGGTCAGGCAGTGATCACAATAAATTGTAGAATTTTTGGGTCACAATCTCGACGCAGCTGATTGATCCCCCTGTGCAACAGCATTAAACAGCTTGTATCTCTCTTCCAAATATGACACACTATTACTGTATTATAAGCAAAATAAAATAAAACACTGCCACCAATAATAATTTCACGGCTATTTGGCTTTGTCATTCTGATGCAATCGTTTCATCAGAGTTTTCAAAAACTGCATGAAAGTAACATGCAGAGTTCTTTGCGTGGATTTCCAACGGAAATCTGAAATCAAACAGGTTGCTACTCTAGAGTGTCTCTTATGATTCTGTGTTCATGAATACTTCCAGTGCCTTTGGAACCTGTGAATCACTGTTAGAAAAGATTCGTTCAATAAAACTCAAATCTTAACTGTCCGACCTCGGTGTAAGTTCTTTGTGCCATATTTTTTCGCGTCGTTTGGTGTTGACACGTTTCTCAAATCCTCCCTACTTAAATTCAAAGGACTGTCTATAACCAGCATCATGGCAAATAAAGCGGAAACTATTTTCGTCGAAGTATAATTAGCCCTAACTCAATGAACTGCTTGCTTCCCACCACGTTTACGATTATTATTTTTTCACGACCTATAGTAACATCCAAGTTTACTGAAACTAAAACATATAAGTTAGAAGAAAGGGGGTGGAGCTACAAATATTCAGCTTAGTTACCATAAAATAAATAATGATAAGTAGCCGGTCCGCAGGTTCGTTTGACTTTCTCGTATGAATGCTACAATAATGCCTGTATTCAGCCAATAGGTTCACATGCAGTCGCCGACTTAATCTGTTTACAATTAGAAAACTTACTGTCTACTAGGTATTGGATGGCTGTAACGTGAGAAGTTTAAGATAACTTCAGAGTGAAGAACAACTCTAACATTTGATTAATTAATGAGTTTAAAACTTATAAGCTCAGGTAAACTAATATTCCGTGTGTTAGTAAAATCACTAAATCATCAAACAAATGTCGACAAAACTCAACCGTCATTTTGGTTGCCAGTGAAGAGAGAGTTGCTTATTCTTTGAAATTAATAACCTTCATTTGAATCTTCTCGTTCAGAGCAAAAGGCGACAAATCTCAGTAAACAGCTATCCAGTAAATGTTCTTGATCCTTGATTCTCTGGCTCCATTTCTTACGATGCAATTTTCCATGTTTCACCCACCTAGTACAAACCTTACCTGTATTTTCTGTTGGCGAATAGAATTGAGTCCGCTATTTCAGTTAACATCACCCAGACTGTGGGTCTAAGAATTGTTCACCTCCAAAAAATTCATCACGGTGACGCCGATGAGGAATCAGTTTCGTAATCATTGTTGCGTTATACAACCAACTATATTACAGGAACCTCCAGTTGTTCTTTGGCTCATAATGGAATTCATTACCAGTTGCAACTGCTTACTGATTCCTAAAACAATCAAAATATCCTAATAAACCTCTGGGTAAATTCAGTCTATATTATGGATGAGTTTATCGAATTATGATCATCTGTTACTTATTAGAAGAGATCATCTCAATGTACAACCTAATTTTGTTGCCAGTTTTGATCCTGGAATAAAACCATTCTGGAAACATTTGCGATGCGTTATTTAAGCTCACTTTCCTTAAGCTCCTGATAAGAATACGTTCGAAGGGTCCATCGGAGATGACAGAGCATAGCCATCTATAATTAGAACAGTTCAGTGTCCCATTTGAAATATATACAGTTCCCCTGGTAGTAAACATTACCCCACTATAATAATTCACAGTGAGTTATCAAAACTCACATTACTGAGGCTCTCGATGAGAATACTTCCATCGTAGAATTCCATCGCTGCATGGATAAACTTCCAACCTTTAAACACAGGCTAGGCGGTATTTCATGTCGCACTGACATGAAATAGACCGCTCAGTGTCAGTCCAATTAGCCAAACGGGTACAGCTTGGGGCCCAAAATCCTGTGCGCTATGCCCGAGTTCCTGCTTGAACTTGCGTTCCTTATTACATTTGGAAAACCAGTCGAAGAGCTGAACAGCTTTCTTGAATGATTAGTGTGTATTCTCTCATCGATGGTGGTCTGGAAGTCGATAAGCTTTTCAGTGAAAAGTGACTACATCTTTGCTCAGTATTATATCTATGGCCCAACAAGTGTCAACTTTTCTTTCCCTACCAAGCTTTTTGAGAATTTAAAAATTGACACTGAATGCCCAATTATCTTCAGTAATCGGATTTCGAACCAATGCGAAACCAATTTACAATCGTCACCTAACTGGACAACTACAAACAGTTTTTGAGAATAATCTATTATTCATTACGAGAGAGCAAAAACCGTTTTCTGCTATTCTTTCAAACAGCCATGGCATGAATACAGTCGTTTCACACTACAAAAAGGAGTATTGATAAGCCATTACTGTTCTGCTTGTATACAAATTCATAGGAGGCACTGGGTGGGATTCCATGGGATCACCATCGTAGATTTCATCTCCAGGCCTAGTCATCTTCCCCTGAGATCATTAAAAAGACTTCTGAATTAAGTATGAGAATCTGGTCATAATGACTATCATGGTTTGAGGAAATTCATTATTATAGCGTGAACTGACAGAACTTCCAAGAGACAGTTACCCGACTTGAGCAAATACTACATAAGGGTTTCACGCTGTCACTAGAAGACCGTGAACTGTATGAGTGCTCTAAGTCATGTTTCTATCAATCCCTTCGAAGCTTTGCTAGTCAGTTTGCGATAAATGTAGGCTTCGTAATTTCAGTACAATTTTCCAGACTTTTAAGGCCGCTCGCTATACTTAACACTTACTTGTGCCGTGTTTTACTAAAAAAATTTTGTATATTTTACCGATAACCGGGAGTGATTCATCGTAATCTAAGCTTTTTCTTCCCAAGCCGTCTGTTGTAATTTTCTGTTGTACCTTTGGATTATCGGAGACCAGAGATTTTACAACTTTGCAAAATAGCACATTTTTTGACCAGGACATCGAATCAGATTCATTTCAATCGAACCCGTGTGACCTCCGTAGACAAAATCATTTTTCATGAAGTGTATAAAAGTTATCGCGGCTGAACAAAGCACAGCAATTAACATGAGCCCAGATTAAAACCGTGACGATAAAACAGGTCACACATGGACAACAGAAACGTACTTTCGCTGTATAACTGACAGAGATCTGCGATAATTTTGAATGGATAGTTATCGGGATATTTGCACTTCCAGATGCTCTTTTGATATAGAGTAAAAGGAATGTGATAGCAAAAGCAGATTTTAAAAACTAAAGATAATATAACTCATTACAGTAGGGTCCATCCAATAACGTTTACCGGAAATCTACTGGAAATCGGCAGATATGCGCTGCCAAAGATTCATGTTAAAAAGCTAGATGGAATATATCTACACCGTGTTTGCATTAGTTTACCCGAATATGTTGTGCGCTGCTGCTGCATGATTAGGCATTCCGTCACAATTCATATCTTCTATCCGTTCAACCAAACAAGGCAAGTTTAGCTTGAATACGAATTTTAAAAATTCTCATTATATTATTTCTTTCCATCAATTCATTATTTATTCAAACGTTTGGTGCGGTAGATACATTAGCAACAAATTTCTCGCTACTTCCTCGGTGGTTTCCACCTTTTGACATTTTTGCTGCTGTTTGCTTATTGGTAATGACCAATAACAGCTTACTTCCAATGGTGAGAACGTGTTTAATTAAAAGATGTAGAGTACATTAAGTATATGTATTGAATCATTTTCCCCAGCCGGAAGGTTGCCTTAGTGAACCGCTTGTCAGTCTACTCTGTTCCTGGTTTCAGTGTTTTTCAGTCGAACCTTTCTAGTACCAGTAACGTCTGTTGCCTACTGAATGTGACTGAATTAGTGCTGCTGAAACACTCAGATGAAAGAAGCAATTTATTGCTTTCATTCACACAAATTTCAATATATTAACATGATTTTTTCGGTAATGAGCAGATACTGATTCATGTGTGTTCACGCTAGTAGACTGGGATCGGCTAGAGAAACGCCAGGATTTCTAACATCAGCACAGACTAATATTAAGTTGTGATATAAGTCAGGAAAAATATACTCACGATGAGCAACAGATTATGTCGCCAACCATAAGTTCGTTCTGCCGCAACCTATAGAATGTTCATTTTTCACTTGGTAGTGAGACACGTAGTAGTATTGGTAGCAGCAGTAGTAGTAGTAATAAGAGGAATGGGAGTAATCGTAGTAGGGCTAGAAACTCATCTAGGGAAAAATAGTGATACCAAAATTAAATTTCATTCATACGAAAGGGTGATTATGGGGCTTTGGTATCAAAAACCAGTAATCCACTACTGATACTGAGAAGAAGTTCGTGGAATGAAGACTTTCCCATAGCCACCAAGTCAGCACTACTCTGTCGCACTGAGATGTAGAAGATTTGCGTAACTTCTCACTCCAGACCCAACTATTGAGGTTACCGATCGATATGGCAGCGCAAACGATTTCTGTGAGTGTGTGGATTCCCATGCCACCCAAGGAATCAAGTAAATACTAGTGCAAACTGGTCTTTTGGACGCTGATAAATCAGAAATTTGAGTTAGAAAAAGTACTGGTATGTCTCGCCTAGTGCTAGTCAGGTAAATGTGTCATTGTCTTTTTCGGGAATAACCATTTACTGTTGTCCTTTGGGCCGGGACCAATAACGGGTCAGATTTTATAGCCCATGATGCCTAAGCCAAATTGAATCCTAGCACAAACAACTGGCTATGAGAATTCGGTTGCTATTTTACCAACTACTGATTTTGTATTTTCTTCTAACCAGGTTATTTAGAATGTAACAAACGGTTACAGCAGATTTATTTTACGCAACAGCATTTCATACTTACTTTGCGATTCTCTCGTACTTCGAACAGAGAACAAGAAAAGGGTGAATGCAACGATAAGAAACATCATTGAGGCTCCTTTCCTTTTTGATTCAGTAGAGTTCAGTGAACGGACCAGTTATTTCAGGATACTTTCTTATATACGGCCTGGTTAGATGGTTCAAGTGATGAAGCTACTCAAAGCCTTGGCCATAAAGTCGATCGGATTTGACCTCCTCCTGTTCTACCCCGGTCTAGTTTGCCATGTTTTCTGTATACCTATACACAAATATATGCATGTAAACACACACATGCATACTGTCCTGGAGCTATCTGAGTGCAACGTAGGTATGTTCGCACTCACTCAGTATAAACGCCTCTGTATTGATTATGTCATCAGTCCTCAGATTTTTGAACCGACCAATTTAGTCACAGTCGTCCTTTCTGTTGAATTTAAAACAACACGTAAGTGACTTTAAGTTAACGACACAGTCTCCTTTTACAGTTATTGAGGTGCCGATTTGTGTTATGATGGCTTTTACACCAACAGAACTAAAAACTACTGGAAGGCTATAATTGTTCTTCTTGGAGCCCTCTAGAAATAACCTCCCGACCCTTGTTAGGTTTTCTACAAGGTCACAAACTTCAATCTTTAAAATGTAGCTTCATTAGTCCACTTCAATAAAATTAAGACAGATCCGGCCGATCTGTCTACTGTGTATTTCCTGATAAATCCCCAGCCTTTGTTTCAATATCCCGTTCCCTTTTTCAAAATCCTGAAGCTTTCAGTTGTCCTTGACAATTTCTAGCCTGGCTCTAATCACTTCCGAAATATGAGCCATAAAACCAGGATAAAACAATGATTTTCCGAAACTCTTGACAACAGTTTTGAGGAACTCTAGAAGACTGTACTTTCTCATCTCTTATTTTCTACTTATATATGCGACCTGTCGGTTTCCTCTCCGACTGATATATTTAAATACTCTGACAGTGTGCGTTGTCTGTCTGTTTCCGACCTCTGCAACTTTAAAAACTTCAGTAAATACTAATCTTGAACAGAATATGTTTCCAGTGAATGCGGTTCATACCTAAACAACTCCAAGCACTTTGAATGTGTTTCCAAAACCTTTCTTTCTCTCTTTACAAAATTATGTTTTCTTTAGTTCCAAATCGTTATGTAGAAAAACTCAGACAAGTATTTGGGAGTAAACTTCATTGTCAATCGACAATGAAAAACTCACATTTAAAAGTGTTCTGGAAACCGAGATAATTTCGGGCACCGCCTCAGTTATTTTCAAGTTCATCTTCAAATATGTACTCCTCAACCTGTGCAGAAAATGTTTTTAGCTCACAGGATAACGAGACGGAAGTCGTACTGACGTGATTGATAACAGGTCACCAATCGAACAACGCTTAGCTCGTAGCGAGAAAGCAAAAGTCACAGGGAACAGGGATGTTTATGCGAACCCGCAGAACAAAGAGTACAAAGTGAGAAATGAGACAGGACTTACAGGGGGGATGCAATGTCGACCGTCAAGCAAGTAACAGCTTGGTTTGGATGGCCATCAAAGTTTATACGTGGAGTGGCAATAAAGGTGATGATTGTCAGAAATGAACCTAGTGTGATTACACTTTCGACTAGCGACCTCCAAAAGTATCTTCTATCGGGTCTTAAAGCAAACTGGGAACGAAATCTCCGCAGTCGAAAGAATAGAGAACACTCTTGTCCGCAGATAGATGTGGTAGTGTATTCTATAGATCGCGGGACCAAAAAAATATCGAAACAAGAAATTCATGGAAAGCAAACGAACTCTACGGCGAAGTGGAAACTGAACCGAGTGTACACATTCGGCGAGAACCGGAAGTGTGTCAAGGACGAGGTCTACGGAAACCTCACGAAAGTCGATTTAATAAGCCATACTAGTTACTAGTTACCAAAATATAAGACACCCCTGGATATTTTTTCTCTCAGTGAGGAAATAAGCAGGATGAATGCAACGAATGTCATTTTGCACATGAGGTTATAAAAGAGGTTATAAACTACATACAAACTTCTACCTAAGTGGATATTACGCATATTACCATTCGGCTGCCTTGTCTCTACACGTAATAAGTTTTTCCAGGTACCTGCACACAAAGTGTGCCAATGGAGCCACGATAGCACTGGTTACCCCCTGATTCTTTACGTGCAATATTCTCGTCTCCTTAGTTCAATGTGGAGAACGTTTGGTAACTTGGTTCTCCAACACTGAAAATAAATTCTCCATCGGAATCCAATCAGGGTTGTTATGAAGCAATCGTGGCAACATTACCTTCAACGTATTTATGGCTTGGCTACTGGTACCGCATATAAAAATAAGTAAAAATAATTATAGATACCATGAGTCAATAACAAGCATCAAACTAGTCTTCCGAGAAGAACCACTAAACCTAAGGACTAGGAACATTCTTTTTTGTGAGGCCGGATAATCCTGCGTGGTTCGGGTACGGAGGATCATACTCTCCCAAATCAAGGTAATCGCGATCTGATGCAGTTCATTTCAACCGGAAAAAGTGTTTTAGGACGTTTAATCAATAAAATTATTCTCCATGGATCTCTTACTAGGAGTCAGGTATTTTTGGCCCACAAATTTCAATATAGTGCACTGAAAATACAACGATAGACGAACCAAATAACGATGAAATTTTAAATTTGAGCGATTACAAAAAGGACACCACCTTCGTTGGATTTATGATGTGGGTTTCAAATCCATTGAACGATGAAGAAGCTTACTTTGCCTGTCCTTCTCTTCAACGGCACACCATCACTTACTGAGGAACCTACCTAGTGCATAAATTTGTTTTCTTTTGAGCATCCGTTTTTTATCAGGCTGCAGAGAAAATCATTATCCTGGTCGAAGTAACTGACTTTTCGCCTACCGCGTCCTTTTTGTCACCATTTTTCGTCTGAATAATGTGAAAAACTAGTTCATTTCCGAAAAAGGTCTGAGCAGTAAGTAATAGTGAGATATGTGCAAAAATGCCTTCTTATAACTTTATTTCTCTCGTGTTCATTGAAGCATTGGAACGTTTTTCTCCTGACATTTCGTTTTTCCATCATAGTGAAAACAAAGTGGGTGAATGAGGATAGTATGCTGGATAGTGCTCTTCCGTGAGGTTTGCAATAATTCGATCTACACACATAGAAAGAAGTTAAATTAAGTACTCCAGAGCTCACTGAGTGTATGAGCTGGCGCCAACACCCACATGAAAGGAGTAAACATTCACACGGTAACGACTGCGAGGGCTGAACACGATACCGACGAGCGAACACGACGGAAACGACAACTGCGACGACGAGATACTCTTCCGCATCACCGACAAAGGACAGGCTGTCAGGATCGTCGGATGTGTGCTGTATGCCGTGTTTTTCCATTTGGGGTGCACATGCAAGACCGGGAAATGCATAAAAGAAAGGAAAATTCAATAAGCGAAAGTCCTTTAGGTGTATAAGCAGGCACCAGCACTTACTGCTGAGTCTTTGCCAATGCTTTTCAATTTATATCCCGGAAATTTTTAAAGAAGGGCCCTCAGTTAACCTTGGTTTTGAGATCTTGCATTTCATGTTGACCGGCTGTGGTCAAACGGTTATCATTGTGGACTTTGAACAACAACGACGCCGGTTTCGATTCGCGACACCTCCGGTCACTTCCCCATTCTGTTGCCTTTACTGGCCGCAGCCCTTTCCTGAATCGTTGTACACCGTTGTGTAATAAATTAAAATAAATTAAAAAACTATTTATTTTACTATATAACGGTTTTTTATGTAAGCTCAGAGTCAACCGTGGAACTGTTATTAAGCGACGTCACAATGGAGTATTCGCAAAGTGTTTTTGCTTTGTTTTGCTAAACGTAAATATAATCGACATTTAAGCAAATAAGAACTGCTGTTGGCCGAATCGGCTTTTATTTATCAGTGATCAAAACCAGTTTTCGTGAATTTGACCCTCATTATTCTGAAACTATTCTCTTTTTTTCTTTTGGTAAATCCGGTCTTCCAAACCTCATACTAATATATTAAGTAGTCAAGGTAAGGCGGTTTCAACGTCCGATAGAACAGTGCAGAACTATCGTACCCAATAATAAGTAACGGACAATTTACCATTCTTTACTCTTTCTTGTTATATTACAGTAGAATTTTGGATAAAACTCAAAAGAAAATATTTTTCATTCGAAGTAATACACTAACTGTATGTCCTTGTTCTATAGAAATTTCAGTTTGACACACTGAGGCGATGGCTCCCTCAGAATAGTAGATTTCCCCACTTTCATTTCTATTAACAAAGCCAGTCATCCCGTTCTGATGACAACTACATAAAAGGATGCACTTCCTGCTGATTTGAACCGCTTCTTCTTGGTGTTCACCCTACCAGTATTGTCGAAACTCCCCAGACATTAGGGCTTTTTGAAATAATAAGTCTCCATGATCAAAAGTCTCACCCGCGCAAAATGTCAACATTATACAGAAAACCTGAGGTAAGTGCTGTCTTGTACGTGTGAAACGATTTTCTAATAGTATTACATTTATGACTTTCATGATGAAGCTGTGAATAGTGACCCGTGAAATTTTCAGTCATCTTGCTTCCGTAAAACTCTGTAACAAATGGATACATTTATCAAGGTAATAAGACATGACGTTGCGTATCATTCTACAGTAAGACAGTTTACCTGGAACAATTATGCAGTAGACTAGGAACATTTATATTTTAACCCCGGGGCAATCGGAGGTTTTCCGATGGCTGTTGCACACCAGAACATTATTGAGTTGTCTTCCTTGCAGAAGGAAGAAAGTACCACTTTCATACTGCTCTGAGAGCATCACTCATAAGGCCTATTATCTCTCGTGTCTTGCTGGTGCTGTAGAATACAAAACTTTTCACAAGATTTGTGATTTTGCTTGCTCGTGTATCCAACATTTGTGACTCACCACTGATGGCAGACTGGTAATATGGTAAATATCGGAAAAACTAGAACATGCTTTGCCTCACTGATCGCATTTTTGCTCGTCCAGTGAATGCATCACAGGTGGTAGGACCGAAAAAACCCCGCTCAGATATCCGGAGCAAAATATTTTTTACTCCTTGTGCAATGATGCTTCGTTACCAATGTAATTAGATCGTGCTTCACTCATAGTTTTGATGCCGTCTGCTTTCTTCGAGCAACATGTTTCACTTATTCACTGCATTCTTCTGAATATGCATTTAAAAGCTATACAATAACACCTTGGATAACATTGGGTACACTATCTTCCAGTTGTTTATCCAAACATCTGGCACCGTTGTGGCAGTTTGTGAGTCTAAAATCAATAGTAAACGGCTACCGGGTCAAAAAACCACAACGGCTTTGAGAATAGTTCTAGGAATACAGAAAATGACACTCAGTGCTCCAAATATTTCAGTGTGAAAAAATCATCACTTAAAGTTATTTGAGCAAATAATTCTGCGAATTCCCGTCGAACAACATGGAATTATATTAAGACCACAGGTTGAGCAATTGGGAATGAGTCAGTCACATCCCATCCTCTTAGCTAATTGCACTGCACTGTCTGCAGCCTGATGAAAAATGCTTGTAAATGATCTGATCGGCCCCGTTGGTTCATCAGAATGGGCCTACCCGAAGGTCATTCTGATTGAAAACGACGAAATGCGCGCATTTGTATTGGTCTTTTGGCTCTGAATAAATAGGTATTAGTAAACGAATTGGTGCTGCCTTCCTGTGAAGACCACCTTGTCAAGATGGCTGGAGCCCCGTTCATCACTGCAATGCTTTCTCTCACATACTGTTAAGAAAGCAATATAATCACCCAAATGCTTTCCTGACAACACAGGGTTTACTTCAACAAAGGTCCTCCAAATGGGGCTTCTTCAGCTTCTGTAGCCTGACAGAATTTTAAGACGTAGTGTCTGGATGGCATGCTTGGCACCATTGTATACCTCAATGGTATTTTTAAGCTTGGCAGTTGCTGAAAAAAAAACATGATGAAGAGCTGGATACTTTGCTCAGAATACTTCAAGAATTCAACCTCCTACTTTATGACTGCAAGTGCACTTTTATCTCCGCAGGGGTAAGGTTTTATGGCATATGATGTCTTCTGAAGGTGTCAAACCGAGCCAAGACAAGGCAACAGCCAAAACCGACGCTCCAGTTCCTATCAACGCTTAACCAGAGAAGAGCTTCCTTGATATAAACTCGTATAACGTCCAATATGTGCTTCAGTTCGCTCCAATCGCTCAGCCGTTACGAGCACTCAACAGACCCAGAGGTAAGTTGCTCTCGGGAGCAGGACACGACCAAACGTTTACCATAGTGGAACTAAACGTCTCGTCTTACCCACGAAGCCAAATATTGTGTTCGGCTCCAGTCTCTGCACAACACATAGTAGGTGCCATTCATTTACTTGTAAGAAAGTAAATGCAATCCGATCATAGCCTGTGAGTAAGAAGCTACCCCACGAACAAGCAAGTAACTGTGCCCGCAACCAAGTAAAACAGAAGAGCTGCATCTGTTTTCAAGGGCAAATGATCAAAGTCATTCGACGCAGACATAGTCAGTCAGTCACTACTATCCTTGCTAAAGCACGACTAGAGATCGACAGCAGGCAAGGGTTTGTGTTTGCATGAGACGGATAATACTGTCTTTTCCGCGTAGTATCAGTCACTCTGACCAGATACAAATTTATTTGATCTTTCAGTCAGTGAGGCATCGCAGAATGGTTGAACTGGCATTTAGGTAGACAGTAATCAGCAAACTTCAGATGCGCTGAACGACTCCTCGTTAACAATTGAAGAAGGAAAGCGGAGTTTCGGTCTGATGGGCAATAATTTGAGGGTGAAAAAGTTTCAATTCATATTTTAAAAGTGCCTATGGATTGGTAGATATAGCACCAAATATCAACTGTGGGTAGTATATAATCGAGGAAGCAGCTAAGAACTGGAGATATGTTGCATCTGACCATAGAAACTGGTTTTCTTTTCGATCTGAAATATGGCTAGGGAAGTAAATACCATTAGTAGCAGTATACTGTTTGAACCTAAACTATGCGGATTTTTACACGTTATATGAGGTTTACCATGCAGCATGAGCTTTGAAATCATTGAAATGCATGAGAGCACTGTACAGCTGTTTTATCCTTGTTAGAACTCATCAGCAGTGCACTTCAAGCAAAGCCCCAAACTGGGACTCGAACCCATAACATGCGCCTGTGAATGGAACACGTTACTCAAGTGGCTCATATAAAGTTAACTATTATCTTCAACTACCGATATATTAACCCAGCTCTGCAAGTTATTTGCCGAGTGCCTTCTCTGAATTAGGCCCTGCAGAGAAGTCGTCTAACATAGGAGTCGCTTGCTGTGCGGGAAATGCTCCGCTAACATTTAAAGCCAGTGTCAGAAGGGCGGTTCATCACGCAGCGTGTAAGTACAGCAAAACCTTTGAGAGCCAGCAGTAATAGCCTTTTGGTTAAGATGTTTGATTCGCAATCTTTCACCCCGGATTCTGGTCCCAGTTGGAGGCTCGTTGGATGTCCACTGCTGATGGTTCCTAACAAGGATGAAACAGCTGTACAGCGCTTCCACGGTTTTCAGTGGATTGGGAGTTCACTCTGCAAGACTAGTCTCATAATATGTGAAATCTAATCTCCACTTATATTACAGGTTATTTGGTACTTATGAATGAAGAAACGTAATCGCTTTCGTAACTGAATAGATGCGTAAATTTTACTTTGTCCTGTAGTACGAATATCATTTAATCCCAAAGAACAAGTGAATATAGCAGCAATATCCCCTGTAGCTATTGTCTATTACTTCACTGTGTTTCTGGGATAACCACGCAGCAACCCAGTGCGACAATGACAAAAAGACGAAGTAATAACTCAGTTAAAAATGGATTTATTCTCAAGATTATCTCCGAGTTCATATTTGTTGTCACCGAAACGAAACAAACGTAAAGTTCTGGTTGATCCAAAGCACCATATGATATGCCTTCCAGGGTGATCATTTGTAAAAAGGTGGTGAATGTTTCAAGACAACCTCGCTGAATTATGTATTCAACAGTTATTTCTCATTCGGTATAGATTATTTATAATATTTGACCAGATAAACAACATTTGATTTACTTTCTGATAAACCTGCTTTTTGTTGTGATAAATAAAATGAATTAAGGAAACGCATTTTTTCATCACAGTCAATGAAGTGACCTCTGACCAATGTAGTGACCTAGATGGCTCTGAAAAAATGAACATTGTTTGGATATCATTTGAATTTATTTTCTCCACAACCTTTTCTGACCCTTGGTTTCGACAGCACTGTTTTCTTCGGAGGCTTACATTTTACTGAACTGACCTTCGCGAGGTTTCCGTCGACCTCTCATTTGAGACACTTCGTGTTTTCACCGACTTGACGCGCTCGGTACTTTTTTGCTTCGCCGTAGCGTTCGTTTTCTTTCCGTGTGTTTCTCGTATCGGCGCTGCTTCATCAGTACGATATATAGTGTACACTATCGCATTTTTCTACTAACTCGGGTCTTCTCTTTCCATTCGATGGGGGGATTTCGTTGACCGTTCACAGTGATACCTGACAGAAGACACGTTCGGTATCCACCTTTCGAAGGTCTTGTGTACCATATCGCCGAGACTGCCACCATGAATTTATTGCTAATCAGAAAAGCACGTTAGCTGAACTTACTTA
The DNA here is from genome assembly GCA_948099385.1 of Fasciola hepatica. Lineage (NCBI taxonomy): Eukaryota > Metazoa > Platyhelminthes > Trematoda > Plagiorchiida > Fasciolidae > Fasciola > Fasciola hepatica. Next base: position 918,790 of record CANUEZ040000195.1, read on the forward strand.
TTATTTTGGACTTTCCTCGCATTATTGTCACCTCCAAGTTTCTTGACGCTTCTGACTATACAGATTACCCCTCCAGCGTAATTCATCAGATGCGTAAGGTACACCCACCCGCAGCTGGCGAAGAAAACACAATGGTATACGTGCACTGACATTTCCAAGATCTCTCTCACCCACTGTCTAGAATAGAGGCACGCGCCCTTTTGAGGGCTGCCCACTGTGGTCCCTACAATAGGATTCACCGGGTCAAAAGTATATTCATCACCGGTCGAAACAGTAGAAAGGACACGACTATTGTGGACCGTAATAAATAGGCTTGCCCGGCCGAACCCGTTACACTTGTGTCCACTTCGCAACACCTTTTCCGCACTACACGTACAACACTAACGGTTCATTCGGATGATATCGCAGCCGGAAACCCAATCGGCTGTCCGTCCCGTTGTATTCCTCAGTTTGAAGTCTCTCCCACTGATTTCTAGTCTCAGCCGGATAATCAAGAAATATGTACGTTTCGTCAATACAATCTCCTCAGTTTCATAGCGTAAAAACAATTTATATACGTATACACAAGTACGCAAGCAAAAATAACTAGTATTTTTGTGTTTCCCTCGTTTTTTCATGTGATCCCTGATATGTGATGATGATAAGTTTGAGACTGACACAGTTTAGTGCCATTTTTCTGGGTTCTAATCATTAGAGACACTGAATGACGTGACTCAGGCTAAAAGATAGTGACTCAAACGCTTTTCCTGGGTCCCATAACGGTCCAGTACAACCTTAAAAACAACAGTTACTATGAGTATAAGAAGAGGATGCAATTATTATGATGAAGTCTTGAAGCGGGTGATATAAGGGATTGAAAATTCTTTCGGAGAGTCTTTTTGCGTACTTTGTGATTTTGGGATATGCTGGAATCTATGAAATATTTACGAGGTACACCATTTCAGTAAGACAATTGCTTGAGTGGTGAAATCTTTAGTTTGTAGTCCAGGGAAAAAGACGAAGGAGAACACAATCAATGAGGCAATACGCAAGTGTGGAAAAATCGCTGGATTAGGTAAGAGAGTGTAGACATTGCTTTCAGACATAAAACTCAGTGGGCTAGTCTCATCACTTTTATGATAACACAGGTAACACTTTCTGCCCAGCGAAAATCAATAGGGATCTTAACCCCGAAGTACTGGACGGATAGATGATGACCGTTCGGGATATTTCTTACACCTTAACAAGTTTTCAATTTGCTCACATACTTAAGGCTTTCAAAAAAGAAAAGGCTACTTCTGAGCATTTACGAAGATTTAAGGTTAGACTATGAGCTTCGAACCAATGGTGAAGATTTAAGAGACTACATCTGAGTTTCTTCATTTCTGATGCACCGGAATAGGCAACACAAAGGCAACATCAAATGTGTGCAATATGTTGAAAAAACACTCACTAACAGGCATGGAGCAAGTGTGGGCTGAGAGCCGAAAACAGAAGAGCGGTACCCCCTGTAGGAGAACTCGGGTTAGTAAATAGAAGTTTTGCCTCCGCTCCTTGTATGTAGTTGGCGAATAAAAAAATTATTATGTAGTAGGTCTACGAGTGAGTGTTGTATTTTGTTATTTAACAGGACTTTCAGAAATTTCCACCTATTGCCACTGGTAAATACGTAACTGTAACTTAAAGGCAGTTACATGCAGCTTTCGATTGCTTGTCCAGCTAGGAAAAGACTTCATGAATCACAGAAGCCACGGCATCAAAGGTAAAACAGGGTTTGTGGAAGGTGAACTGCCTCATATCACGGAAGTCGAATCATTTGGCACTCCGTGCAGTGAGGACTTCCCAAACACCTCTAATATATTAGAGGTACAGGTAGCTGGATGGAATTTTACCGTTCATTTCTCGAGGACAAGTGTGACGGGAGCTTATCTCTAGTAGCTGAGAACCCATTTACGATCCAGGCACTGATCACTCAATGGTATCACTACCAGTTAGAGTATTCATTTGAACAGCTTAAGTACAACTGAGGGAAGGTTATCAAGTCCCCGGGACTTGTTGCGATTGAGGTTTGACAGCACCTTGTAAACAGTTTCCAAGGGTATACGGTGGGAAAGGTAGTATATGGAGCAAGGAAAATGTGGTGCTCCCATCAGCCCGTAGACTGAAGGGATTGGGGCTAACGGAAATCCTCGACCTGCCAAACAGTCTGGCCAACGTTTAGTTGACCAGTTACGTACCGTGAAGGACCACTGATGAGAGTCACTCATCTGTCATACGTCTTCCAGAATGAACCTATCTTTCGTGAACGAGGGTACGTAAGTGAGCTAGTAAGTTGAGATACAATTATGCCCATCTGTGAGCATCTTCATGCTGCTGTATGAAATGGTAATTAGGATTAGCACGGTAAACTAATTATAGCTAATGAAAGAGCTAATGCGGTCTGGATGAGCTCCTGAGGCGAAGCTGTCATTGCGATAGCATATCTTACTACGGGCTTCTATCTATAAACAAGGTGTGCTCGAACTATGGGATCGTAAGGTGCACATGAACGAGTTGGGCATTTTTGTGGCAGCTGAGATCCATTACAGTGAAATCGCGTGAATATCACCAAGTTTATTGATAAAATTGTATTACAGAAAATTGCACAAATTCGTAAACTCGTGGCTGCTTTATTCTGAATCGTCGAACTATGTGTTTTTTTGCTGCTTTTTGTGGTCAGCAAATCTTTACTGTTTAGATGTGAAAATGTGAGACAGTTGTATGTAAGAAAACGTTCCATGAAAAGAAAGCCACGAGTAGATTTGGAAAAATTCTAGTTGGGAGCTGTTCTTAGTAAAACGGAGGGGAATCTGATAATCTCAATCAATGTAGCTGCATTCATCAGAAGAGGAAAAACTCAAGAATATTGGGAAACAGTACGTTAGACAAAGTAGATGATCATTCCTCAAAAAATGGGGCTGCTATTTACAGCTACGTATAAACTATGAACTAGACCTGAGAAACAAGTTGAGATGAAATTTATGATTTAATGTCACTAGTCCTTGAAGTGCCTCAGGAGGAGTTGAATATGTCACACTAAAAGTTTAAAAGTAAAACGCAGCATGGGATTTATTCCAAAGTGAATGATAATTTGCTTATCCGAGTTCTTGTCGTAGATCGCAATGATACCTTGAGCTGGAACTCAAAGAGCTCTATGTATCTCAGATGTGACAGATGAACAGAACTGGAGAAATTGGTAAACATTCCGTGGTGCCTCATTTCATCCGCTAGATGCGGTAAGCAATGAGTGTTGAACACAACTTCTTCTGGAAAGTTTCACTAGGAAATCTGCTGCACAAAAACCACCAAAATTGGTGTGCAAAATCAGCGTGTGTAGAGTAAGAAGTGAGACCATATAAAAGGATGTATAAAAGGGAGTGATCATACAGGCAATTTGGCCAAACGTCACTCAAACACGGCTTGCTACCAAGTCCTACGTGCATGTTGTCCGCGGATGACATGTCGTCGGACACACTCAATACACCCAATCACACTATCAGGTGTAAGCTTTTATCTCTTACCAATTACTGCGTTGCACACCATGGCGAGAGAGTTATTATTACTGCGAATTGCTGTCATATACTGTCTTGGAACTTGGTGACCATTAATATACTAAAGCCTTCCGGAATGACTGACTGTATTGAACCCTTTCTGCTCCCTATCCAGGTCTTATTTTATTATTGATTCTTGTTTCATGTATACCTGATGATTCAGGGAACCAAATGAAAAGCTGTTTACCATCCCGAACCGCCCACGTACCTAAAGATGCACTCCTCAAAATATCTTTCTCACTGCTATAGAATCCTCTGCACGCTCTGGACTGTGCTTAACACAGAGCATCTACCACTCGCTCGCTACCTCAGTCCTCTAACCCATGACCTCCGAGGACTTCCAGCGTATTCTACTGGTTTTCATCAGAAATGCTGCTCTCAGATACGGTTGTACTGTAGCCAGCTGCAGATGACTGAGTTTGAACATGTAAATTCTTAGTCAGTAGTACCATAGACTAACATAAGTAGTTGGTGAGTAATTAGTACTTAGCAAACTGAGGCCGCGAGCGGTGCGCACTGTTCAAAAGACTCGCTGTTTGACGTTCGACAGATTTTCCCAGACGGGAACGTTAGCGCTACTCAAACTGAACGGGCTGCGACAAAGCTGAATTGTCTTCCGCTGCACCGTGGTTTATCTTCCAGGTTACCGGCAATGCCAAATGCAAGACACTGTCAAGATTCGTATTTTGAACCCGTTTTCTCTCCCCCATTGCCCCATTATCCAGTGAACTATCTTCCAGGTCGCTGAAGACTTTCAGTTAACAACATTGTCATAAGATCCAGGAAAGTAGGGGCTTCAGCCTCGTGCCCATGTATTACTGCAATACTTTAAGACTCTTCTTAGTTTGCATGTTGTTCGATGCCACAGGGCTGCTCGTTGTTTGCCTGCTTGCTGTATGCATTACCGACTTCCACCAATTTGAACCACGCTTCTGATTGCTCTGCTTGCCGGTGGTTAAATCTCCAGCTCCTTTAGCTAGTATCATGTCGGACGTCGCACTATCACGTAGACATGATCGACGGTGTTTCAATACAAACCGTTCTTTGCTATTTAACTGAACTTTACCGTCATTTGGCAACCGCTGAAACTCTTGCTTGTTGCTTGTGTTCTGGGCCATTTCCGAGATCTAGTTAGTGCTGGGCACCTGGAATGCTGAATGGCTTGTTGAAAAGCCTTTTGGCAGAAATTGAACTATAAGCTGAATAGCTTGAAGGTCCGAATATCTCCCAACATAAAATGGTGCCTACTGCGTGCAGCCGCCTAGTCTCCGGTCCGGAATCCAATGGGCTTCCGGCACGCCAAATCCGACATACACTAGTTCTTCTCCGTTGCTCTCTCCAGCTGGCAAATCAGCGAAGTTTAGCCATCGCTTCATTCTCTCGGACTCATTACTAGTTGGCCTGGCCAATGGTTATTATATAACTACTAGGGCTTGTTCCACCATCACGGATTCCTTGCCCTCCACCGAAAACTCGTGAAATGCTTCAACAATTGAGCTGGGCTCTTAGATTACGCTCATAGTTTCCATTGTTGCCTTGTTACTTTGCTGTATCAGGTCCATCGGGCGTACTGCGTCGGCCCTATAAGAATCGTGTCAGGTCCGTTTCCAGTAGAGTACCCAATTACAACCCGACCTTTAGCTTGCAGCTTAGGTGGAATCCTACCCGGAGATACATGACCACCTTGAGATCCACTAGTTTTGCAGAGGTTCCAATAGGCTCCGGGCTGAGGATGTTTTACAACTGATGCGAGCACGTGTAACTAGTGATGATGCCAACCTAAACAACCCCTAGTGCCGCACCTGGTTTGTTTGAAGACTTCCTTTAATGCATATAAAACTCAGCCCATGTTTGAGCTCTTTCTGTCACCTCACCACTGCCTCTATCTCAATGATTTTTCGGCGTAATGCTAAATTATGTCGTTCCTCATACGTACCGCTGCTTTATTTGAACGTTGTTACCCCGTATCACTAGACGTACACCGCGATTCTATCCAACATATCGGATATTTGTCTATCGGGTTTGGCTGGGTTGACAGGTCCCTAACATTTGTTCCTCTCATTGGTTGTGAATTAACCTGACCATTCACAGCCCCATTTTTGTTATTCTCTCGAACTTAGGTCCTCTGCCATTCTCAGACATCCTATACTGAATCTTAGCCTATTCGCTCTGCAAGGCGCAGGGTAAACGACTCAGTATGTTCTCAAGATTTGCTATAGGGTTTAGATCTGCTCCAAGGCTATCCTGCAGATCTCTATATGAATGGAGGGGATCGAAAGTGCATCAGCGTCTATTTGGCCGACGCTAATTGCTTCTAGCTGCCCATCTAACAGAGTCCGAGCCACCTAATGCGGCCGGCCAAAATGGCCTTGTATTTACTCACGGATTCTTTCATACCCTTAACCTGGTGAGAGCATGAAGTACCCTTCTATGGCTCACCTCGCCCTACAATTGCAGTAATGCAGCAAGCTTTAAAGACATTTCCAGTCTTCACCGGTTTTTGTGTCTGTATATGAATGGAACCTCCCGATGAATCCCCAATACACAAAAGGCCGCCCGGAAAAAGTCAAGACACGACTCTGCATGGATCTGTGTCAACGGTAACTCCCAGGATCCTGCGTGTTTTCCCCGTCCAGCAATCCTTTCACGCATCCAACTTGACTTTATGCGCTGGGCAATGACATTCTGCCAGTTTAGCAAACCAAACTACACGGATCTTAAAATATTGGTAAAATTATTCCTTGCGTTCCGCCGGTCCAAAAGAAATTGGTTCTTTAACATCCCTTAGCAGGTTTGCTGCTTCTAACTCTTGATAAACAGCCGAAGACAAGTAACCAGGTTTTATTTCCGTGTTCCTTTTTCTCTCCTAACTGGAGATTTTTCCACATGAATCCTTGAAATACTAATTTCCGATCTAATAATATGCCAACCAGAACGCGTAAAGCACGTTTGAGCAATGCTTAACCAAATTCGCAACGGATCCCGAAATCAAAAGACGATTATCCGCGATATTCTACGATACTAGATTATTACATAAACAATGACATAGAAAATATACAAACCTCAATAATACGATCACAAAGACTCAACAACGAGAAACCGAATAGCAGCGTGTGAGCAAACAGCACGTGCGTCACGCAGGTCCTGAACAAGGATATGCCGAAGTAGCGCTCTGGGCACGAACAAACAACAATTGGTCCATAAAAACACTCAGTTCGCAAAGACAAGTCAATAGTGTAGGCAAATGAGTGATGTTGGGAAAAACACTGAATCGCAAGGGGAAAAGGGGGATTTTCCACGACCGGCTATTACACCTCCCACCAAAATCCTTCTGGATCCTAAGCAGAGCCAAAGGTTCGGTATAAAGGTACTGATTTTTTCTACCTGCCCAGGCCCTGCTGTCAGTGCGCGCGTCTAATGCTCGTCGTCGACGTTCTACTACTGGTCGCACCCAACCCAGTGGCTACATAGACGTGAGGCTAGTCTACATCTTCCATTAGACCAAATGACCGATGGCGGGCGTGAAGGGTCACATGGATGCTGTCCTTGTAAAGGCCGTCCCGTCCTGGATGTATGCGCTTCAGTATAAGTGTGTGAGTGCGTGTGTTCCGGGGTGTACAATGAAAGCACAGGTATGACTACACATTAAAGGAGGACTTCCTGCAATGTCATTAAAAGACTGTGGCAAGAAAACGAGTAAAATGTAGCATGTGTGTGTGACCTAAGCTCCGCTACTTCTACATATGGAAGGGCATTCGGTAACGTCAACAAAAAGCAAAAAACGAACACTGTCACATGTTTGATGGGGTTACGAGATGTAGAGTGCTTCGGGCATGTGTGCATGTGTCGGGATGTACAATGGGATCGCATTCATCACCACATATCGGAAAGAACCTTCTGTAATGTCAACGAAAAACCGCGAGCACTGTAGCGTGTTTGGCGGAAGCCGTGTGGTATAAATGGTGTTGTTTTATCCGCCTCGATGACTAGTGTGAAAAGGTCTACGGGGCCTCGGGGTTATCAGCTCCTCCGCCTTCGCTCTCGAGTAGGTTATTACTGCGTATGTCACGAATGAGCACTCCGTTAGCTGTCTTCACCTTCACCGTTCTTATCATTCCGTCAGTGCTTTCAATGGCTTCAGTAACCACTCCCAAAGACCAAGTGCTGATGTGTGCGCGTTCGTTGGCGATCATAACCACATCCCCAACTTTGAATGGCCTTGTTGTCACCAGCCACTTCTGTTGAGTCTGCAAAGCCGGTAGGTGCTCCCGCAGCGATCGCCTCCAGTAGACCTTGGCCAGATAGTTCGCTTGCCTCCATTCTTGAAGGTAGCTCCCGTGAAGGTTTACCGGCCCTTGAAAACCCTCGTTTGACCTAAGCGTCAATAAGTCGTTTGGGGTGAGCGCCAGGTGGGTGGGGTTGCCGTTCATTACTGGAATCAAGGGGCGGTTGTTCAGGATTCTCTCCACCTCAGTTATGACGGTGTTCAGCGTCTCGTCGTCGGGCGGCTGCTGCTCCATGATTGACAGCAATATCCGTCTGGCGGACCGGATCATGCGTTCCCATACACCGCCTCGGTGGCTGGCCTGTGAGGGGTTCAAATTCCATCGTATGCCGTAGGCCACGGTTCGATCCGGCAGTTCGTCCCTGTTTATGTTCTTGTGCCAACGCTGCAATTCTCGGTGGGCGCCCACAAAGTTCGATCCATTATCTGAGTATATATCGGCCGGTACGCCTCTCCGGTTGATAAATCTTTGCAAGACCCGTAGAAACGAATCGGTCGTCATCGAATGTGCGACTTCTAGATGCACCGCGCTCGACCTCATGCACGTCATGATACATCCGTATCGCTTTTCTAATATTTTCCCGCACTCGATCCACAAGGGCCCGAAATAGTCCAACCCAGTGTCGCTGAACGGCCACTTACCCGCAGTCACCCTGCATTCTGGTAGTGGGGCCATGAGTTGTTTGCCCGCCGTGGCATTGCGTCTCCTACATTGCACACACCGTCGGATTACGCGTTTTACAGTCTCTCGTCCTCTTAACAACCAAAGGCGCTTTCGGATGACGCTCTTCGCGTGAATTTCTCCTGCATGTCCCTCCACGGCGTGAACGTGTTGAATCATTAGCTCTACCACAGGTTATCTCTCAGGCAGCAGTATAGGATACTTTGTGTTGAAGTTCAGTTGGGTCTTGGTCAGCCTACCATCCACCCGCAGCAGTCCGTCGATGAATTTGGGGTTTAAACGCTTCAGCTCGCCTCTTGGAGATGGTATGTCTTTATTGGTCGGTCCCACTTCTTCCGCCATCTTGAGTTCTCTGGCGAAAGCCTCGCGTTGTATCATTCGGAAAATATCGTATTCTGCCGCTAGTAGCTCATCGGGACTTATCGGGCCGACCCGTATCCGGCTTGAGGGCCGTAGGCCCTTCATGACTAGTAAATGTCTCTTGAACCTGGTTAACCAAACTAGCGAACGAAGCGTCTTTATCGAGGAAGAAAACCTGACCAGTCCCGATAGAATGGATGTCGCCTCGACGACGCCGGCCGAACTTGGGGCATTCTGGTAGGCCATGGATAGTACCACAGGATCTGCAATTGGGTTACGCAGCAGCATCGCGTGAAATGGCATGTGTATTGGCCCAAGGCTGGTATTTTGGATGTTTCCGTGCAGGGGTTTGTGCTAGGCTAGTACAAGGCTTATTTGCCCGGTTGCTGTCCCGGATGAGTCAGCCGAACCTGCTGTCAGCTATCTTCGTTTGCCTGTCTAGGTACTCGGTCAGCTCTTCGAAGTTAGCTTCCCTGTCGCTTCGGCTTATCCGTTCTGTTTCTTCCGCCCACCGACCCTGTAGTTCGGGGGAGAGGTGACGGCCTTTGTTTTTCAAAGTGTGCATGGCATCTATGTCAGCCCTGTAACCTAAATATTCGAGGGCCATTGAACAGTTTTGCATCTTAATCGTCAGGCCGGCCATTGTGTAGACGTCGCCCCTGGTTCTCTTTGCCTCTACCGTTAAGCCCTCTGTTAGGTTGAGGGCTACTTTGAACGGTTGGCCAAACAAGTCCCTTAGAATCTTCCTTGCTCTTGTGTAGCCTTATTCCGGGTCGAGCATGATACACCCGTCGATAGCTTCTCTTGCTCGGCCTCGACAGTAGTGAGTCAGATAGAGAAGCCTTTGCCCAGGGTCGGTTACCTCATTTTCAACGAACGTCTCGAACTGCTTGACAAACTTGCAGTATTGTTCAGCTCGCTCGTCGAAAACCGTTAGTTCCACTCTTGTCAAACCGATCGATGGTGGTTTGTAGTCGGCGACCGGCGTGGGGTTCCCTATCTTATTGCGCCCTGATCTATCGGAAGTGTCGAAGTCGCTGGTCTCATGCTCTCGCTCTTTCTGTGTACAACTCTCTGCTTCCTGCGCCTGTAGTCTAGCCGAAAGTAGCTGTTGCTCTAGTTCTAGTATTCTCAGCCGATATAAATCAACATCCTTACGATAAATATTGCTCCCATTAACACATGAACTAGCACTGACAGGACTAGGCGATCTAGCATTAGCTAAAGAATCAAATGTACCCAAAACCTCCCCAGAGACTGGCTGTGTTACATCTTATCCGGATTCCAATGTTTTCGATCCTTTTCTTGGCATTTTGCATGTTTTTTCCTCGTTCCAAATTGATTTATTGAGTATTATAACGAACGTTTGAGCAATGCGTAACAAAATTCGCAACGGATCCCGAAATCAGAAGACGATTATCCGTGATATTCTACGATACTAGATTATTACATGAACAATGACATACAAAAAATACAAACCTCAATAATACGATCACAAGGACTCAACAACGAGAAACCGAATAGCAGCGTGTGAGCAGACAGCACGTGCGTCACGCAGGTCCTGAACAAGGATGTGCCAAAGTAGCGCTCTGGGAGCGAACAAACAACAATTGGTCCATAAAAACACTCAGTTCGTAAAGACAAGTCAATAGTGTATGGAAATGAGTGATGTTGGGAAAAACACTGAATCGCAAGGGGAAAAGGGGGATTTTCCACGACCGGCTGTTACAGAACGTTCACCCCTGGAGCCATGAACTGGAAAACCACTCTTCTGAATTTTCCACTCTTCCTGGGTGTTTTGTCCTGATCCATGTCCATTTCCAACCACATTGTGACGAGTCTTCCTACTGCTTGTAATCAGCCAGCCAATGCACTGTTTCGGCCAAAATATACATGTTCTAATCAGGCTGAACACTGTTCGACGTTTTACTGCTCTATCTACCAAATAAACTACTTCACTCCTTCTAGGCGACTCCTCGGAGCCTCAAAGCAGCGAGTAGATCAAGTCGATGCACAACCTTAATCAAAACGAGATTGGTCCACAATCCGAGTTCAAACATGTACAATACAGTCATGCCTTCGTCAGTGAGCTCCACCCACCATCCGGCTATAAAACAGTCAAAATCAGAACGACAATCTTTGCAATATGAACATTTGACCATAAACTATAATTGGGAAACACCTGTCCCGTAGTCCGTATAAATAGAATAAGCTTTACAAACTTTGTCAGGCCCAAGAAACAACTCCCCAGGTGTGGAGATCAAAAGATCATCGTAAACAAGTTGAACGTCTACGATCGTTCAACGGGAGCGAGAAGACGAAACCAACCCGTAATAAAACAAACTGCCTTGAGTTCGTGCTGGTTAATATTGATATATTTCCGGGCCATGGTCGAGACCCACGCGCTAATGCATGATCATGGTGTAACACGCTACTCAATAAGATGAAATATTCACAAATTCTAAGTATGAAATTCGAGAGTATCAGAGATGAAAAAACAAAGACGGCAACAGTTTGAATGGATCATTCTGATAACGGTTTGCGCGGCAGTTTTGAATCAGTTTGGAATCCGGGCTAGGCAGTGGTGCGCGGTGGAGATATCGAGAAAATCGTTAACGCAGTGCCAAGGAGGCATTATGAACAAGAATGATGCAAGCCCAGGAAACCAGAGGCCAACTAAGGTTCCGCAGATGGAGTAAATTTTGAACAAGAAGAAAAGGGGGGAAAATCGACGCATGCGAAGAGGATAGCGATCCATGAAGACAATGCAGACCCTGAATGACGGATTTACCGGAGTTTAATAAACGCAATGAGTTTTGAAGCAGGGGGACATGAGACCAATTTCGTGAGAGTGGACACCGGTGGATGTGGGAGGAACAGCAGTCCATAAAAAGGTGAGTTTAGGTTCAAGATCAGTAACACATACTATTCAGAAAAGAGAAAGCGCAACTGGAGGGTCCTCGAGAAGTGGAGAGTCAATTTCCAGCTGGCTACGGTTCAGAGGAAAGATAACCTGTGGTAACGGATAATAAAGTGGAAAATCTCCGCATGGACCTCTGCGTTATTATGCTGTTTCACTGACAAAAATATATGTATGTCAGAAAACAAGGCGTAGGCGAACATGTTTTCGGTGATTTCATTCTCAAGCCAATTACAATCACATTTATGTGAACCAAATCAAGGGAAGGAAAAGGACAAATTTAATCTGTTAGTCATTCAGTCCGTCAGTCACTCGATTGGTTAGCCAACTCATCGATAGATGAACGGGGGACATGGTAAAATCACGCGTCGTCGTCAGAGGCTTGGGTCGGCATCACATTCGAGCATGACGTCATTGACCTTCGGCCACGGAAGTTCAAGTGCTTGGAACAGCTTCTTTTGTGAACAAAGCTTGGGCCGCAATAGCCGGATGCTGATTGCCTCAGCCGTCGCTAGTGTCCTATATCTGACTGATTTTGACTCGTTCGGTTGAACCCTGTATAGGACACTGAATGACGTAGCCGGATCAGCCTTGTGACCTGTGTCTAACAGATGGGCGAGAATGAAGCTCGATACAGCCCCTCTTCCTCCATGTTGAAGCCAACGTGATTGATGCTCTTTAATGCGTTCAGATAAATGCCTCGTCGTTCGACCCACATAAGTGGCACCATAGGTGCGCTTGAATTGATAGATAATCATTGAAGAGGTCAACAAAGGCAACTTATCCACGTTCTCGCATTTTATGATGGTTGATGTCGAGAAAAAGCACCTAAGCTTGGCAGCGTTGAAAGTGGCTTTGCATGTGGCAGATAAGACCCTGCTTACTTTCTCGGCAGCCGCATCCCCCTTGTAAGGGAGTTTGAGGAGCAAGGTTTTTCTTTTCCATCTGTGGTATCCTTTCTGGTTCTGTTCGGTATTTTATATTACGTTCAATGAATTTTTCGGGGTAGCCGTTTTCCGACAGGATCCGAAGAATCATTCCTAGCTCCGCCTCTAGAGTATCATCCGGGCAAATACGTGTAGCTCGTGTAGCTCACCATGTCCCCTGTTCATCTATCGATGAGTTGGCTAACCAATCGAGTGACTGACGGACTGATTGTCTAACAGAATAAATTTGTCCTTTTCCTTCTCTTAATTTGGTTCTTATAAATGTGATTGTAATTGGCTTGAGAATGAAATCACCGAAAACATATGCTCGCCTACGCCTTGTTTTCTGGTGTTATTCAAGGGCTTTTTCCGTTTACTCAATATATGTATGCGTTGACGCATTTGCCCTCAGTGTTATTCTGGTAACGTACGACATCGAATGCGTAAGTTTCCTCTGGCCGGGCAGTGACTGATGTCCACTAGTTAATCTCGGTAGGAAGGCACGATCATAGGGGGGAAGGTAAATGCTTCCGTCGTAGAGTAAATGACGACCGTTTAATAGTGTCGGCATGAACAAACTTGAAAAGAAAAGTCCACAATCCGGTATGGAAATATTTGAAGGCAGAAGAATTTTGAATCCTTCATGATCATACAATCCACCCTAGGGTCTTATGGTCGGATACTAATAATATTGGAATGGAAAGCCATTCCAAGTTTCTCGCGCTCCTTGCTGGTTGACTACCAAGTTCCTGTCTGTCAGAGGTTTTTGGATGCTCCCGCTACAAAAACTGCACCTGATCATCGCTGACGAATATTATTCTTTCTGCTTGAAGCCTAATCATGTGATCGGTTTTCGGTACTCCAAAACACTGTGTAACTACCTGGCTGTGAAAGCAGGCATAGACTGCAGTTCACAGCGAACCCCAACTCTAAATCTTACGGAATCTTTATAATATGGATCGGCTTTTCTAGGTAGTAAAGGTTTTCTTTTGGGAAACTTGTTACTACGCACACCTGGGCCGTTATCAGTAGAAACACGTCTGTTATCATTGATAACGGTTCACTGTAGGTCTCTTATACAGAACATTGGCTGGGACATTTTGTCTTGGCGGGAAGGCATTGAAAACTGTAGTTAAGATTTTGAATAGCGCAGAGCAACCGTTTTTCCAAATCAGTTTTGTTAACAACGGCTCGTCTTTCGACGTAAATATGATCTTTGCTTTGGACGATATTTCAAGGGCTGACGGAGATTCAATAAACGACAGTGACCGAAAACGATGGACCTGTCTGCTTGGTTTGGAGTTTAAGATTTTCTGTCCTGCCAACGTATGGATGTTCTTGGTTGTGACGTGCTGGAAATCCACTGGTTTCTTGAACAAAAAATCGCGGTTTAATCGTCTGATAGTCGAGTCATCCAAGGTTCATTGGATGGTGTTACGAACGATTAATTTGTGACGCCATATTGCGTGAAAAGTGTGAAATTGCTGAAAGACATGAAAAGGCGTCATGAGATGAACTTCAGATGAAGCGAACCTGAGGGTAGAAAAGTTACATTTGCCGGGGACAGAATCGCTTTTGATCAAGTGATCAGAAGTTTTGGTTATATTGATGGACATTATGAGCTTTGATTACCGTGGCGCAATGGCAGAGCTTAGCTGACTTTTTAAGCTGCAAGTAGTGGAGCACTGTATATAGCTACTCCAAAGATGATATTTTAAGGTTTCGGAGCCCATCTGGAAATACAATGAAGTCATTCGCGATTAGGGGTGAAAAAGCTGATCTAAACCAACAGCCGCACACGCAGGTGAAAAACAGCAAATGTCAGCTCCTACGATATCACTAAGTCTTAAATCTCAACTAGCAAACAAAAATGAGTGATGTTCGACTGCCCGGCTGTTTGTGAGGGCACAGAGCCAATCATATCCCACTACAAAGTCCTGACCTAACGAAGACATTGAGAAGACTGCTCTCCAGCTTTCGTGTTCATGCCGCAGCCCCTTGCCCCAACTTTTCAAGATATACTCCTACAAGCTGGAGTTGCTAAGAATGACAGGTGGGCTTTAGGTTTCCTGCACTGGCAAGGTAACTGTTATAAAAGAAGTTTTAAAACATGCAAGCAGAAATTTCATCCGTTTCGAGCACTTTCGTAGGCGTTTTGCTGTCATGTGGCATTGCGCACCACTGTCGAGGAAAAAAAACATGAGTTATTCTTCGTTACTAGTATCCGCGGTGAAAAATGACTTTATTGTGCACTTCTGATTGTTGTCGCTGCCGAATAAGGGAAAAGCTTCCTAACCACAAAAGATATAATTCAGGTGGCTAACAGAAGTAGGATTCATTTGTTAAAAAGCGAATCGACTAGTCCCAAAAGGTTATGAAGTGTGAAAAGTCGAAGACATGCGTTGACTTTGACATGCTAAACATAACAGACCGAAGCTGATTAGGTCTTCAAAAAAGTCATCGCGATGACTGATTTCACAGCTCATTTCCCCAAGTTTCCATTTACCACCGGACGTATTGGTTGGGCACAATGTCAGCTTTCCCCATCGCTTTCGTCGGGGAATCAAACGAGGGATAGCCTTGGAGTGCCAACCGCGTGTGTTATCAAAGAGCCGTAATATACATGTCGCATGTTGGCGGGTGCTGAGGAAGTGTGTTGGAAGAGGCGTTTGTGGCTGTCACGTATGCGGCGTACGTATGTGGAAATCTTCCTCACCCGTTTTCACATACTTGTTTTGTTGGGACTGTGCTCCTCATCCTATTGACCCTCGAACGAGTGCCGCAAGCATCAACCACTACACTTAAACATTTGCTTATATTTTTCTCATGTGCCGTGGCAGATTGTTGATTTGCCCTCTGAATGACTTGGCGGTCGTATCTGACAGCCACCTTTTCCTAACTCTGATTTTTGGTGCTGGACTTTGTGACCATACAGTTAAGGTTTGCACACATATTATATGCGTATAATTTCCTTGTTCAAAACTGTGGAATCAGCCATTCAATCTTGTTCTCACTTGGGGATTTGTCAGTTGAGCTGCGCGTTACTCACGATCGGAATAACCGTTAAAGTGTATGGTAAACTTACTGTTTCATAAGCAACAGAAGGTGTGTGATCGGCTTATCACTATACAGGCCTCTCCTAGAAGACCTTCCGGTATTAGAGCTTCGAAAGAGGAGTTTGGCAAGCCAGCAGGTGTGCAGCACTTGGTAAAGCCAGTAAAATGAATAACAAACTGTTTACGTTCCTTGTGACTTTGAAACCGTTCTTGGGCTCGGACCAGAGCTCCAGTGATCCCGAATCCGGTTTTATTGCCCCTGGATGACATCCGGTCACCTGACGGGCAGAACAAACATGATAATAAAAGAAACGTGCAAGGTAACGCCGGAATGAAACGGAATATTTTAAACAAAATAAACAACTGTTTGAAACTGTTCTATTTGAGTTAAAAAGGAGTTGAGAACACGAGTCCCCCAAGGAAGAAAATAGAAAAAAGCTAGAGAGAAAAGAAAAGTCATATGCGGTAGAATAAAGCGGTTGATACTCGGAGCGAGACCCTGGGAAGATCAGCCGTAGCTGGCCATCCAACCCGCAAAATCCCTTGGGTTCACCTCGGGAGGCAGGATTTCCCGGTGCCCTTGGCAAAAGCGTCAGTGGAGTTCCCTCTCCGCTCACCCCAGTGAATTATCTAGTACAGGTCCGGCTGGGTTAAGAAGGATTATAGGCGAACTTTCTGGTGGCGCAGGCATCTTGCGCGCTGGTACCGGAGGGCAGTTGGTATCCTGCCGTTGGTAAAAGGGTATTTTGAAAACGAAGCAAGATCACTCTAAAATTGCGGGCCCTTCGGGATGATGCCCGGAGGTGATTGATGAGCAAAACATCAACAAAGTTGCTAAGCGACGAAAAAAGAAACGGAAGATGGTCTCAGCTGGAAAACCAACCCCGAATGAGCAGACACAAATGTGGGTAAAATATCTCCATTTTTCTTTCGTATTCGTTTGTATTTTTTCACTCATGGGGTCCAATACACCCTATCTGCAAGACGAACGGGTTTCTTAATCAGCCGTCCGCGGTTGAAGGTCAATGGGGCGGCTCTGCGTTGTGGGCTGCTTCAAGACTGCCAGGCAAATGAGTCACCGGGTTTCGTACCGTCAGCTTGTGAGATGCCGGATACGTGGGTGCTGGTCCTGGAGAAGTCGATGGGGTGACATCGGCTGGAATGAATTTGGCCATAGGAGAAGGTTTAAGTCGGTCTATGGATCCCGTAATCTGTCCGCCGGCAAGATCAATGACGAATGTTTTCTCCAGGCGGCATAGGACCCTGTGAAGGCCGGAGAAGGCGGCTTGTAGAGGAAGGCTTGCCTCTGTCATAAGGGAAGTGTGTTTACGCTCTTGGAGGCGTGGGCGTACGTAACCCATCGTGCTTTGTTCGCGAGCCGCGGAAAGATGCACCCTATGCCGCTGGCGCGTTAAGCTGGAGGTGTATTCAGCATAGTCAGAAGTGACGGCAGGCTTTGGAGCTGCTATGTTACTAAGAAGCCGAAGCGTGCAACCGAATGTGAGTTGGGCTGATGTGACTTGTAGGTCGTCCTCGAGAGCTTTGCGGTAACCTAAAATACTAGCGGTAGTGATTCCCTCCGGTCTGAATTTTGATGAGCTGCTAAGGCTGCCTTTAATTGCCGATGAAAACTTCCAACTAGTCCTGTGGCTGACGGGTGTTAGGCTTTAGTACGAGTGCGACTGGTGCCTGAGTCTTGTGGGAGACTACTGAATGCTCCCTCAAAATGCGAGCCGCGGTCTGTGGTAACAACGACTGGACAACAAAATGCTTCTACCCAGTGTTCCAATAAAGCTTGGGTGATTAATCCGCTAGCTGCATGGAGCAGCGGTAACGGTACTGAAGGCGTGGGAATTCCAGGCAAATGTGCTTGCATTCTCGAAGACTTTGCTTGCAGCATCTGTGCCTTTATTTAGATTTTGGATTTGTAATAAAACGGCTACCACGCCTTGGGAAAGTGGTGGGAGTCGTTGCCCCCACCGTTGACAGAGGGCTGCATCGTTTTTGGATGTCGCACCTAGTACTGGAAGTATTTCTCGTAACAACTGTGACGGCTTCATATCTCCCGGCTGGATTTCGGGGCGAAAGTACTGGATACGTTTTTTTCCGACGCTGCCACACGCCTAGTCAGAGTCTCCGGGAGTGTGTCATACGGTTATGATCTCGGGGGTTTGTAACGATATTCCGGATGTGTGGGATCATACTGGCAATGATTGCTGAGAGCCGTTTTTTCTATTTGGACTGCTAACTAGATATGCGAGCCTCCTAAAAACGACACTTAAGGTTGCCGGTAAACACCTCAGGATCTCCCCCTGTAAAATCCGGTTTTTTTCATGTGCGCTGCACGGCACTCTGGTCCGTACTAGAGAATAAACACTGTTCATCGTGAAATAGGTGTTCCGTGGAAATGAACCAGCCAGTAATTTCAGCAGATTGTTGGCAATGCTCGATCGATACAATATTGATGGTGGAAAAAGGAAGAAATTGTTGTGACTCCCAAAAGATGCACCGAGTTGAAAATGTCCACTGGGAATAAATACATGCGACGAAAATTCTAACCAATGTTAGACCGAATATGTGGCTGGTGCTGGGAAGGAAAAACTACCGTGGACGTGACCTAGCTTGGTCACTTCGGTAGAACAAATCAAACATTATAGATGAAACCGGCTCACTAATTACTGGGTGGGCACACTCCCTCATCTTCGACCATCGCGTTCTTCATGGAAGTCAACGAGAAAAGACCGCGGAGTTCCAACCGCGTGTGCATTTTCACACGGCCTGAGCACAAAGACCGCACGCTGATGTGTGTCGGGGAAGCACTGATAGCCGCACTTGCGGTTGCTGCGTACGCGAAACTTAAATTCAAACAAGTGATAGCCAGGGTATGATAGGCTCATCACTATGAGGGTACAATAAGATGCCTTGCTTCGGTTTTTGGTTCATTGGGGTTCATACCGTACACGTTATTATCTGCCAGTTTGCTACTCCAAGATGTTTGTCAACAGGACCTAGAAGTTGATATTAGAGTTACTTAGACAGGACAAAAATGTAGCTGACTTGGCTATGGAGAATCTGCTCCATAGAAAATGTGTATGACTTGCTGCCTGAGACAGGACTTCGAAACCCGTAGAGCTGATGGAGTCCAAGTATTTCGCGATGCATTAGAGTCAAGTTACAGTACGGCAGGGTGTTGTAAGAAGAGGCAATGTATTCGTCGTTTCTGTTCCTTCTTGAGTAAACTGTTTGTGGTGCCGTAAAAGATCACAACGGTACCACGGCTTGAACTTGTAGCAACTATCTTGGCCGGTAGGCTCATGGAGCCTATAACGATGGAACTGCAAATCAAAATATATTGCATGTTCTTATGGAGTATTTTATCACGACTCTACAACCAGTTTTACTCAGATTAACCCGCTCTTCCCATTTAAGCTCATTTTTGTGTTATTCCCAGCAGTAAGTTACCTATAATGAAGCCTTCATTTGTCAGTATAACTAAACGCTCCATATCACTGTCGGGTCATGGTTTATTATCGCTAACTATCAGCAGAAGCAGCCTCTAGAAACCCTAGGTTAAAACGTGCCTAAAATTACCCACTGCTACTCCATCTGTAAAATACTACCGGTTCTCGGCTGGAACATGTTATCAAATGATATACTCCCCATTGGCTGAAACCCCATTTATCTTTTTCTTATAACGTAGGTACATCAGCTTGGACCTGATTATACTCTTCTTACACGACTTCCCATGGAATACTTTTTCAGTTCTGCATCTCTGAAATAACCACTTACCTATCCGTAAAACCTCATCAGAAAGGCTTTTCAACACTCAGTAAACCTTATTTCATCGACATCCTGGTCTTCATTTATCTGTCTTCTGTTCTACGTGAGCCAAAACAGTTCTCTTGGATCGTATTCTTTAACTGTCCAACAATTTTCTTCCTCTAATATTTTTACTGTGCACAGCCCCACGAAACAGTTACCTGCAAAAGTAAGGCACTTAAACTTCTTGATCTTCCGCTGCCCAACCCACGCTTTATCTCGTGATGGCCAGGGTGAAGGCACACTTCTTGTTATCTTTCCAATAATGTCAGCGCAGGATCATGTGATGTACTAATCGGGCCTTGACTTGTGAAGATTTTGTGCCTAGCAGAGTAGATGCTTGCAACCCCCACGAAAGACACTGGTTTCGCATATCACAGGCCCCACTGACAACTTATTTGGGGTCAGTACTAGCAAGTCCCATCACCCACAGGAGTGATTGAACTCACCGCAGTCAAAAGAGGAAGACATGGATGGGCTCGCTGAGAAATTGATGTCTCTCACAAATATTTTCCAGCCTCCGATGACGGGCATTGATAGTGATCCAACTACCTCTGGCACTTCAACCGACAGTTTCTCTTCTGGGTTTAGAGTGCGAATAAAACATTCCAGCAGAGCTGTTTTGTTTCTCTTTCCCACAGGATCCTTCTTCATACAGTAATCTACTCTTTACTGAAAGCAGGTGGCATGGAAATGGAAACATGCCTTTGCAGTCAGTTGCGCAAATGAGTGTCAAGTAACCGCCGTCCACTTCCCGCCTTTTTGAAGCGGGCTGACAGCTACAGATTTCGTCAGAAAGCAACGCACAGAACTCCTCTTTAAGGGGAGCTGGTGAAAAGGCTGCAAGTTTCTAAACTTGTCTTCGTGGAACTCGCCGCAATCAACCCCATACTACTTAACTTTCAAGGACGCAGTTCTCGTACTCTCTTTAGCGGGCCACGAAAACTAGAAGTCGACCTCAGTTCCACGCCAAAATTTTTTCCAGCCCTCAAGCCTCTAAAGCTGTCAAGAAACCTTGCTACTCCAACAGAGACAAACCTGAAAAGGCGTGTCCGCCTGACTGGGGTGCTGTCTCGTACCCTTCCATCAGAGCATCGTTGTCTATCGGGCTTTAAAATATGACATGCTTTGCCCAAGCAGAGACTTCAAATGATAAAAAAGTCCCAGTCAACGAGCAACCACTGCCATCCTGGCAGCAGGCACCAGACCACCCAGGTAAATAACCTAATACCCAGAGCATCGAGAGCCGACAAGTGTAATTGTAATAACATGGGAGACCGTACCACATAATGGGACTTCTTTCTCTAAAAGTAACACTGGTATCTAGGACTCTACCTCGGAAAACTCATACCGCACCTCTTGAAGCCGCTTTTTCTTTACCCGCATGAAATTTAACATTAAAAGGTGAATATCCAGCATGCCAGATACCCCAAACCAGCTTTCAGTCCAAGACCTACAACCAACCTTACCATGAAGCATCGACCTCTCGCGCTTTCCTTACACCAGTAGTCGTCCAGTGATATCACCTTGCAACCCCCGACATTTGCACCCCCATCTGACGAAAAAAGCAGGCACTGAAGACGCTAACCACTTCATCCTCCTTCATTTGTCCCGTCGGTCCGTATCAATTACCCATATTTCCCGCTTCAGTTCCCGTCCGACGCAGTGTCACCCTGTCCGTAATAAAAACTTGCGCACCAACGCCAACGGAACAGTAAATTAGTCGATCTACGCCTACCTGTTTCCTTCGATCACCTCTGTCACCTTTCATTCTTCCCAAACTGTTCACCACAGTCGACACCATCTCTGTCCATCTAAGGCTGCTTTTTCTCTTCGCAGATCCACCATGTCCCACTAGTCTTGAAGAAAACAATATATCGTGATTTTTCTAAGTATTCAAAAATCATCTGACCCAGCCTATCTGTCTGTTCCGGCCGCTGTTATCCCCGTTTCCTAGCATTCTACTGTTATGCACTTCAGCTTTTCTCCTCCGCTGATATTCCGCATTCAATCAAGCCTACAAGCCTACAAGATTTAAAACAAACCTGAACTCAGTCGGCTGTCACTTTTGACAAACTACTAGATAACACGACTTGATGATAATTCCCCTCAACAGTTCCTAAACACCCGAAATGTCAAGCACAGGTGGCTTGGAACCAACCTTCTCTGCGGTCAAACGGGGAAATACCCGATGGTGTATTGGGTGTTAACCTTCCCAATGTTCAGTTTCTCCGACCACCTCAAGACCCTCTTTCCACTTTCTCGTCGTCTGTCTGGCCTGAATTTCAAGAGGTATCAACTACAGTGGTTTTCAAGTTGCTTGAATAAACAGAAGTAACCAGGCCAACTGATCCAGGCGGTCTCCCTACGGAGCTGCTCAGGTATGGGGCTGGTTCTCTATGTGATTTGATATCTTTAGTAATTACCGTTTCACCGGAACCAGATTCATTTCTGTATTGTTTGCGTCCTGGTCAAAGTAGTTTATTAGCCTTTCGGAACCCAAAAGTTTTTGATCAATATTTCTATCTTCGACAGGGTTGAAACTTGCGGAACTCGTTGTGCTTTTTAGTCTCTGGCCCTCGGTGAGAACTCTAACCGACGAGTTACAACTGGCGCACGAATCTAGGAGTCCTGCAATTGATGCAGTAGCCCCCAGTAGCTTCAGTCAGATGTGCTTTTCCTGGCCACACATCAGCGTTTGACAGTGTACCTCGCTCGCCACTTCTCGGAAAACTAGATTTTTTTGGCTGCCTCACACCTTCACTAAGTTGATGCTACGACCATCTTTCTGGAAGAACACAATGCATCAAATTAGGCGGAAAAGTCTCTGAGCTTCTCTGAACAAGCACCGGTGTACTTCAAGGCGCCTTTCTTTCTCCGTATTTGCTTTCAACATTCATTAGTAATTTGCTTGTCTCCATCCCAACCCGCCACTTTGAATTTGCTGATGGTTTTGTTCTGGCTATATCTGTCTCAATTAGGTCGGACTATGACGAATTCATTGCAAATCTTTCATATATATAGACCTTCCTAATCAATCTTGTCTTCTCATGAACAGAAATAAATATCAAAGGTGTGTTTTCTTTACCACTCGTTCTCGATTCACTGAAGACGTTACTATTAATAAAGCAAAATGCGAAATATTTTGATGCCACGCCGCTACGTGATCCGCATCAATCTTCGCACATTGAATTCACAGTAGAAAAACTGCTTTGCTTGTCGTATTACATTAGAAAACTGCGGCACTTTGATGGCCCCCAGAATGTTACTTCCACGTTTGTAAAACAACGTATATAACCTACCTTTCTTTGTTGTTCCCCGTCATTTCCTCAGGATTACTTGAAACGGATTTCTTCACTCTTCACAAAAGCCTACGCATCATCATTCTTGCTTCTGGTATAGCCCTACTTGACCTAGTCTCGGTGCTATGCACATGCTGCGTAGCGGCGTCCGCTGCTTTTGCACGGAGAATACTTTCTGATACTTCGCAGTCATTGCGTTTTGATCTCAGTTTTCGTCAGTCCCGAGCGCTGCCCCGTCTAGGTAAAACTGCTTCCCTGCAGATTTTCTTGGCGCAAAAATTCCTCTGTTCCGTTTCTGGCACTCGTCATAACAAGAAACGATGTTGTTCTTCCCGAGAGGTGATCCTATTTTGCTCTATACCTTACATTGGCTGTAATTATTTAGTCATATTTTGGGCTGATGGGCATAGTGCAACTGTGTCAAAGCTGATATATGCAGTGCAATAAATAGAATTTATCGACGGGCACCTACCCGTCATCCACCCTGTCTTTCCCAAAACCTTTGTAGTTGCTGTCGCTAAGCACCCATATTGCTTAATTCCAGCTCCCACATCCTTATTTCTTGACCTACCTAGACAATTCGCCTTACATTTGTCTGCTTTTCTTCGGCTTTTATTTTCATCGTCACTCCGGTAGTCTTTCCTCCCTCCAGATATGTCATTAGTTTGCAATGTAACTGATTCCAGCAGTGTCTATCATTATACCCACTCAATGATTTGTCTCACTCCTTGTCCGACGTCCCATTTCCTTTCTCCGTTTCAGACTAATTGGCTTGAGCTACTGTCGAACCGGAGTGGTAACTCACCCATAAAAATGATTTTTGGTAACCCGATCTATCGTTTACTTAATGACCAATTTAAGCTTTACTGTCCGTTGTGCCTGCCGTAAAACGCACCTCGGATTAAAGTCTATCGCCGCTTTCCCGCCTTGCATATTGATACTTCCTGGCACCTATTATAGACTGAACAATCCTGCCAATGCCCGCCGGCTTTTCTGTGGTCACCTCCTCCATCACCACCCCGATAATCTCCATCCCCTGACTACCGGATTTATTGTTCTTCTTCCCTGGGGATAACTCCGTCAGCATCCTGTTATCAAATTTCACTGTACTGGTCGACCGATCCATTGCTTTTCGTCTCCAAGGTTCTACTGTCATGTATCATAGATTCTCCTGTACATATACATCTAATACTCAGAAATAAGCCAATGATGTTAAATTTCCCCCCGATGAGTTCTCCCTATTTTACCAAATGAAAATTGTCTCCTAATTATATCCGAATTTACAGCTGTCTTGATCACTTTCTTCACCATTCAGTTCGCTTCAGTTTGCCTGGGACTTGGTGAAGATGGAGCCCATCGTGTGTCCAGACCGTTGTGTTTTCGGCTTGTTTCCGTATCTCCCGACACTGCATGAGTTTCTTTTTCTGAAAGGCAGGAATTTCGTGCAGTATCAGCCCTGGCAGAGAAAGGTGGAAACAATGAGCAAGTTGCGCCTAACCCCAAAAACTGCCTATTAATTCCAGATATACTGCCATCCAACATCGGTCCATTGCATTCCTAAAGGCCCTCACTGTTGTGGTGTTTGTGACTTCTTCCGGGAGCTTATTCTAGTAAGGTACCACTTTATCCCAGCAGCAGCTCAACCTTATTCGGAGCCTCGAGTGCTTCTCTTTAATCTAAGGCCATGCTCTCTTGTGCTGCTCTCTGGGATGGTAGAAATAAAGTCTGCTCGATTAATACCCGACCGTCAGTCCATTATCTTGGATGTTTCCATCAAAACCCCGCGAACGCGCCTCCATATCATCCAGAACAGATCCAGGGCAACCAGACGCTCTGTATGGCTGAAACCCTTGCCCAGCCACCATTCCAGCGGCTAGCCCTTGCACTTTCTCGAGACAGTCTATATCCTTCTGGTAGTACGGTGCCAAGGCCTGCACACAGTACTCCATATGCGGCCTGAATATGGCCCGGTATATCGGAACGAAAATCCCCGACTTCCTACGCGACATAATGGGTCTATCTCGGAGGACTTCTCCCCTGGCCATATTGGCTGTTGCGGTGCACGGCTTCGACGAATCGAAGCTGTTGTCCATTATAACTCACAGGTGCAACGATCCCACATCATTATCACTAGTCCCTGTATTCGCGGTCAAGCACTGGCACTGTAGAGGTTTACTAGAAGGTCCTATTTGCGTAACCAGTTAGATACTGCCCAACACGCCAAGTTCTATATCTACTCTAGCTATCTTGACGTCATCGGCAAACATAAAGGTGGGGTTTGTGAGCTCACTAGCTAGGCCGCTGACGAAGATGAGGCAGATCAGACAGCCGAGCATCGAGCCCTGTGGCACCCCACCAGGTACATATACTTCACCGTTTTATCCGACTTCACTCTGCCTTAGCCCCGGTAAAAGTGCTCACTCGCCCTGCCTGGGTTTTTCTGACTTGGAGATTGGACTTGGGAGGATGATGCCAAGCCAAATGGGGAGACCTCGGCATACCTTAACCCGACCGACTACCTGATCTTGAGTCTTAACTTTTCCGGGCTCTTTTATTATCCTGGTTTATCCAAACTGTTCTCAGCCGCCTTCCGTAGGCACACATATTAGTGCCTCCAAGAACCTCCGAGCTTGACATCCCTTGTATCGTCGGACCACGCGATACCTGTCGAGTTCTCCAACCCCTTTCACTTGAATGCCTTCTTAGTTGCAGCGGGGCACGTAAAGCAAATCTCAAATGAAAATAGACGTGTTTCCTGATGATACAGCAGCTGTAGCCAGTCTAAGAAGGAGGAAAAACCGGAAATCCGGGTCTTATTACGGCCTTCTTGAGGTTTCTGAGAAAAAGCTGCCTGGCCCTGTTAGTAAAGCATTTGAGTGTCGCAAATCCGAGAGAGAATTATGACAACTGACCCTCACCGAAACTCCGAGGATAATGACGTGCGAAGCAACCCAGGAGGTGGAAGAGGTATGATCCGACAGTAGGGCCAGAAATCCAACCGTGAAAAGAAAGAACGGTCCGGGAGCTCGGTTCCAGGACTCAAGCACCTGCCGACTAGGAAACGCAGGGAAGTAGAGGAGGGGTTGTGATGCTCTCGGCCTACACCAATGCTTCAAGCGTGGGTCACAAATGGCTAGAACTCGAAGCTAGGACGCAGGAGGCAGATGTGATGGCCGTCACTGACAGAAGGCAATGACCCGGCTTTGGGGTGAATACCCTGAACAGTCGAACCGGAGTTGATATAATGGTCCTATTAGCTGAGCGGTTTGATGGCTTTGAGAGCCGTCGACTTGGTACTACGAATCTACAAGCGGTAGAGGCTGTAATAGCTACCGGCTGACCGAAAGAGTCAGTTGTTTGCGTGCATTGAAGCCGGGATGGAGGCAGCGGTCTGCTTGACACCCTCACTGGGGTTGCCAGCTTGGAACGAAAGTTGAGGATCATGGGTGACTTCAACGCGCCCGAAGCAGACTGGACCTCAGAAACCGATCCAGAAGGTACACTTGGGGAGAGGTTGCTCCAACTTCCCCACAAAAGGTTCTTGTCCAATACGGCAATTCTTTTGCAGGATGGCGGTCTGGTCAGTCACCGTCAATCTTTGACTTGGTAATGACTAGAGCCCCAAAAATCCTGAGACACCAGAAATCAGGGAACCCATGGTTGAGAGTGATCACGGAGTACTCCGGTTTAGGCAAGCTTTCGGGGAATAAATGAGTCTCACAAATTAAGATGGAACTTCTCAATGATAGACCAGAATAGCCAGGTAGCACTGGGCCTCCAGACAGATAAGGTGGTGAGCGATGACTGTAAAGCAAAATGCCACTGGGGTTAGATCAAGAGCAGACTGTTGGGAATAAAGAAAACCGTCTAGCCGCTCAGAGGAGCCCATCAAAACGGATTGTTGCTTTGGTGGACCAGCCGAGTGAGGAAGGCCCCAAAATAGAAGTAAATAGCTTCGAAATGTACAGAAGTAGCCGCGGCTACCGGGTCTCCTCACAGTTCAAAGCAGCGAGAACCAGATTACCCCAGATACGGAAAAGGAGCAGAAACAACTGGGAGAAACGTATTGGCCGGTATACCAAAACCAATCCGAAAGCGTACTACAACAACATTCAATATCGGGTACCACTGGGGAAAGCCATAAGCGGGGTCAGGAGATCACGGTGAGTGTGGGCAACAATAAGGCAGGAAAAAGCGAAAATCCTGTCGAATTTTTTTCAGCAGGTATGCGGACAGAACTACCTGCGACAAAGAGCTGTAAAGCCTCGGGAATGGAGGACGGAGAAACCAAAGCGGGAGAGATGTTGTACAGTCTGAAGCAACTTCAAGTATCCAAGGTGTCCGGGTCGGGTGACATCCTCCCATCAAGTCTGAAGCTACTAGCATCCATTCTGGCTGAACCACTCTCAAGAGCATACTACAAGATAGGATAGTTGGGCACTTTAAGACCAAGCTGGAACTTCCAACCAGCGTGGGTTCTGGTGCGGAAGCTCTTGTCTATCCAACCTAATAAGTTTTTCTGACAAGGTAACCAGCATAGTGGATCAAGGAGAACGGGTGGAAGTCCGCTATCAGGATTTTAAAAAGGCTTTTGATTCGGTTAACCACGGACTGCTCGGAACAAAGGTGGAGTAGATTCAACTTACGGCGAAAATGCAGAAGTGGTTTGGACCAAACCTAGAAGGAGAGGGTTTTCCGAGCGAGAGTGGAAGGCTACTCGTCAGACAATAGGAGGCTGTTTGGTGGCGTTTCGCCAGGGCCGGTCCCTGGACCCCTGTTGTTCCTGATTTGCTTTGATGATCTGGCAGGCGGGCAGGAAAACCCGTGTTCCTCGTTCGCAGATCACTTCAAGGTGGAAGGAGCATCAGACAATGCAGTGGTTCAAGGTGATACAGGCACGGTACACCAGTGGTCAGTCGCGTGGCATCCTTCTTCAATCTGAGCGAATGCTAACGTTTCATCAAGGAAGAAGGACCACAGCCCACCCGATATGTGGAGCCACCAAATAATGGGGAGGTGCTAGCTCAGGCCATAGAAGCCCGGGGTTCAGAGGCAATGGTGAGAGCTGACCTTAAGCCAAGTGGACAGTGCCCAAAAATAGAGCAGAAAGCATCTAGAGCCCCGCGCCAGCTAAAGGGAGCGATCAATTCCAGGAAACAAGGGTTTTATTGCCTTTTTACTGGGCTTCTGTGACGTTCCGAGTAGAAAACTGTGTCCAGGCGTGGAGGCCATAAACGGTGGGGGATATCAAGTCTCTAGAGCGGTTACAACGGGGATTCACGCGACGGTTCAGAGGATACAGACGCCTGGGCTACGACTAGACTGTAGAGCGTAAAGGGTGATTATTCTGGAAAGAGGAAGAAGAGGTTATTTACTAGTGGTTTTCGAAATATCAAGAGAATTCACAGAAGCACGACGCCACAGAGGGGCCCTATTTGAGCCTCGAAGGTATGGCTACCTAGTAGTTCATTCATTGATGATCAAGATAGACAAATAGGTTTGACTGGGATCAGAAACCAGTCATGTGCAGTTGGAGTCGCTAATGACTGGCATAGGCTGCCAGGGGATGTGATAAGTGCCAGCAAAGTGGCTGAGTCCAAAAGGGGGAATGGATGGGGTTTTGAATGCCATTTGGAAGAATATGACCAGGAGGCTGCTACATTCTTTGAAGAAAACCGATAAGTTCCTCCTATTCCAATTCTCGTGAAAACTGTTCCCAGAGCCTAAAAAAGAACAAATAACAAAAATCCATCCAAGCAATGGAAGAACCTTAAAATGTCACCATATATGACGAAAATATGATAAACTCGTCCATACATCCCAAACTTGCACGTTGGCTTATTCGTGTGAAACATTCGAATTTGGCCTTGGATCGTTTCTGACTGTCGTGCTTGAACTATGGGGCTTTAAATCTTCAGGTTCCAATGTTCAGTCTATTTGGCCGCATACTCAATTACCGTAGAAACTACGTGTCAGTCTTGTTCTGGTTTTGAGATTCGTTTGAATTGGCTACGCGTGGCTCGATTTGCGAGAATCAACCTACAGTACTCAAGTGGAAACCGGACAAGGGGCTCATTGGAAATGCCCAAACGAGAAAACAAGGACCTGATGAGACGTCAGCAATTAAACCAGCAAGCCCCTTGGGATTTTTTGGGTGTTATTGGTTCTCTGGATAATGCTTAGTGTACTGGTTCTATCAGTGCCAGGTCATACATTTCTAACCGTGATGAGTTTGATTATATTAGCATTATAGAATGAGAGTGATGCAATTAGAGAGTCGGCTGCGGTTAGATAAAAAGGAAAAGAAGAACCTCTTAAACAAGGAATTCTTCTCGGTGAGCCAGCAGGAAATCCGCGTGGTTCACGATTTCACCATCGAAATGGCGAAGTAATTGATGAACTAAAACCCTTGCGGTGGCCTGAAACTGCAGAGATTTTGGCATTCGACCTGCAGTGAGTCGAGCTGGCCCCTTCCGATGGGCACTCGGAGCGAGACTGTATATTCATGAAGTAATTCGAAATATTATCGAGTGCTAAGTTGCAGATCCTGGGCAAAGGTTTTTGTGATCGTTGTAATACTTTCGTTGGACGGCCAAAATTGCTATCGGAGGCTGCACGATGCTTGATCTACCGATTGGGTGCATCGGGGCACACAGAATTCTCAAAGATTTGTTTGGACAACCATTCAAGGCAACAAGAAGCCTGATTGGTGGCGTTTTATCGGAGGCAAAATGACTGAGAGCAACGCTGAATTGTTTGTCAAATTTGGCAATAAAAATGCGTAACTGCAATAAAGCACTAAGGACTTTAAAACACCCATCTGATATGAATGCGTTGCACACACAGGAATGCACTGTCCGATGTCTAACTAATGACTTACAGAGCCGATGAACAGAGAAAGCTGAGAAAATAAATATGCTTGGACGAGAGCTTACGTTCGACGATTTGACGGAGTTTGTAGGTCTTCAATCTCGTATTGCCAACGGCCGACTTAGACAAATCGTACGCGAGAGTCACAGGCTAGCTCGAACGGAATCAGCATCGGCTCAAGTTGTAAAGAACGACCGTAACCGAATAAAGTCTTTGGCTGACGTGCTCACGGCAAATAGAGAGCCCGAGAGGGCAAATAAATGCGGGCTTCGCAACTCACTGCGTCGATTACCAGGTTGTCCGCCCTTCCATGGGATGAGTGTGCCCAAGCGGTGGTCGGCAAAATAATGTTTGGCTCATGCTTTGTGTGTCTAAACAACTCACATCAAGCCTCTGGATGCCACTTTTTAGAGGAGTGTGACCAGGACGGCTGTGTGAGTAATCAGTACCCGTTACTACGTGGTCTTCTAAACAGTAGGCCTACCCATCCGGATGAACTCAAGGTTGTCTTTTCAACGGGGCATGATGATTTCAAACCAGCGAGATAAGGCATCGTGCCTGTCGGCATTGTGACACCCAAAGGATTGAGGAGAGTCCCAACACGTTTAGACACGGGGACGGATACTTTGCTGATTACGCGCGAGCTCACAGAAAGCTGTAAACTAGTCAGTGGGACTACTTCTCTCACGATCCGTACGATTGCAGGGGGTCATGTTAACAATTCGATGAAGCTGGCCCTGCAGTTAAAGTCTTTAGCTGACCAGTCGCTAAGATATGGCCTCACCTCAAAGACATCGTGTTCCAAGTAGTGTTTAGCCCCCACGTTGATATACTGATTGGGCGCAATTCACCGAAGGTTTATTGTGTGCTTGAGCAGAGCATAGGCAGTCGAAAAGGACTATTTGCTACGCAGAAAGTGCTTGGTTGGACACTTCTCGGACCCCTGACGTTCGAAGCTCAACAATCGGCATCAGTGAATTGCCTAACGGTTGATGAGAGAAGTGCCTATGTAGAACACAGCCATTTTGATATTGAATCCAACAGTTCATCCCAGGAAAGCGAAATTAACTCAAAATGGGATCAGCTAGTGCTTACCGCGGTTAATTCGAGGACAGAACGTCGCGATGGGCAACGCAAAGTTGCTCTACCCAATCGCCCACTGTCAAACCACCTATCAAAAAATGGACAAGTGGTCCGAAGGCTTTTGAAATATCTCAAAAAGAGACCTCTTCAAGAAGCCCGGTAGGAAGTTCAACACCAGCAGGTCACGCAAAGCGGTTTGGAACTGGCTAACCTAAGGGCAGTGTATGGTACCTGAGGAGAGAACATGACCCCGTCCTGAACCCCAAACAACTAATTTCGCCAAAGAATTTTGGACGGCGGTGTGAAGAACGGATGCTGAACAACCTTCCAAATGCTTTACTTGCCTTGTAAATGCAACTTTGTTTGACAAAATAATGATGAGCTCATCCATACACCCAGAATTTGCACCTTTGCTTATTTGTGTGAAACATTCGAATTTGGCCTTGGATCGTTTCTGACTGTCGTGCTTGAGCTATGGGGCTTTAAATCTTCAGGTTCCAATGTTCAGTCCATTTGGCCGCATACTCAATTACCGTAGAAACTACGTGTCAGTCTTGTTCTGGTTTTGAGATTCGTTTAAATTGGCTATGCGTGGCTCGATTTGCGACAACTGAACAAAAAGTCCAATGGAGATTCAGGGTACTCCTTCGGGTGATTTTGATGAGGATTAAGGGTTTCTGGTTGAAGTGGTCAATTTCCCGGATACACAATTGTTCAGAGTTGCAATTAGGGTCATGAGCGGTATACAGTTGAGCTTGAATCGAGCACTGAATCGTGGCGGATCTGGGCTTAGGTATAGTGTGGCTTGCAGTGTGGTTGATATCTCGTGACAGGGGCTAGACAGGTAGGTTGGAATTAGTAGGGTGGAGGTTGGTGGTTATACCAGTGATCCGTTCTGACTCTAGGGCGAACTTAAGAGAGTTCTAGTTTAATTGTGATGAAACGTTCCATTTGGGGTTTGTGGCCGGTTGCTGAACCACTGGGGGCAGAGGCTACTTTGAGGGAGGCTAGAACCTGGATTTTTTTTCCTTGATCGTTGCTATACTCTTCTCTTTTCTTTTATTCACCACCTTCATTTCTGTATTTTGCACCCACTATTCCACCCTCTGGGTAATCTCTGCTGATAGCATACGCTTGATAAACGGTGTGGAGTGTGTAATCGCTCCGCATCTCCCAGCTTCCTGCCGGCTTCTTCTTTTGTCAGCCTCAAACTGTCTCTTTCCGGATGCACGTTCGTTTCCAAAACATCTGTATGCCACAGCCGCCAGATACCGACTAATCTTCAATTTCTAGCAAACTTATTTATATTTCCCTGTTTCTCGCACACAAAAAGCAACACCGGCTAACCTAGCTTCCCCGTGCCCCTTCACAGCATTCGACAAAGAGCGGACTTATTGCTATCGGTTACCGCAGGCTTGGATTAATTCAAGACTGCCAATCATTTTCGTCCACTTCTGTAGGCGGTGATCACGTTCTTGTCCGCGTGCATTTCTGCTTGTTCCTCTTCTGTGGCCGGAGCGGCTCCAAAGTGAACCGTCGCCAGCAGCTGCTACTGGACGATAACCGACGATCTTCTTTTCGAACAGAATTATCCACCAGATTATCTGTTTAGTTAAGTGCATAGGATTCAGAACGGCGATGGATAGGGGTCGAACAAGCTCTATGGGCGGCTGCTGATGCTACCCAAGGTCCAACAGCTAGACGCACACAGAAGCGATGAATATCTGCATCCCCACTTGCGCAGTCTGGTGTGCTTAGAACGATTCCTTCGAATTCCGGACACAATGGGTCACGGAGATGCCTCAAATGCAAAGTGATCTGGAACCTGAGAAACGAACGTGAGGGGACGTATATTGCTCAGTGTAGGGAAGTTAGAGATACAGCAGCTATTGGCAACAGCCACAACATTTTCCATCTGACTAGACCGGCACACGTAGTCTAAGCTTCTGTAAATTGATCAAAGAAGCAAACAGCTCACCGATTCAAACTCGATATCACCGTCCAATTCGCTGGGCGGAGCACTTCAAATTGCAGTCCATTTGGTCTTTACTCTTTTCAAGTTTGATCACTAGCGCAATGGGTACAGCTCTTTTAGTAGATACAGGTCCTCCGCCAGAAGCGGATGGTCTCCGTGCGATAAGCTATCCTGAACAACATAAGGCTGCCGGACCGAAGGAGTTGTCTCCGTCTTTTTTCGAAGACCGTGACGCAGAAATTTTCCTGGAGTTGAAGAAATTCCTTGGCTTGATATGGGAGGAGAAGCGAGTTCAAATAGGGTTGGTATGGATCGGTGATCGTACAGACTCAAAAGAAGGTTGACAGGTCCTCCTATGAAAGCCGCAGGCGGCTAATTCTGGTTAGCATGGCTGTTTGTTGATGTTATACTCCACAGCTTACCTAGCACTCGCGAAAAGCGCCCGTGCCAAAATCAGGCTGAGTTTAGACCTGGTCGATTTTGTGCTGACCACGTCTTCATTCTTTGACAAACTTTGGAACATAGAAATATCTTCCGTAAGCCCACTATCCCTGTTTTTCTTGATCTTGAAGGGTTATTCGACTCGATCGACCGCATGGTTTTCCGGTGCCGCTTCTCGTTGAGGGGTGTACCAGAGAAATCTGCTAACATCACAAAGTCACCGTGCAAAAATAGTTACAGCCAAACTCGGGCTTACGGTGATCTTTCACCCAAGTTTCTCAGGAGAAAAGGTATACTTCAGGGTCGCCTCCTTTCTCTTCTTCTCTCTACTTTTGTGGTTGATGTGATCCTAGAGACGGCACCCTTGTCAAGTGAGGATAGTGGTATTGAAGTTCTACCAGGTGGATAGGTATTAGACTTTGAGTATGCTCACGAAAATTCTTCTAATTGAAGACCCAGGTAGTTTGCAGGCCTCTCCTGACGGCTTGGCGCATGGCATCCCAATGTTCGGTGTGCTTTTTGTACCCTCAGAGTTCGAAATGCAGTTATAGGACTGAATTGGTCCAACGCCAAATTTTTCAGTGTCTGGGGAGGCTATGAACGTGGTAGACAAATTAAGTCAGCTGGGAAGCTGCTCTTCACCCGGAGGTCGGATATCGGATGAAGAGCCTCTGCGTATACAGAAGGCTCACTTTGCATTTGCCAACCTGAGTCATCTGTGGCGTCGACACGACATCCATTCACCTATTCACGGCCGAATGTTTGCTGCAGCAGTCAGGCCCATAAGTCTGCATGGTTCAAAGGTAGGGTTAATGCGGGTGTGGGATGTATGAAGATTGCTTGTATTTAAACACCAATGTCCTCGTAGTATTGTTCAAATCCGATGTAAACACCTTGTGCGCAATGCCGAGGTTCGGCGGAAAGTCCTAGGTTCAAGGATGAAATCGTTAGATGAAACACTCAGGCTAGCCAGGCCAAGATGTTTGGGACATGTTTTACGCATATCCCCTGACCGGATTTCACGGCGTGCTGTGTTTGCCGAGGTGGATACCGGCCGGAAGGTTAGTGGGGTTCGCTAGTTCTTGACAAGGAAGAGAGGTATGACGAACCTAAAAAGTGTTAGACTCTATGGGTGGAGTGCGAGAGACCCCCACTCAATGGTGAGACACGCCGGGGGAGGCGGCTAGGTATAGAGATCAGTGGTGCTCTTGTTCACAAATTTTTCTTTGTCAACTTAATTTCTTTCACGTAGTTCTCCTTTTGGTCCTTTCGCATTCATTCCTCCTTTATCACCTCCCTTTGTGAGCGCCGCTAGGGGGTTGCAATCAAGGCCACAGCACACAGTGCAAGCTTAGTGGCTGCCTAAGCAGAACAAAACAGGCTTCTCTCGCTCAGTCCTCGCTAAACACGGTGTTTTGTGCCCTGATCCCAATCTTTTGTCTCGGCGTCCCCCTACTTCACATCATTGTGATCGCTATCTACTCTTCTTCTTTCGAGCCAAACGGATTATTTTTCGCTGTATACTCTTACCCCGGTTGTGTCTATGTTTTCTTGGTCTGCTACTTGTGTGGTTCCCTGCTTCCAGCTGTTTTCTTTAGTCTTACTACATCTTGACCTTCAATTCGTCGGGCATCTCATTTATATCCATAAATGAACCCACTCAAACTCCCGCCTTCACAATTCGTCCTGCATACATTTTCACACGGATGTTATATTCATGGAATGCTTACTAAGCGTCTGCTTTGCGCTGGTCCACATTATCAACAGGTATCTTATCATATTATCATTTTCCATTTAAATGTGCTTGAAGCAGACTTTGAACCTCGTCAAAATATACCTTTGCTGTACCGCTATCCGTGCGTATGGTAGGGGGATATCTGAAATCAAATTTAAAAGTGACACAATCGCTTATTTCACTCAGTCCATGTTGCCCGGTGATTTTTAGGCTACACTAAGCAGACTGTTCACCAGGTCCTCTTACAATAGCCCTTTCGTTTTACTACGGATTATGGATGTACGGTTTATCTGACGGTAGTCGGAGAAACCTTCTACCTGCTCACTTTTATGCTGCGGAGGGATAACTGAACGCTTCAAGTTTGGAAGCACTGAAATAAAATTAATGGACAAAGTGAAAAGCCTAGGCAATGTCACTGGTACCAGTTATAGCTGCTGAGGATAATCCTTCGGGCCCTCAATGGCTTTTCGACCTGTGTTGTGACAGAACTCCAGACTGTCCTCGTTTCAAAAAACAGTATAGACGGGAGCCAGAAGGATAATTTAGAAGTATGGATTAACATCAGTAGCCAGGGTCGTAGTAGTAGCAACGAAGTGTTTAAAGGCTTCAGACATTTAAAACGACAATGTGCCGGTTGTCTTATCAGCTTTTGCAATGTATAAGTTGACCGACAGGGGTCCCATATTCCTGGCCCTAAATAATTTCGAGATTTTGTGGGTGCTTCTAAGTCGAGTGGGGGCCTCCTTTCCTGGAGGAGTGAGCCTCGCGTTTTGGTGTAAACACCATTCAGGTGTGCTTATAAAACCGTGGGAAGGAATATTAAATGGTTTCAGTCTAATACATACATATTGATGAGCGAAAGGCTTTCATTTTTGACCACCGTTGCAAAGGGGAGCAGGGGCAACTCCAGCGGGCGGCTTTTCTCACTGAAGTAAAATTTGTCTGCAGCTAAATGTGGGTAGTCCGGAATGAAGAATCTACTCCAGTTTGTGTGACTTATAACGAGGGCAGTGGTTTCGATTGAGGTCTAGCGAATTTTTGCTGAAAAGGGAGGTTAGTAATAGATAGACGGCGGTAGTAGTAGTCACTAG
Organism: Fasciola hepatica; assembly: GCA_948099385.1. Lineage (NCBI taxonomy): Eukaryota > Metazoa > Platyhelminthes > Trematoda > Plagiorchiida > Fasciolidae > Fasciola > Fasciola hepatica. Next base: position 954,904 of record CANUEZ040000195.1, read on the forward strand.
TACTTTGTGGTTGCCGCTAGGAATGTTTTGCTCGACCGAAAATAAAGTATCCAAGACAGCTCAAGTGAAAGCGTGGTCAACTACGGTCTCACTCCTAGTGGCCGTCGTCACCTTTCCACTCATCAGTAAAAATAAAAAATGGAAAAAACTCACTTTCGTCTAAAGGCGCCGGAAGTGGAGACCAACTTATGCTGGAGAAATTTGTATCACCAGGAATATCGCACTCGCGCGTAGAGGGTGAGGCACAACGTTCATAAGCTTCACGTAAAGTAGACAGCTCACGTTTACTGGCGGAGAGGGGTGATAAATGCCTCCAAGATAAACTATACTAGTTTAATGGTTGAAAGGAAGCATACTGATTTAGTAATAAGGTCCGAAGAGGGTTGTCACAGAATAGTTACTGGGAGGGTTCTTATGACATACCTAAGAATTCCCCTCTAAATCTGTCGATTTTGCTGGTTTCATAGACTTCGCAGTTCACCAAGGAATACCGCAAGTGAGTGTGGGTTCGGTGAGCTGGGATTCAGTTACAGGAATAATCTCCAAATATGACCTTGCACTAAAACGTTTCAGACCATTCAGATTTGTCAGGCCCAGCGAGGTTAACCAGGGCTAGACACAACAGCAACTTGTTGCATGGGTCATTGAATTTCGGAGTGTGCTGAGGGGGTTGCTGAATGAACTCCGGACTAACGCGTGTGTGCGTACTGACACAGGTGGTTAGATGATAATATTTTGGTTGACGGTGGCGCTGATCACAATATTAAGGGAGGAGGTGGATCCAACGAAGGCAAAGCGATGAACAAGAATTTTGTTACCGAGAGACCAGGTAGAAAACACACGATGATGGACCCAGAAAGTAATGAGCGGTATGGATATTAGACGATCGGTAGAAGCACTTGGGGATAGGATGCTAGCGGAAGGAATTTAGGCTGGACGGCGGATCGCTGTTGGTGAACACTCCGTCCCATCTTCACTGAAGCGGATCGATAAACGGAAGTTTCACAAGTACCAGTTGGTGCTTTGGATTGAAGCGAGGGAGGTTTTAAGCCCTTGAGGCTCGGAAAATATTTCGTACGTCAACAGTGCTATCTCGGTTCGGCCGCATTGGTATGATAGGCATTCCTCACAGATGAAGAGAAGGGATACACAAAGACCATAATTATTTTCTTAACAGCAAAAATGCTTAAAAAGTTTACGAGACAGCTCCAAAGAGGTACTTCGTCAGTCTAGGTTCCTTTGGCTTACCAGCGTCACCTTTGGACAGCCAGAAGAAACCGACAGTCACCTTCATCTTCTGTGAACCTGTTTAAGAACACATTCCTAATATAGCCGCACATGCCCACAGGCGTCTGAAGAGGTACACACAGCGAAATCAAGACTTAATTTGAACCCCACAGTAAGAACTCGTCAAGTGATTCCCCCTGGAGTAATGTAGCACAACAAAAGATAACCTGGATTTTTTGGGAATTTGAGAACTCAAAGCGGCACAAAGCGGTAGCCTCCACCTCGCAAGTTTATCTGCCACGGGCTCCTCTGGCACCAACATCGCACATTCTTGTTCAAAGCAACACTCATTTACAGGCGTGTATTTGGGGTCAGTATCCTTGTGACCTATTCCTCAACGGAGCTTACGCGCTGATGTCATCAGTTTTTTCTCGGCTTATCCCAGTAAGTGACACAAAATGAGATTATCTGTGTTAGGCAGTGTCACGGAACATACTGCGCGATTCGAAGTTCCTGTTTTGCTGCGCCTATCAGGTATTCGGCACTATTCCCTGATTTCCCATCAGTATGTATACCTATTTCTGGCTCTCACAAAATCCCCATTCACCCCATATACACTCCGGTCTATCACTCTCAACCAAGCGGTTCCTCATTCTGTAACCGATCAAAAGCATGCTCTTGTTCGCCCTTGTTGATCATTCCTCTCTATGCACATTTCGTTTCACAGGTTCTTACGGGGTATCTTTACTGCTAGTCACTGAGCTTTTCTACTACTAGTGAAGCGTCATTCAATGGCTGATTGTATTGATCAACTCTGTCCGTGCGTCTATTTTCCCTTGAATTTATGTGCTTATTAGGAATCCCAGCCTGACTCCAACACGCAGGCACTGCTCTTGAAAGTCCGCCCAGAATAAATTTTTGGCTGACGTCAGTCCTTTCCATTATATTATTTTCTGTGTTCTCTGAACCTGTTTCAGTGGAGAAAAATCAAAACTTCACTTGCTAACCTCATCACTCCATTAAATGACATCCGCATCAGCTAATTTAGAGAAGACATCACTGGGGGTGTTTAAGGAGCAGGAGACGTATAACAGTCTAGCAGATCAGTAAAGAAGAGGAGTCCCGAGCTAATAATCTGGGACGCATAATTGCGGCTTGCCCAACTAGACCTTACAGTGGCCCGGGTAACTGGACAACCTATCAGCTTTACATATCTGGTTGAGAAGTTGTCAAGAGTCCTAGCTCCGACGGTTAAGGATACTAAATAAACCAAATCCTGCCGTGGAAAGTGGACATCAATTGTGGTTAACGGTGACCGCTGCTGAGCGACATATAATCCCACGGGTTCGAAAATGGAGAACAAGTTGTTTCACAAAAATGTACGGCGCTATTTTTAAATGACCGCACTATTTGTCTGTCAATCAAAACTTTAAACGTAAGCCTCGGTCTCTGCCCTGATGAACAGTCGAACGATGACGTGAAAGAAAGTCTGATTTAACAAAATTGTCGCTGGATGTGGAAAAAGGTTTCCCAAGATATGGCTCTTGGTGCTATCCATTCTAGTAAGAAACATCGTGCACTCTCAGTCAGATGAAACAAAGAATCTCCGTGAGTAGAAGCTCAAAGCTATCGTAAGAAAAGCAAATGGAAGCCATCACTCCGGAAGCAAATGACTCAAACCAATTATCAGAGAAAAAACTTGAACTGAAGCCATTCATTTCTTTCACAAGCATGTAAATTTCGGTAGTGAAGACTTGCCTGAAGGTAGAAGAGAGACCTCAAGTTGAGGAGGCAAAACAAACCATTGCAAAAACCAAAGCCCTTAGGAACAATGCAAGAACTGTCAGTGAAGAAGTACTACTCCATGAAACTCAGTGAGTAATTTTTCTTTCCGCACTCTGTCTCGCCTGCCACCAAAATTCTCTCAATAGTTCAAGCTAGTGCCAAACAGTGCTCAGCCTAGACTCTTTTTTGCACCTTTGCTCGTGAAACATCGGAGTTCATGTGACCAAAAGTACCAGGCCTAATGCCTTCTTCTTATTAGGACTTGCCGAAAGTAAGGCAGGACACCAGCGAACTTCCTATCCCATGGACTCCATTTCTAGCTAGTACTTTCGAAGGAAAGCAATTTTCTAGCGTACCTGACAGCGAGCAACCTCGGTTGGTTTTCTGTCACAACAAGCACTACGTCAACAGTTCTAAAGTTCCGCCTCATGGCGTAACCTAGGAAACGAGATGAGTAAAAGAGTCAGAGAAAGATATGAATATTTAGTACACTTAATTGAGCTGGTAGTAGCTGATCCTCCTTTGAGCCCATCCGTCTTCTAAATCTAACAAAGCAAGATCTCAAGAGCAAATGTTTAGTATTTCTTCCGTTTGCGTAAGGCAGGATGATAAAATACTATCGTTTATTGCCCATTCTCCGGCCAAATCTAATAGGAGACAGTGATTGGCTTGATAACTCGACCGCACATTTCAGCTCTGCGGCTAGAAAATTGTGGATTGAGGAGTCAGTCCAACCATCTTGATACAGTTTTCCATCTCCCTCTGATTCCTTCAAAACATTCACTCCTTCGTCCATCAGACTGATTTCTCAAAGTTGAATCTGTCATCACCAAGCCTCTCCGCCAGTGTGCCCAGCCTCCCTCTGAGGAGCGCGGACATCACGACAAGTGGGCCAGCATAACCATTGGGCGTAACCACTGGATGCATCGCTCGAGATCGCGGAAAGGGGAACAAATATCCGTATCTCATTTCCACGTTTCAGCCACGGAGAATGGGGAGATCAAAGTTATTGACACCAATGAATGAGAAAAATCGCAATTCCTTGTTCATTTCGCAAAGTGGCAACGATGCAGTGGCCGTTAAATCCGTCCACTGCACTGGCCTACCTCGCCGCTGTTCGCTCCAACTCTTTTTGGTTCCTTGTACAGGGCTTGACCGGCATGCAAATGTCCAGAGTCTTTTTCGGTAAAGGGTTCGGCAATTAAGGTTATGTGATCTCCGTTCTGGACACACCCAGTCACTGATACTGTGAGGGCTCACTACCACGTGCACAGCCTAACCTTCATCTGATTGCATGAAAGAGGAGTATCAATGCAGCCTGCTCACCATTTACTACTCCCTGAGCCTACTCTCCAACATCTTGTTGTATAAAGTCATCCTTAGGTTGTCTGCTGAGTTGTCGATCTTTCTGTTTGACTAAAGTGCCATTTACTCTTCAAAGGCACCATTTACCAGCGTGCGTTGTTTTACTGTCATTACTACCCCCGTCCGGAAATCTAACTCATAAGCCTCACCGGATATACTTTCTAACAATCTGGCAAACCCAATCTTAACGTGCCGATAAGCATTCTGCAATAACCACTACCTACCGACCTGCGTTCATGGCACTTGAATCTCAGGATCTTGTCAACCTTTGTTGCTTTTGTCCCTCTGTTTCCTCATCACCGTCAATGAAGAGCAGCGCACTCGCATCTACCTAAAACACGGCCGCCTCCTAATCTCGTGTTTTTTTTCTCTTTGCTCATTACCAGTGCCGTCCTCGACTATGGCTGACACCACGACCAGGGAACTACTTTTGTTCTCATTCTCGCATCCTTTTAGTTTGACAAAATGTATTCCTTACTCTGCCAAATGACTCACACTCATTAATAAAGCGCAATACCGGTGACAGCCACTGGACAAATTTCCCTTGATCCCGTTTTGAAAACTCAATATTACAGCCTGGAAGCGGGAAGAGATATATGTGATAACCCTGCAAACACCCATGTAGGCAATTTTGAACGAACAACTTCCATACTGGGGCAGGTATTACGACCACGAATGGTCCAAGGTTATTGTCACCCTCCCCTCCCCTCCCCCAAAGAGTCTTATCCTGATGGACACGCGCACCCAGAATAACGAAATCATGTTTCTCGAGGACGACTGGATCAACCCTATGAAACTGCTTTGTTTGTGTTTTCTGTTCATATTGTCCAATACCGAAGCTAAAACGCCCCGTTAGACCTAATAAGACTATACATTTTTCATTCTGGCGGCATTATCAGACCTAAGCCCAAGCAAAAGATTTTAGCCTTTTCACTACAAATTGTTTACTCCTTGAAGCTGCAATTTGCTTGAAAAACCACTCGTCAGGTCCCATGATCCTATCTTCCCCCAACCAGACGCAGAGTCATTCCTTTTGTAGCGTACTTGTTATTCGTCCTAGTAACTATTTACAGTTCTATAGATTGTTGTCTTTCCGTATTCATCGAAGCTGTCTTCGGCACTTTTATGGAGTTTTCACAGTCCACTCGCTTTGTAACGATTCGGTCTACTCAAAAAACCCCAGTAAGCATTCAGTAATCACTACCTGCATCAGTTTCGTATTTTACAAATGTCATGATTATGCTGTTTTGTGTCTGACAGGTTTTTACTGTTACCTGTACTTGATTTCTTAACCAAACCGTATTGATTGAGTTTACGGTCTTCATTCCACTTCATTCAAACTCCGTCAAAATTTACTTTACTGTAGCTGAAATGCGTAACTCTTCCACCTTAAAGTAAAAACATTTCTATTCTATTGCGTAGCTTTGTTCACCCTGATCATGAGCTTCAGAGCGCTTCCCGCCACGGCCGAGGAATACGCTGTGATGGTCGTTATAGTTCGCCCTCCATCTGATGCATATACCTTAGCGTGGGCTACTCACTAGCTAACAGCTCCGCGCACTGCACCGCTCTTCTTCATTATTCAAGACCCTCAAATAGCAGCTAAGTTTTAGTTGATGCTATTGTGCTCTTCAGTTCTGTGGTAATGGTGGACAATGAGCGCGATCACTCACTGCCTACTGGACAATTAAATAGAATGCTTCGCTTACAAGCGATTATTACTTGGACTAATTTGGAGCCCAATTGCTGCAGGTCATTTATTGTCGAAGCTGGCCATGAGCAGTGTTTCAAGAGTCTAACTAGATCGCAAAGTGCTTCTCTGCGCCTCAATCCGTATACCTCACAAGACCTTTCTGAACCTTCCCACTGACACTTTCTTGATACACAAGGATCTTCCTTTCTACATTGAGTACAAGAGCGACACAAAATCGGGGTGCCTCGGCAATCGTGCTACTACGCCCACTGAGGGTACCTAGTTGGGTTAGTAGGAGAGCAAGCTACAGAATCAGCTACGTACTATACCTGAGTTCACCTGGATTTTATTCTTTTCCAATACAACGTCAGTGGAAGAGTCGTCGTTGTGGGAATTTTTGATGCAAAATTCCATGACTACGTCCAGGAAGATGAGACATCTATCAATGGCATTAGGGGGAGACCCCTGTCGAGTATCTTCACTTTCATATCAGTTATCCGGGAACGTGAAAGCTTCACTAGTTTTTGCACACACAGCACATGTTGGTGAGCACGCTCAAAAACTAGCCTTTATTTTTCTTCGTACGACCGTGGCGCATTGTTCGGCCCCACCTGTGAGCTTAATGTGGTGGTCATGATTGGTTTCCAGCACTAATGAACCCAGGATCTTACTTGCTAATTGTTCAAGCCACATAACTAACGTTGTTATATATATGTATGAGGCGATTGTTCTTTGCTATTTGAATGCCATAGGATATTCGGATCAATTATTTCACCCCGGGATCCATTTATATGATCACACTTCACTTCGATTTTCAATACCAATTGGCAGTACTCGGTTTCAATCTGGATTATAAGACCAAAGCGGATACCTTTGAAGAAAACCAATCAAAGAATATGGTTCAGTAATTTTTCAGTGGCTAGGCAAGTCAAGCAAAGGAGCTAGGCTACTGGGATTGGGTTAGTAACCCACGTCAGTCATGTGACACCAAAGAGCCTCAGGAAAGGTAGATCGAAGTGAAATTGAGGGGCGGTGATAACGTCAACACCCGTGAGGAATTTTAAGTAGCTCGTGGGTCCGTCATCCCGAGCCCCCTTTGTGGCAGCCAAATTGCAGCATATTGATACAGTTCGACACCTTCGTACCCCTCAGTGATAGTATTCGTAACAGACAAGAAGTTGACTTCAGCAGCTCTCAGTCCGAGGAGGAAAACTTGTCTGTATACAAATAATATGGAAAATTGGTAATTGTGAACTCACAAGGATCTTTATGTGAGGCGGTTCACCAGTGAGCAACCACCAAGCCAGCACGTGGGACGTGATCAGAGCCATGAAAGCCAGGAAGTATACACCTTGGTTCAACACTAGGGCTTGTACGTTGACGAAGCACCTTGTTCGCGGTGGTTGGACAGTTTCCGCATATCTTTCGGGTACATCCACCAGGCTTAAAAGGGGAAACTATAAGTGTTTCCTGGTTGGATGACGGAATGGATTCAAATATCCCTTTTGGGACGAAGATATCGTGAAGGATTACCAAAGGTTCCCAAAATCCATAAGCAGATACAAGGCCCTCAGCAAATACGGACTGTTCATCCACATTCAACCTTATAAGGGTTATCTTCCTGCAACCAGGAGCCCTGGAGCGCAGTAAAACTGATTTACATAGTAAAGCTTATTTCTGTCTTAGGGGTGATACAGGAGTGTCAGTGCCTCTAAAGGCGTTTAACCTCAGCGCTGGAGGATCAGTCTCCGCGATCTGGAAAATGTCGTCAAAGTAACTTCACGTTGTATCTGTGTGAGAATAGTTACACGAGCCCAAAAAGGATGAAGTATGTCCAGTGATGCCGCGAACGAGAACATTGGTTTGGGATGGTCAAAAATCGGGAATCAAGTAACCGGCACTACCAGTGTCCATGAAGAAATCACGTTGAATTTCGCCGCTAGTGAGAAATGAACGAGTTACGCGTCACTGAGTCGTACCTTACACTGACTGAGCAACCGGCGAAAAAGTCCTAAGAGGACCAAGGTCTGTTTAAGGAGACTTTGCAGAAGATTGTCCGCACAAGGTTTGAGTAAGCCCTAGTTTACCACATCCCTGCCATTTATGAATGAGAAGGCGGCAAGTTGGAAGGAAACAAAGTTCATCATGAGGATAGCATTTGTCTGATGAAATTTTCAAATAAGGTTGATAGTGTGTGACGTTTCGCGTTCAGAAATGTGTATTTGGCTGCAAGTTTGACTTAGGGGGGGGGGTGTGGCATGATCACACTTTGGATGACCTCTTAGTTGGGCCACGCAAAGTATTAAGAGTGGAGGCATTTGTTGTATCTTTGACATATTGGTGTTGTCCGCAAACGCCAGGCACATGCCGTAGCACGGGATTTGGCAAAGGAAAGGGGCTTCTTCGGCCGCCTCGGACAGTTAATGCTTGCGATGAAACAACTACTCAGTAGTGGTCAGGGCTGATCACCGAAATTACAGAAGAAACTTGCGACTGCGGCTGGATTATAAAGGCATGATTACCTTCGGAAAAACCATGCTTAAATAATGAAATGTTGGTTCTGTAGTTCCAAAATCTTTAAGGTAACCATGAACTTTCTATAATTTTTTGGCCTCTCTCGAATTCGAGGCAACTGGTTCATTTGGGAAAGCCAAATTATTTATGACAGTATAAGCTGATTTGCACTCGACACTCAGGAAAACCACAGCTTTGCCCTCTTCCTGAAGCCACTATGAGTGACGCACCATATTTCAAAACCTTTAAAATATTACACGGCCTCACAAGCGGGGTAAATCATACAATTTTTTTTAGATTTCAGGATTGCATTACATAAATTATTCGTCTTTGAGCCTGATGTAAGGTCCCAAGGCAGTAAATAAAAATTAGAATCTATCCCAAGTCTGGGTAAACTTTAAAACACCCGGCAGCTTGAAGCACACGTCAACAGTTCATTTACACTATGAAAGACCATATGTATGTAGTGATATGAGGGCATAAAAATGAATGACTACAAAAAGAACAATAATCACACAGCCCCGTTGAAATAGAGGCCGCTTTTCAGTTTTGGCGGACCTTGTCGTGCACTGGATTCTGCGCAGCCTTTAAAGGTACATTTTCAAAGTGTTATTTTCATGGAGCTGTACGAGCAGGTAAAATAGTATGTGAAGCATAGTCAGCTCAGTATGCTTCTGGTCAGTGCTAAGATAATTCACACCAAATTTGACGAATATATTCGTGTACTCTGCTGTGTATGGTAGCCAAATTAGTTTATGTTTATTTGCAACGAAGAGATATGCGCATTACGCTGAGTACCGGTCAACACAATGAATTTCATGTTGCTTAAAGCCAAAGTTTATGACCTACCACATGTGCGGCATGTTTAAAGGAAGCGTACCTACCCCCAGAGGGTCGAATTTCTACATGTGATACTGGAGAGGACAGGAGTAGTTAGCCTTTGACGTTTGGCTTAAAAACGCACTGGATTGTCCGCTTGAGATGATGATGACCAATAATGAGATTTTCTAAGTCCTATGACAAAAACGGCCCATTTTGGCTCGGATCGACCTTAAAAAGCTACCAAAGTACTCATACAGTGCTGTTGGTGATAGATCGATCAATATAAACACGCCTGTTGTAGGTAGATCACTGGAAAACGGAAAGGGGTCAACTTTTGCGGCACCCCTCTTAGCATGCGCCTTCTGGTATCGGCAATGCCAACCAAGTAGTTTCCCCAATAAGCGCCTTCGCCATCCCACCACACCATTTGCAGACCACCTGTGTGTGTATCTGAAGTTCGACAAACTGTGGACACTCTGACCAGAAGAATATTCCTTAGGACCCGTGAGAACCAGAAAACTATTTTTGGAGACAGCTGTTGGCGTATAATTTGGAGCAACGGTCAAACGGGCACCGCTGGGTAACAAACCTTCAGAAATACAGTAATGTGTGCTGAAAAAATAAACAACTGCGGATCCTGCGGAAGGGCCCAGCTCTTTGATGAATGCAGTGGATTGGGTGTAATGGTACTGCAGGGACTCAGTAGATCTCACTCTTTGCTTTTGGTATATTTTCAGATAACTACTGGCAGGAATTTGATGACGTCTAGTTTACCCCAGTCGAACCGCACCAAACTCCTCTTAAAAGCCACGCTCGTTGATCGCTTGTCAGCCTGAAAAACCTCATCGCCTCCGTCCAAATATTTGCTCAGTTATCTGCTTTGGAGCTGCACTGACCAATCACCCACTTGTCCGTCGAGCGGTTATCTCAATGGAAGTACGCGCTCGCTGATGAGGAAACGGACGGCTTCAGTGCCTTTTATTGATGCGACTAACAGGGTAAACTGCTACGAAATGGCGTCCGGACTTCAAGGCGGATATTCGGTCACGGTCACAAGGTGGGTCCGTTTTTAATGTTTGGTGTGACTGAGCAGACCTATATCATCCGTCGGAAGCTCACCGACTGTGAAAGCCTTCTTTGCGCTAATAAGTCAGTCGTCAAAAAGAGAGCACACCCTAAAGTATACTGACATAAGAAGTGTTTTTTCGGTGCCATTCGAATTCCGACGCGTAATTTCAGACTCCTTACGGCGGCAGTACAACCCCAAAGGAACGCGTTTATCACCTCGCGAGGTCTCACCACAGTGGGTAGATTTTGTAACCTGTTGAAACAGTGTAACAGCCGGTCGTGGAAAATCCCCCTTTTTCCCTCGCGATTCAGTGTTTTTCCCAACATCACTCATTTCCATACACTATTGACTTGTCTTTACGAACTGGTTGTTTTTCTGGACCAATTGTTGTTTGTTCGTGCCCAGAGCGCTACTTTGGCACATCCTTGTTCAGGACCTGCGTGACGCACGTGCTGTCTGCTCACACGCTGCTATTTGGTTTCTCGTTGTTGAGTCCTTGTGATCGTATTATTGAGGTTTGTATATTGCTTATGTCATTGTTTATTTTAATAATCTAGTATCGTAGAATATCACGGATAATCGTCTTCTGATTTCGGGATCCGTTGCTAATTTGGCTACGCATTGCTCAAACGTTCGTTACAATGCTCAATAGATCTATTTGGAACGAGGAAAAATCACGCAAAATGCCGAGAAAAGGATCAAAAGCAGTCGAATCCGGACAGGAAGTAATACGGCAAGTCTCTGGGGAGGTTTCGGGTACATATGATCCTTTAGGTAATGCTAGATCGCCTAGTCCTGTCAGTGCTAGCTCATGTGTTATTGAAAACAATATTGATCGTAAGGATGTCAATTTATATAAGCTGAGAATACTAGAACTAGAGCAACAGTTACTTTCGGCTAGACTACAGGCGCAGGAAGCAGAGAGTTGTACACAGAAACAGAGAGAGCATGAGACCAGTGACTTCGACACTTCCGATAGGTTAGGGTGCAATAAGGTAGGGAACCCCACGCCGGTCGCCGACTACAAACCACCATCGATCGGTCTGCCTAGAGTGGAGCTAACGGTTTTCGACGGGCGAGCTGAGCAATACTGCAAGTTCGTCAAACAGTTCGAGACGTTCGTTGAAAACAAGGTAACCGACCCTGGGCAAAGGCTTCTTTACCTTACTCACTACTGCCGAGGCCAAGCGCGAGAAGCTATCGACGGGTGCACCATGCTCGACCCAGAACAAGGCTACACAAGAGCAAGGAAGATTCTGAGGGGCTTGTTTGGCCAACCTTTCAAAGTAGCCCGTAACCTAATAGAAGGCGTGATGGCAGAGGCAAAGAGAGCAAAGGGCGACGTCTACACCATGACCGACCTGGTGATTAAGATGCAAAACTGCTCAATAGCCCTCGACCATTTAGGTTACAGGGCTGACCTAGACGCCATGCTCACTTTGGAAGGCATAGTCCGTCACCTCTCTCCCGAACTACAGGGTCGGTGGGCGGAAGAAGCTGAACGGATAAGCCGAAGCGACGGAGAAGCCAACTTCGAAGACCTGACTGAATACTTAGACAGGCAAACGAAGATAGCTGACAGCAGATTCGGCCGATTCGTCCGGAAAAGCAACCGAGCAAACAAGCCCGGTACTAGCCAAGTCCAAACCATTGTACGGGAACATACAAAGTACCAGCCTTGGACCAACACACACGTCATTTCACGAGATGCTACGGCGAAACCAAATTGCAGGTCCTGTAGTACTAGCCATGGCCTACCAGAATGCCCCAAGTTCGGCAACGCCACAATAGACGAACGGTGGGGAATGGCGAGGATGGCAGGAGCTTGTTTCATCTGTCTCAACATCACGCACCGGGCAGCAGCCTGTAGAACAAGGAATCGATGTGGTTACGAGAGCTGCACGGGCAGACACCATCGGCTGCTGCATCAGGTGAGAGTAACCATATCAGAGGCGAGTACCAAGCCCAGCGTGATTTGTTCAACTTCACAATCTGCCAGTAAACCGGTACGTTTAGGCGTAGTGGCCGAGGGAGTAGTGACTCCGACTGGGATAGTCAAGGCGTTGGCTTTCGTTGATAGTGGATCCGACACCACTTTAGTGAAAGAGCGGTTTGCCGACAAACACCAACTGGCTAAAGGTGCGACGTCGTTAGCAGTGAGCACAGTGGGCGGAACACAGGTAATGACTGCCGGTAGATTAAGGCTGCAACTCATCTCTCTAGACACTAACGAGGAAGTTGAACCAACGGAGGCATTCACGTTAGCGGATCTCCCTATGCGAGCACCAAGGTCGGTGAACGCAATCTTGACAAGGTGGCCCCACCTGCAGGATATAACCGTTGTAGACTGGGAAGATGATGAGGTGGATCTCCTAATCGGATGCGACGTGCCAGAGGCGCATTGGGTGCTTGACCAAAGAGTGGGCGACCGCCAGGCACCTTATGCCGTACGCACGGTTCTGGGATGGATGTTATACGGTCCAGTAGGGTTACGCGGTTCCGTTAATTACTTATCCGCCGAAACGGACCGCATAGAGTATCATCTGCAACGGCTTTATGAAAAGGAGTTTCATGACTTTGGAGACGAAAGACCGACGTTGTCTCAAGAGGATCACTTCGCCCTACAAACGGTTCGGCAAGGCACTAGAGGCCTCAAAAACAGTTCGAGGTTCCCCTCCCATGGCGCACACAGGTCGACCCGTGGACTGACAACAGAAATTATGTTCTCCAACGATTACTATGACTAAAAGAACGCTTCATTCGAGACCAGAATCTGTGGGAACGATACGCGGATTTGATGAAGCGAAACGAGGCCCTTGGTTACGTTGAAAAGGTGCCTGTCAACACCGACAGCAAAAGGGGTATCTGGTATCTGCCTCACCATTCGGTTATCAACCCCAAGAAACCCAATAAACTGCGGGTGGTTTTCGACTGTGCGGCCAAGTTCCAGGGCAAGTCGTTAAACGATCGCCTACTACAGGGGCCTGACTGGACCACACCACTGATCGATGTTTTGTGCCGTTTCAGAGTGGGTAAAGTGGCTTAGTCTGCTGACATTAGGGAAATGTTCCATCAGGTGAAGATTCCGGTAGGAGAACGAGATGCTTTGCGTTTCCTGTGGTGGGAAGAGAGCTACCGGGACAACGCAGTGGTGAATTATAGGATGACCGTCCACCCCTTCGGAGCCATATCGTCACCATTTTAAGCAAACTACGCCCTCCGAGAATCAGCGAACAAACATGGCGATCTAGTACATCGGACGGTAGTAGAAAGCGTCAGCAGGAACTTCTACGTCGACGACTACCTTGGGTCATTCGATGATGTGGAATCAGCTCTAGAGCAATTCAGGGGTCTGCTGAGATTGCTGGAAGAGGGCGGCTTCCATCTAACTAAATGGATGTCGAACGCTTCAGAAGTGCTGAAAGTCATCCCGTATCACGAAAAGGCCGGAAGGGTAAGAGATTTGGACGGATCTCCACTTCCTATCGAGCGCACTTTAGGGATACAATGGGACGCGGAAACGGACGATTTTGTTTTCGAACTAAACGTTTCCGAGCTGCCAATAACCCGTCGTGGCATACTATCTGCCGTCTCAAGTTTGTTCGACCCGCTCGGTTTCGTCTCACTATGGCTGCTACCCGGAAAGATCTTTCTGCAGCGGCTGTGCCGTAAGAAAGTTGATTGGGACCAGTCACTGGACCGAGAGGACCGGTTGGACTGGGAAGAACCTTTGAACACATTGAAGAAATCAGGGGACATAAGAATCCCAAGATGTTTGACTCCTGGGCATACGACACAGACTGGAGAACTACATGCCTCATCCGATGCATCCGAAATCGGTTATGGAGCTGTGGTGTATGGACGATGGTGCGCAGGAGATGGACAATATACCACGAGGATCCTGTTTGCCAAAGCTCGCGTTGCTACACTGAAGTCGGTTTCAATCCAACGCCTTGAACTCAGCACAGCCGTGTTGGCAGTCAGGGTGGTGCAAGCTGTGAAGAGATGTTTCGATCTCTACATTTGGTCGGTGAGCTTCTGGACGGATTCAACGATAGTACTTTACTACATTAACAACGTACGGAGCCGGTTTAGTACTTTCGTTGCTAACCGGCTCACGATTATCCACGATGAATCAGCCACGCACCAGTGGAATCATGTCAGGTCTGGCAATAATCCAGCCGACCTGTGCTCCCAAGGTGAGAACGACTTCAGGCAACTAGACACGTGGACGAGAGGGCCAAACTTCCTGCACTTGCCCAAACAGGACTGGCCCGTGTTCGAATTGAAAACCCCTACGGAAGTGGAACTGGAGATCAAAGGCGTAGTGATGGTGGCCAACGTCGTCGAAGCGACATCCATTCTATCGGGACTGGTCAGGTTTTCTTCCTGGATGAAGACGCTTTGTTTGCTAGTTTGGTTAACCAGGTTCAAGAGACATTTACTAGTCATGAAAGGGCTACGGCCCTCAGGCCGGATACGAGTCGGCCCGATAAGTCCCGATGAGCTACAAGCGGCAGAGTACGATATTTTCAGAATGATACAACGCGAGGCTTTCGCCCGAGAACTCAAGAAGGCGGAAGAAGTGGGGCCGACCAATAAAGACATGCCATCTCCAAGAGGCAAGCTGAAGCGTTTAAACCCCAAACTCATCGACGGACTGCTGCGGGTAGATGGTAGGCTGACCAAGACCCAACTGAACTTCGACACAAAGTATCCTATACTGCTGCCTGCGAGATAACCTGTGGTAGAGCTAATGATTCAACACGTTCACGCCGTGGAGGGACATGCAGGAGAAATTCACGCGAAGAGCGTCATCCGAAAGCGCCTTTGGTTGTTAAGAGGACGAGAGACTGTAAAACGCGTAATCCGACGGTGTGTGCAATGTAGGAGACGCAATGCCACGGCGGGCAAACAACTCATGGCCCCACTACCAGAATGCAGGGTGACTGCGGGTAAGTGGCCGTTCAGTGACACCAGGTTGGACTATTTCGGGCCCTTGTGGATCAAGTGCGGGAAAGGATTAGAAAAGCGATACGGATGTATCATGACGTGCATGAAATCACGTGCGGTACACCTAGAAGTCGCACATTTGATGAAGACCGATTCGTTTCTACGGGCCTTGCAAAGATTTATCAACCGAAGAGGCGTACCGGCCGATATATACTCAGATAATGGATCGAACTTTGTGGGCGCTCACCGGGAATTGCAGAGTTGGCACAAGAACATAAACAGGGACGAACTGCAGAATCGAACCGTGGCCTACGGCATACGATGGCAGTTCAACCCCCCACAGGCCAGTCACCGAGGCGGCATATGGGAACGCATGATCCGGTCCGCCAGACGGATATTGCTGTCAATCATGGAGCAGCAGCCGCCCGACGACGAGACGCTGAACACCGTCATGACTGAGGTGGAGCGAATCCTGAACAACCGCCCCCTGGTTCCAGTATTGAACGGCGACCCCACCCACCTGGCGCTCACCCCAAACGACTTATTGACGTTAAGGTCAAACGAGGGTTTCCAAGGGCCGGTAAACCTTCGTGGGAGCTACCTCCACGGGTGGAAGCAAGCGAACTATCTGGCCAAGGTCTTCTGGAGGCGATGGCTACGGGAGTACCTACCGGCTTTGCAGACTCGACAGAAGTGGCTGGCCAAAACAAGACCATTCAAAGTTGGGGACGTGGTTATGATCGCCGACGAACGCGCACAATTCAGCGCTTGGTCTTTGGGAGTAGTTAGCGAAACCATCAAAAGCACTGACGAAATGATAAGAACGGTGAAGGTGAACACAGTTAACGGAGTGCTCATTCGTGACATACGCAGTATTAACCTACTCGAGAGCGAAGACGGAGGAGCTGATAACCCTGAGGCCTAGTAAACCTTTTTCACACCAGTAATCGAGGTGGATAAAGAAACACCATATATACCACACAATCTCCGTCAAACACGTTAAGGTGCTCGCGGTCCTTTCGTTGACATTACAGAAGGTTCTTTCCGATATGTGGTGATGAGTGCGATTCCATTATACATCCCGATACATACACGCATGCACGACGCACTCTACATCCCGTAAACCCATCATACATGTGACAGTGTTCTTTGTTTGCCTTTTGTTGACGCTACCGAATGCCCCTTGCGTATGTGGAAGTAGCGGAGCTCGGGTCACACACACATGATAAATTTACTCGTTTTCTTGCCACGCGGTCTTTTGTTGACATTGCAGAAAGTCCTCCTTTGATGTGTAGTCATACCTGTGATTTCATTGTAACCCCAGCACACACACACGCACACACACACACACTCAAGCACGTACATCCAGGACCGGACGGCCCCTTACGAGGACAACGTCTATGTGACCATTCACGCCCGCCATCGGTCATTTGGTCTTGTGGAAGATGTAGACTAGCCTCACGTCTATGTATCCAATGGATTAGGTGCGACCAGTAGTGGAACGTCGTCGACGAGCATTAGACGCGCGCACTGACAGCAGGGCCTAGGCAGGTAGGAAGAATCAATACCTTTATACCGAACCTTTGACTCTGCTAAGGATCCAGGAGGATTTTGGTGGGCGGTGTAACAGCCGGTCGTGGAAAATCCCCCTTTTTCCCTCGCGATTCAGTGTTTTTCCCAACATCACTCATTTCCATACACTATTGACTTGTCTTTACGAACTGGTTGTTTTTCTGGACCAATTGTTGTTTGTTCGTGCCCAGAGCGCTACTTTGGCACATCCTTGTTCAGGACCTGCGTGACGCACGTGCTGTCTGCTCACACGCTGCTATTCGGTTTCTCGTTGTTGAGTCCTTGTGATCGTATTATTGAGGTTTGTATTTTTTGTATGTCATTGTTCATGTAATAATCTAGTATCGTAGAATATCACGGATAATCGTCTTCTGATTTCGGGATCCGTTGCGAATTTTGTTACGCATTGCTCAAACGTTCGTAACAAACAGGGTGATGGCTTCAGGTAAACGGTTTTCACTTTCACGACATTCGGGCACAACAAATACGTTGGAGCGGCAAATAAACCACTAGACTGTGAATAGTGAAGACGGCATCCGTCGGCTTTGGTTGTGTAATTATTTGGGATAATCTGGGCGCTAGTTATACGCCTTTATTATATCCCGTGCTTATTCTGCCTCATTAAATAAATCCACCAGGAAGTCAGCTAAAGCGGTCTTAACTTGCAAATAAGTGACTAAATCACAACTCAGCTCCATGTGAGAGAGCTCAAGCCAAACCTTTTGGGTGGTAATAGTTTTTGCAGCACTGATGAAACTAGTCGGTCTTCAATACGAAAGCCTAAAGGACAGCGACCTCTGCAACCAACGTGTACGGCTAAAGCAAAAGAACGCTTGTAAATGGTTATCAAAGGTAGCGTGTTTTGTTTGCGGTGTCCGTTGGGACACGATGGGTTATGAAATTGTGTGTGCCACGGTGACCACTTGTTGACTTAGAAGGGACTTGACAGCAGGGTAAGCAAGCAATCTAAACGTGGGCTCCCCAAAACGGGCGCGACTTCTCCCAGACAAAGAAAAGCTCAAAAATTATCAAGACATTTATGAGAGACATTTCACCTCGAGCTCTTTTTGAGCCCAAGAACCAACTTTAAAGTCACACACTAACAGCTGTTGTTAGCAAAATTAAAATTTGTAAATAACTTCTCCCAAAGATTTTATGATCGAATATCCGTACGAACAATAATCCAAGTGATTCTCACTGAAACTATCTGGACGGTCCATCGTTATCCGAAGACACTTCGGTGATGACCGCCATGGGCCACGAGCCGCAGGATGAACTACCATCATTTAGGAGGATGAGATTTCATACTATCAATTCTCTTTCATCTTCAAGTCACCTGGGGCAGACTAGTGTTGCAGACGTATTTCCACAAGGTCACATTTCCATAGTGTTGCAGCTAATTATTCTCCTCGGAGCTATTCCTTTGAAAGACGTTCTGTTAGAGTTATTCTCAGTGTAAGAAGGATGTATTTCACTAAAGCAAGTATAAATCGCTGGGACACAGCCAGCGGGGGTTGTGCAGGTCGACATACACGAGGATTGAAGTTCTACCGCCGATGATAACTTCAACCTCCACAATGTGTCAGTAAAGCTCCGCCACTGAGCGGTTAGTGGAAACTTACTGCTGACCAAATTATTCGGTTTGTTCTAATAATAATAATAATAATAATAATAATAATGGTTTATTTCGGAAGCGCCCGAAGCATGCCATGTGCATGATCATGTAGATACAGGTGATGGAATGGACAGATATAATTCATGGAAATATGGAAACTCTCATGAAAATATTTGATAAAATGGCTGAGAAGGGGGAACAAGATAGGATGAAAATAGGATAATCGTATGCACACCATAGAGATTGCGCGGAGTTTAAATGAGCTCAAGAGCGGATTTGAATGGACACCCGGTGAGTTTGAAATTCAAGGTCAGATGGACTGAATGGCTGGTCCCGGGCAATTACATATGGAGGCCGACTGGTAAACATGGGAAAGGCTGTAAATCGGTATAAAGAACTGCAGTAGCGAGGAACGATAGAGAAGAAGGTGAGCTGCACTGCAGTGGATTAGATGACAATGAAGCATTGGTACTCTGCAATGAATTGTCGGCGGACAGGACACAAAACTCACCGTAAAACAGGCAGCAAGCAATGAAAGATGTAGAGGGATGATCAAATGACAAAAACGATTTAGAAGGATTGGATACGGCAGATGTGGGGCACAGATGTAGAGTCGACGGATGCCTATGATGACGGTCGTTGGGATGATAGCAAGATAGATGGCCGGTGAGGAACTGCAAGATGCAGAGCGCGTGCACATGGATATATATGCGTAAGTTTATAAATATATATATGTAGATTTATGATACATATATAAATAAAGGTTTAAGAGAAGCAGGAGCAATAACAATGGGGTCCTGGAAAAAAATTATCAGTCATTAGGAGGAGTAGGTAATGGCAGATCAATTGGTTGTAGGAGTAACTTTGGAATATCGTGGTGGATCAACTTCATGACAAGTGCACATGGCAGCCCAACGGAGAGAAAAATAGAATGCGGAAGCACAGAAATGGTGAAGACTGTGAGGAGCAGTTCATGGAAGGGTGAAGATGAAAGACAGGATCAATGAAAACAGGTGAGAATGGGTCTAATTATTTGATCAACGCAGGTGCGAGATGCAGTGACGGACCAGAGGAATCGGGTAGTGACAGGTCAAACGATTTGGAACTGTAAAAGAACGTCACGACGTAACGTTGTAATTACAGTGGTGGAACACGGAAAAGCGGACCACACTGGAAGGTACAGAAAAATGCCTGTAGCGAGCAATAAACGGATCAAGGGGTGGAAGCAGTGACCGAGGAGACAGGTAAGAAATCACCAATCAGATCATTTTACTGCAGATGAAACACGAAGGAGGCGGACAAGGAAGCGGGACGCCCCGAGATAAGTGAACCAGTAATAGAACAAAAAGGCCACAAAAAATGAATGCGCAACGGAGTTGGGGCAATGGAGCTGGATAGCTGTGTGCCGGCAGACAATTGAACTGGTGGATACTAATCAGGACACTGGAAAGAACCACAGAGGAATCGCGGAGCCAAGTGAGGAAGAGATGGTGGTGGTGATTAGATAATAAATACGACTGTAAAAGATGCGAAGTTTGGAGCGGCAAGTTCTAATATGCGGATTGGTCATGAGTGCGGGTGCGATTGGTGCATCATGGCATTGGACATGATGAGGGATTTAACAGAACGGCAGGTTTAAAGAAGCTACCAATGGGCGATCTGAGCAGAGGGTAACATCAAGCGCTTAGATGATAGAAGCCAGCAATGACGGCAGGTGGGAAAAGAGTTATTGGCGAGCGCCGACAGAGAAGGGTGGTTAGGACGATAGTGACTCAATGCAGTGAAAGTTGATGTAGAGAGAGGCAATAGGAGGAAGGACAAAACGGGTAGGTGTGCATACTGTGGTAGGGCGACACAAATGGGAAGTGGAAACAGATGATAAGAGCAAGCTGTGGCGGAAAGTAGATGAGGAGCACGCAATTTTCAACCGACAGCATTGGATTCGGTAGTCCAAGAAATGTTAGAGCGTGCCATCCGCAACCGGTGCTAGTGGGTGGGACTGGCAGTGGGCTGGGCACCCAACCTGAAAAACACTTCGTGAAGTGAACGCAGGAGGTGTGATCCACCAGTCTAGTTGCGCTCGCACATCGTTGCAGACGGCCTGCACGCCCGATGTGCGCCGGCCACAGCGGAGGATCTGACTGCGCTCCGCACTGTTGGGAGTGGCACGAGTGTTCATGGATAATTGTACAGGGGACAAAGCGACCGCGATGGGGGTGCGTGAACCAGGAACGATTGACCAAGACGTGAGACCATGGACAGGAGAGCCAACGGAAACAGCGAGTGGTAGACGACCGTGTAGCAATAATATCCAGGTGCACCTGCCAGGGAGATGGTAAATACAGTGCCCGAAGTGGTTGGCCGTCACGGAGGATCACTGGAAAGGGAAAAGGGATAAGGGAGCGCAGTCTGGGTGTGCCCCAGCTGAGAATCAACGGATACTGAGGAGAAAAAAAGTGAATATGATGGATAAGAGATGAACGTAGGTGAGCAATAGGGTTATCTTGTGCTGGCAGGAGGAAGGTTCGCTATGGGTCAGTGAAAGCAATGGCCTTAGTTCGCGGGGTGTACCTAGTGGCTTGTGACGCAGAGGTAGTAGATTTACAGTGTGAGGCCTCTTTCAAAAGCCAGGTCGGCGGAGACGAGCTCACTGGTGAGCAATATAGCATTGAGGACTGTTAAGTATGAAAAAAGTGCGCGCCTAAAAGCGAAAATTGAGGAGGCACTGCGTAAGCTAAGAGGCAGCTTATTCCAGATTTTGGAATAGGCTGACAGAAAGAATCGGGACTTCAGACAGAGATTAGAATGAGGGACAGTGAGAGAGAAGGCACGGTGTCGGATCGGGTAGGAGCAGGGCGCAGCGAATGAGATGGGATAAGAGCTGTAGGCCAGGTTATGGATTAGCTTAAAGAGGAAAATCAGGTTGAGCCTCATGCGACGAATCCATAGAGGCTCAATTTGTAGGAGCTCACAGCGCTCGCGGTATGTCAGGGCTAGGGAAACGCCCAATAGCCTTTTGGTGAAAGTACGCTGAACGGTCTCAAGAGATACAATAGAGGAACGTGGCCAGAGGCTGGAGGTAATGGGACAATATTCTGGGAGCGGTCTCACGTGTGAGAGATACAAGGAGAGGCGACTGGCCGGTATTAAGAAACACCGATTGATCAGGCCTAGGGTTCGCTTAGCCTTGGCGATTTGGAACGATGTCTGTTCTGAGAAGTTAAAGGAACAAGAGTAGCGTACGCCAAGATCGGTAACCATGGGGTGTATGGGGATGGGCAGGCCGTCCAGACAAATTTGGTCGGGTGGTACGGTGCACTTGTATGGTAGGAGAAAGCTTTTCTCCGCGGACAATTTCATAAACCACGAGATGCACCAAGTTTGGAGAACGAGTAAGTCGTGCGATATGTTGCATAGAGTCACAGATAGGTCACTAGGGAGGAAAGAGTACAATCTTTTTATATCGTCGGCAAAGAGGAAAGGAGTGCCGTGTCGAAAAGAAGAGAAAATGTCATTGATATAAATAAGGAATAGTAATGGGCCTAGGACACTGCCTTGGATGACGCCGCTAGTAATTGGTTTGGCAGAAGATAGGTGGCCGTCGACGAGCACGGCTTGTGATCTGTTAGAGAGATAGGAGGATAGCCAGGAGAGGAGAGGGTCAGTAATACCGAGAGATCGGATTTTGGCCAACAGATGAATATGGGGAACACGGTCAAAAGCCCTAGACATGTCGAGGTACAGGACAATTACAGAGTTGCCGGCGTCGGCAGCAGACGATAAGACATTGAGAGAGTCAAGCTGGCAGGAAGAGCAGGAACGGGAGTTCAAGAAACCATGCTGGCCAGGGTTCAGCAGGTTGTTAGATAAGAGGTACTGGACAATATGTTTTTTGACAATTCTCTCCATAATTTTGCAGACTACTGGGGTGTGATTAATGGGCCGATAGTTATCTGGGTCGTGTAATACGCCTTTTTTGGAGCGCGGAACTATAACAGAGGATTTCCATTGAGGTGGGACGAAACTGTGAAGCATGAAGGTGGTATACATATTAAGTAACAATAAAGGGAGGTCAGGACCACCGAAACGGAGGAGGGCCGGTGGGAGATCATCTGGTCCCGGTTTCGAGGAAGGTTTATTAGAGGAAACTGATTTTTCAATTTCTAGATGGGTGAAGGGAATCGATGAAAGAGAGGCAGAGGTGCAGGGTAGGATTGTAGGAGGGGGAATACCAGGACAGTTTATAAGGGAGGAAGAAAAATGCTCATTGAAGGCCTCAGAAATAGATGCTGGAGTATTAGCGGTAGATGAGCCGCAGATGAGGAACTTGGGCGAGGTATGATTGGATTGACTGGACCTTTTACTAAGCAGGTTGGACAGGTAGCCAGTGTTTTTGGGTGCGCTAGGGCGATGGCCTCTTGTCTTCTCAGATGCGAATCGACCATGCAACGCAGCCTCAGTTGTAGCTGGTTTATGCGCGGGAGAATCGTAAAGTCGTGTGATCTAGCGAAGTAAAGTTGCAGCTTAGACAGCTTACGCTCTAAAAGTGACAGGCGTGAGCTGCTGGATTTGGGGCGTGGATCGGCACATGGGTTGGCGGTATTTAGGCAGTGTGGGAGGTTGGAGTAGAGAGAGTTCATAACAGTGAGGGGATCGGATGAAAGAAAAAATGTGTCCCAGATAAGGGAGCGGGTTATCATTGGCACTAGGGGCCAGTTACAGGAACGGTAGGAAGTCAGAACAGGGGGAGAGGATTGCATCGGATTAGAACGGCTGAGCTTGCACCTGACAATACGGTGGTCACTACCCGGGAAGTGATCAGTAGTCTGGGTGATCATATCAGGAACATCAATGGATAATACTAGGTCCAAGATGTTGTTCCCCCTAGTAGGGCAGGAGACATGTTGGGTCCATCCACCAAGACGGACACAAGAAAGGAAGGTGGAGAGGGCGGTAGTGCTAGTGTGGGAGGACCAGCAAATTGAAGGAAAGTTAAAGTCACCCGCAATAATTTTTGCACTGGCAGGGTAGTCAAGCGCAGCATTAAAGACATCCACGGCAGAGTCAATTTTTGCAGGCTTCAGACCCGGGGGGACGTAGACGCAGCCAAGGAGGAGGTTCTGGCCGGAGGCGTGAATGGATAGCCATAACGAATCCTCACTAAGGAGAAGAGGGGGGTGGTCGTTAACACTAGCGTGGATAGTGCATTTGACAAAGGCTAAACATTCCCCTCCACGCCTGGACTGGCGGGTGTTCGAGAAGCATTGATACCCGGCTATGCGAACAAGGTCAAGCGAAGCATCATCTAACAGCCAGGATTCCGTTATTAGTATAACGTCAGCGTTTGACGTAAATGCCAAAGATCGCAGGTGTGATATTTTTCTAATTATTGAGCGAGCGTTAATAAGAACTAGTAGGAATGAGTTCAGTGTCGGTGTGCGCAAAGCATGGATGCCAGGTTCAAAACTACTGGGATCGCTGTGGCGATAGGAGTTGGGTCTCAGTGGGGATAGAGCGTCAGTAGAAGAGAGAGGGCAGGCAGTGTTGGGTGGGGGACGGAAAGAAGAGGAGTAGCGTTAGCATTAGGTGCAGCCGATCGCTGTGGGTGATCAATACGGTGGGTGTGCAGCACACCGCTGATGTGGGCCGGAGGGGTGTCACACGGTGCAGAGGGAGGGGGCACCATATGGCAAAGTGAGAGGTTAAGAATATCTGTCGAAGCGGGGTGGACAGGGGGGAGTGCGTGGTGTGAGGTGCTAAGTGGCATGGCATCGAGTGGGGAGCGATCAGTGATATGATTCTGTGAAAGTTTATGGATATGGTCTATAGAGCGACTAGCAATGTGGCCACGGGTGCGGAGGGCACCGGTCAGGAAAAAAACGAGATCTTGACTGCAGGTAACCTACCTGTTGGGCAGAGTCAATATAAGGCCGGTAGGTCGGTATGGGGGTGAAGGCATGTGAGAGTAACTGGGACGTAGTGTGGTGTGGGGGGCGAAATTTAGAAAGGTTTGGAGGCTCATGAGGGGCAGGGGAGCCGGTAAGTGGGGAGGTGGGGCGAGGAGGGGGGATACAGGTACGAACCTAGAGTATCTGCTAGGGTATGTACGTGGTACTTGAGGGTTAGATGAGGGTTGGTGGAGGTGAGCAGGGGGGGGAAAGCGGAGGCATGCTGGGGCTACAGTATGGAGGGTTGGTGTCTGGGGGGGAGGGAGGGATATACGGTAGCAACGGAGATGGAGGGTTGGTGTGACCCATGCGATCAGAGAGAGGGAAAGACAGTGGGAGGGGGCGTGAGGCAGTGGAAGGGTGAGTGGCACTGGTGAGGCCCTGAAGGTCACTCCTACTCAAAGGGACAATGGCGTTGGACGGTTCCGGATGGTGGCCCAGTTGGTTATCACCTGGAGGATCCGAGAGTACGCTATAAGCAGAAGCTGATTGAGAGTGGGGGTAATGGGTGAGGTGATTAGTTGGGCAAGTGCAGACCTGGTAGGAGTACCAGGAAGGCTAATGGGGGGATTAAAGCGGCACTTATGAGGATAGAAACGAAGTGTCGCGGCTGAGCTAGCAGCTGGTGGGTAGTTTGTGGAGTCGTTAGAGCGAGAGCGGCGGGTGACAACGCTTGTCAACGGCTCGGAGGACGGATTGGAAGTAGTACGGCGGGGCTGATGTCTTGAAGTCTTGAAGTAATACACGGGTACGAGGCTACAGCCCAAATGTTCCCGGATCTTGCGATTATCTTGTCATCTGAATGTCACCAGTGAGCTGTAAGATAGTTCACTAGATAGTGGGGAAGTGGTAAAACGGAAAGGGTTCAAAATACCAATCTTGACAGTACTCTGCATCTGGTATTGCCGGCGAACTGGAAGATAGACCGCTGGACAATGCGAAAGGGTTAAGGACACGAGTCTTGAATGCATCTTGCGTCTCGAACTGCCGGGGATCTGGAAGATGGACTTTTGGACTGCGGGAGAAGTTCAGCTTTGCTGAAGTTCGTTCAACTTGGGTGACACGAAAGATTTAAGCGTGGGAAATCTGTCGGACATCAAACAGCGAGGCTTTCGGTCCGCGCGCCGCGCGCGGCCTTGCCGCAGGGTCTTGTTTTGGCTCAGGGACTATGACGGGAGAGCGCGGCTTTAATACTGCAGTGGAGTGCCGCTTGTGGCCTGTGGTCGGGGAGCGAGAGCTACTGCTAGTAGAGGCTACTGGAGGAGATGGTAAAAAAGGGCGTTTGAGTGGAAGCGGAACCGGGGGTGAAGAGTTAGACATATCTAAGTCGACAGTTTGCAGGCAGGCAGGGTGAGGCGCTGGGCTCGCCTTTGACTTCTTGGCAGAGGGGCATTGGGTAACCTTCATGTCGGTTACAGTGGGGTCAGTCTGCATGGGCAAGGCGGAGTTATTTCTCAGCGAACGAAGTATTTCCCGTTGGAGGGGGGTTTTATCAGAGAATATCTTGATGTCCTTATACGGCAAAAGGGCAGCAATTGTCGACTTGTTGCTAATGAACTCTGTAGCTGTTAGGTCGTCCATGAATTGGAATAGCAGGGGGCAACTATGTCGCTGGGACTTTTTACGAAGCCTCCTGCAATGGCATCTATAGTGAGCCATGTTGCACGAATTTAGTATGTTCTGTTTCGCCAAGGAAAGTAGTAAGCCGTCTGGAACATTAAAAACCACTGCGTTCTTGGAGTTGGCAATGCGGTGGTATATTCCAGTAGATACGGAGTCGAGGAGGTGTCCCACCGAAACCAAGTTCCTGGGCGATGTAGCGGCTACAGGGTCAAGAAGGGTTACCAGGGATGAAACCTTTGAAAGGATTTCACCAATCAGCTCGACCTTGTTACTAAGTTCGACGAAACTCTGCTTAAGGCCATTAGGACCATTAGAAGCTTCACCGTCGACGTTAACGAGGGTGACAGAGCACGGCCTGGATTTTGGGAGGGGTTGGGTGTGTTTGGATTTGCCAGCTTTAGCGATACGGATTTTCCGAGTACTGGTTGGGGGCCGGGATAGCATGATAAGTAGGAATATATGATGGAGGTAAAAAGGTAGCAGGAAATCGGTCAACTAGACAAAGACAATCCAAAGGTCTGTAGTGACGTCGATCGTTCTGAGAAAATGACTATTTTCTGGACACCATTTTGGATCTGTTTTCTCCACGATCTTCTCTGACGTTTGACATTGACCTCGGTGTTCTCCGGTTGCCTGCGTTTTACTGGACTGACTTTTTCGAGGTTTCCGTCCATCTCGTTTCAAATCACTTTCACTTTCGTTCGTTCGCTCGCGGTTCGCTCTCAGCACAGCCGTCGCGTTTTGTTCCGTTTTCCGTTCGGTGTATTTCTCGTGTCGGTACTGTTTCGGTGCCACGATATATAGAATACACCTCGCATCTGTAAACCGACTTACGTCTTCTCTATTCGTCCGATAGAGGGGATATCGTTGGTATTCACTGCTAGACCCAATAGGAGACACGTTCGCCAGCCGCTCCCGAACGTCTTCTTTATTGGTGAGCCCAAAAAATTCCAGAACCTCCTGGATTATTCGCCCGCGCGGTGAGTCTGTGATTTATCGCTGTTTCACGTCCTCCTTTCGTTGCACGATATATATTTTTTACGATATATTATCACAACGTAACCATGTCAGAGGATAAAGCGCAGCTCGACACAGATCTCACTCTGTCTGTGGTTGCCTTTAAACAAGTGGCGTTTATCCCTCATGATCCAGAGGTTTGGTTTGCAGCCTTAGAGCTGCAGTTTGAGGCACATAGGATTGTGGGCCAACGCCAACGGTTTTCCTATGCCTTAGAGGCAATTCCAGGTGATGTTATCGCCTCGGTGAGGGATTTGGTATTAAATCCTCCTCAAGTGCAGCCGTATGATCGGCTTAAGGAGGCTGCACTGCATTATTTCCTTCCTTCTCGGGAGGAACGGTTACGTCAGCTACTAGCACGGCACCCCATAGGGGATACTAAACCCAGCCGCCACCTAGCTCATCTCCGGTCTTTAGCAGGGCCCGCCGATAAGGATTCGGAGATAGTTAAGGAACTGTGGTTGGACTCTCTACCCTTCCATGTGCAGACCACAGCAACTGCTCTCCTCGAGGACTCGTCCTTGGAACGAGCAGCCGCCGTGGCTGACAAAATTGTCGCACGTGTCAGCAGTGGGGCTAATCCCCTCATTGCCACGACATCGCGCAATCCTAGGGGTGTCGACCTGGATGAATCGCCGGAGAGGCCTCGGTACTCTCGATCCATCCAGCGCCGCCTGTCCCTCAAGGACAGAGTTAAAATACCTACTCCTCGCAGTAGCCCACGTAAACAACGGCACAGACGGTGCCCTCTACTGCCCACGTCCGCCGTGAATCCGCCCCACCTGCCTCATCCAAACCTGATCATCCTACCAGCGGCTTTTGTTGGTTCCATCGCGTTTTCGGACCAGCCCCCCGCAGTTGCAGACAGCCGTGTTCATACGCGGTGGGAAACGCCACTGCCGGCGAGTAGAAGCGGCCGTACTCGCCGGCAATCAGTCTCAGGTTGGCCGTTTATTTTACGTGCATGATTCGTGCACTAACGCTAGATTCCTAGTCGATACTGGGGCCCAAGTTTCTGTCTTGCCGGTTGGTAAAGACAAGCTACGAGCTCCTTTGCTTCGGCTGTCAGCGGCGAATGGTTCTTCCATTCCTACCCACGGCACGAGACAGCTTGCGGTCAACCTGGGACCACGACGACGGTATCTGTGGACGTTCATTCTTGCGGATGTTCCCACAGGCATACTGGGAAGCGATTTTCTGCAGCACTATGAATTACTTGTTGATTCACGTAGGCTGCAGCTTATCGATCCTTCGTCGGGCATTAAATTTACGGGTATTGCAGCTCGAACAGATGCACACCGAAACACAGGATTGTTTTCTAACATTCCGCACAATTTTCCGTCTTTGTTTATTAAATTCCCCATATTGACTAAACCATTTGAAGAGATAGACGCAGTGACCGATCGTGTGGCACACCACATTGTCACTGACGGACCACCAGTCACGGCGCGACCTCGCCGACTGGCATCGGACAAATTAGTTTTCGCCAGACGTGAGTTTGACACTTTACTTTCTAAAGGTATTGTCCGTCCTTCTCACAGTCCGTGGGTCTCACCTCTGCACATGGTTTACAAGAAAGTTGGCGTTAGCTGGCGACCATGTGGCCACTATCGCGCACTAAATTCGGTTACCCGTTACGATAGTTATCCGATACCCCACATACACGACATCACGGCATCACTTCACGGCACGACTGTATTTTCTAAGATAGATTTGGTGCGAGCCTATCACCAGATCCCAGTTGCCGCTGAAGATGTCGAGAAAACCGCTGTCACGACTCCTTTTGGTTTGTTTGAGTTCCTACGTATGCCTTTTGGTTTGCGAAATGCTACTCAGACATTCCAGAGGTTTATCGATAGCATTACACGAGACTTGGAATTTGTCCACGTCTATATCGATGACTTGCTAATCGCATCGTCGAGCGTAGATGAACATTTCCAACATTTGACGCTACTATTTCAACGTTTGTCCGAACATCGAATAGTAGTCAATCCTGATAAATGTGAACTTGGCAAACGGGAACTCGTGTTCCTCGGCCACAAGATCACTCGAGAGGGTATTAGGCCTTGCGAGGATAAAGTGCGCGCTGTTCTAGATTACGCCGTACCGTCCTTAATCAAGGAGCTCGAGGCATTTTTGGGGTTAGTTAACTTTTATCGTCGTTTCATACCCCATGCCGCTGAACGTTTGCTTCCACTAACTGACCTACTTCGTGGCAATCCACGTAAGTTGTTGCTTACGGATGCCGCACGAGTAGCGTTTTCGGAGATTGAAGCGATATTAGCTCAGACCACGCTCCTAATGCACCCAGTTCCGTCCGCCACGCTAAGCATAGCGGTGGATGCATCCGACTTTGCCATCGGAGCGGTCCTGCAACAATCTGTTTCTGGGATATGGCAGCCATTGGAGTTCTACTCTCGACGCCTCAATCCCACGGAAACCAAATATAGTGCTTTTGGTCGCGAACTGCTGGCTGCATATAATGCCGTTAAGCACTTCCGCCATGCAGTCGAGGGTCGATATTTCATCCCCTTTATAGGCCATAAGCCTCTGACGTATGCATTGCATACTAAGTGTGATCGTTACTCTCCACGAGAAGTCAGACATTTAGACTATATTTCTCAGTTCACGACTGACCTACGACACGTTAAAGGTGAATCGAACTGCGTTACAGATGCTTTGCCGAGTATTCCTCTTAATGCTATTAAATCTCCGGTTTCAGACATCCCTGCCATGGCTGCAGCACAGGCACAGGATTCTTCCTGTATGGAAGCAGCTCAGTCATCGTCGCTACAGTGTCAGTCCGTACCTCTGGCCACCAGTGCTGGGACTATACTCTGCGACATGTCTACTGGCATACCTCGACCAGTCGTACCCTCTGCATATCGACGTCTCGTGTTCGATACCCTTCATGGACTCTTACATCCAGGCATCGCAGCCAGTCTCCGATTAGTAGCTGCACGATACGTCTGGCCGTCCATGAATAAAGATGTTCGTATGTGGGCAAAACAGTGTCTACAATGTCAACGATCAAAAGTGCATAGGCACTTAGCTTCGCCTATCGGTACTTTTGCTACGCCTGATGCTCGCTTCGATCATATCCACGTAGACATTGTGGGTCCATTGATCCCATCACACGGGTATACCTATTTAGTAACGTGCATCGATAGATTTACTAGGTGGCCCTAGGCTATTCCCATCTCTATCGTCACGGCCGAATCAGTGGCTCGACATCTGATAGAACGATGGATAGCTTCATATGGTTGTCCTTCCACAATCACTGCCGATCGAGGGCAACAATTTGAGTCCGATCTATTCTCTTCATTAACTCACATGCTGGGTACGGAAAGCATTCGCACGACCGCGTACCATCCGGCATCCAATGGTTTAGTCGAACGTTTTCATCGCCAACTCAAAGCGGCTCTTAGAGCACACGAGAGTCCCGACTGGTACGAAACGTTACCGCTAGTTCTGCTTGGTATCAGGACTTGCATAAAGGCAGATATTCAGTGTTCCGCCGCAGAACTTGTCTACGGCACGACATTACGACTGCCTGGGGAATTCTTTACACCACGGAGTACAGATTTACTTGCCGTACAGACTTACGTTCACCGTTTGTCTACGTACATGCAAAATCTCGCTCCGGCGCAGACTCGTATACAGCGACGACAGGTTTTTGTTCCGACCGAACTCGAAACTTGTTCGCGTGTATTCATTCGTGTTGATTCGGTGCGGAAACCGTTACAACAGCCTTACGAAGGTCCATTTCGCGTGATTTCTCGTCACGATAAGACCTTTAAGATTGATTGACACGGTCACGTCGATACCGTTAGCATCGATCGTCTCAAAGCCGCGTACGTTGATGATAGCGTGTCGCCCGCTGACATAAGATTCAATGTTCACCCTGCACTGCCTGTTGACGACACTTCCGTGTCACGTCAAGGTCTGCAGTTAGCGTTGCCTGCTACGACTTCGAATGAGATTGTCATCTCACGTTCAAGTCAGCAGCCAGTTGGCCCTGCTACGTCCTCGAATGAGAATACTGTCTCACGTTCAAGTCAGCAGAACACGCCCACGCACCCGTCCGTGAGTGAGGCTCCCGTCTCACGTTCCGGTCGGAAGATCGTTTGCCCAGCACGTTTTCGCGACTAGGTCAAACACGATCTTAACCATTGCACTTCGCAGTAATAACTTTCGTGTTTATCGTTTCGACACGATTTAACATACCTCATTAGTTATTACTGTATTCTAGTCAAGTCTACTGCGGTTGCTACACCAGTTTTCCGTTTCTTTTCGTTTCACGGAACCTCGCCATATGGTACGCTTCACTGGTCCCACGAAATCTGGAGAATTTTGGCACCAACGTTTGCATTTTGGATCGGCCTTGTCGTTCTCGTTCCTGGCCATTTACGAACCTATCGATTTGTCTACCGGATATCATATTGGTTAACGGTTACCCGACGCTGGACGTTATTGGTGTGGCACACCTTGATGACGATTTACGCAACCGACGTCATTGGCAACGAATCTGGTTTACGCTAGACCATCATCCTACGGTTCCTGCATACCACGGATTCTGCCCGTCAGCATCCTACAGCACAGCTGCATTCACGTATTTTGCACGCATTCGCGCACACGAGTACCGTTTGTATGCCTTTTCCTCCTTGACTTTTTTCGAAAGCTTTCCGTGCTTTCTAGCGGGGGGCTGCTGTAGTGACCTCGATCATTTTGAGAAAATGACTATTTTC
This sequence comes from Fasciola hepatica, assembly GCA_948099385.1. Classification (NCBI taxonomy): domain Eukaryota; kingdom Metazoa; phylum Platyhelminthes; class Trematoda; order Plagiorchiida; family Fasciolidae; genus Fasciola; species Fasciola hepatica. The sequence goes on from CANUEZ040000195.1 coordinate 986,855, forward strand.
TGGACACCATTTTGGATCTGTTTTCTCCACGATCTTCTCTGACGTTTGACATTGACCTCGGTGTTCTCCGGTTGCCTGCGTTTTACTGGACTGACTTTTTCGAGGTTTCCGTCCATCTCGTTTCAAATCACTTTCACTTTCGTTCGTTCGCTCGCGGTTCGCTCTCAGCACAGCCGTCGCGTTTTGTTCCGTTTTCCGTTCGGTGTATTTCTCGTGTCGGTACTGTTTCGGTGCCACGATATATAGAATACACCTCGCATCTGTAAACCGACTTACGTCTTCTCTATTCGTCCGATAGAGGGGATATCGTTGGTATTCACTGCTAGACCCAATAGGAGACACGTTCGCCAGCCGCCCCCGAACGTCTTCTATAGGTCTGAGCAGACCAGGAGTGTTCCTGGGTGCTATGTGTGCAAAGGTCTAGGTGAGACCACTGTGGCACTGAGGTACGGGATGTGAGCTATATGACCCGCTATATATACTGTTGGGACTAGGAGACTTGGGACCATGAGGAATAGTGAGATAGAAGAAATTTTGCTGTGTGGTGTGCACAGTAAGAGCTCCACAGGATACGGTAGGTACTTAGCTGTTGCTTGGATCACAACAGCAGGTTTTGCGGGAGAGTATATTGTAAGTATCGGGTCAGTGGACCGGGTGGAACGAAAGTGCGCTCTTATGGCAAAAAAACAAATGGATGGAGGCACAGTGAGACAGAAACTTCAAAAGGTGCACCGGAGGATGAGTAGCGAAAATAAGGTATGAGTTCGGTTATAGCGATTGGATGTAAAAACACTAGATAGATTTTACTGTGGCGAGAATCAGGGGAGATTTGCTAGATAAGCCATGTAGAATGTAATTAAGTGGAATTAGAGCAGTGAATAATCAATGCAGTCTATAACTCTAACTCGCGATAAGTACTAGCGTCTGCACGGTGGTGTGCCGCAGTTGTTTACACAACTAGGTCACGGTTTCAGGTAATTAGGTGGTGTATACTAGGGTGGACACAGCTACATATCTAAACAGTGGTATAAGCAAAAAAAAGAAAACGAGGCAACCTGAATTTCACGCGGGCTTAGCCTTGACCTTGGTTATTTGTACGGTACTGAACAGTCCCACGATGGCTTGCTCTAGATGCCTGGAAGGGTCAGCCTTTTTCATGGAGCAGCCCTCCCCGCCTAATATTTTCCCGATCAGTATAACAAAATACAGTTTTCAATGCAGATCCTGTAGCTGCACAATTGGCCCCTTTATCACTGTACTTCATTCTTGTTCTACTGCGCCTGGCTATACACCTAAGCACTGTCGTAGGAAACCCATCCGCGTTCATGCTTCGCGCGATTTTCAAGTGTACTACTGGAACCTTTAAACACGCAAGAAGATAAGCACGTCTTTTGAGAAGATGCAAACTAATGGACTCCGGATTTCTTACAAAGTATTTACCACTCTATATTTGGAAACTAAGTGAGGGTAGTACCACTTGGTCTAGGTGCTCAGGAACTAAAAAATTGCGTCTCAAAATCTTTCTCAGGAAGTGTCTGACAGCTAGCTCCCCGACCACAATCCAAAATATTTTCCCCATTTCAGCCAAAATCCAGCTTGCGCCCATATGCTGTTGCCTAATGTGATGGTGCATCACCAAAAGTTTCACTAGCTCTTCCATGAGGTGGTGGAACTGTCAACTTACAATTGGGTAAACTAGAGCGCAGAGCAGCTCTTCTGTCGGGACATAGTGTACGGTCACGCAGCAATTTATCTAGCACTCGCAGGTTGGCAGTAAAAGTACATTTCCCAGGTTTAGTTTCAGGCATTTTTCCTCTAAATTATTGGGTCAGGATCAACTTAACAAGATTTCGTAGCTTCCGGATTCGGAACGGGAATGAAGGCCATAGACTCCCAACGATTCCAGTAGAATACAATTTACCCGCACAAAAATAAAAAATGAACCTCTGCCGGGCCACTACGATTTTCTTCAGTCCACAAAGTAAGAAGCATTCAGAAATTCAAATAATCAGCTGTAATTATACTTTATCCACTGTTGCGGAACGGAACTGTCTTTTGTCTGTTGCAAAGTTCCTTGGCGGAGGTGGTCTTCGTGGAGCTTGTTGGCGAACGTCCTCCAACTTTGCTAACAAATGATAGACCGGTCAGCCACATGTTCTTCGTTTTGGACGAGGCACGGGTGAATGCCCCTGGAAACAAAATTGGCGGGGCTCTTTCTGGTGAGAACACGTCTCGATTGTCGTGTCTCAGATCAGTTCAGAATCTTCTCGCCTGATTAGCAAACCGCAGAGAAGCGAACACTTTCTTTTGTAGGGCGACTCTTTGGCAATAACTTTCTAGGCTTGGCTGGGATAAGCCTTAGGTATCCAGATCAATTCAATTCGGACCCAGGACATGACGGCACGATTCCCGCAGGTCCAGATTCATGCACTGGTGGGACCCTTGGATCCCTTAGCACTTCAACAGCTGGAGGGGACGACTCTTTTTCGACAACCAGCTATAATCCGGGAGGATTCAGGTAATGCCTGGCAGCACCTTTTTCCTTGCATCGCTTTTCGGAACACAGCCGTAGTCACACGTGGAACCCGGTCAACCTCCTTGGTAATAAGGGGAGCATACTGGGGTAATAAACGTGAGTCATCTCCTGCGAATGGAGCAACGCGTGGCCAATTTAAACGAATCTCAAAACCAGAACAAGGTTGACACGTAGTTTCCACCGTACTAAATTGAAGTTGACTAGACATACAAATAAATACCAAACCGAAGCATGCTGCCAAATCGAATGAACAGTGAAACCTGAAGATTCGAAGCCCCATGGCTCCAGCACGACAGTCAGAAGCGGTTCAAGGCCAAGGTCATATTCTTCACACGGATGACCAAACGTGCAAAACTGAAAAATCTGAGCAAGCTTGTCATATTATCGTCAAATATGGTAACATTTACAAGGCACGTGAATTACTTTGAAGGATCTTTAGTAGTTGTTCCTCATACCGCTGGCCAAAATTCTTTGGTGAAAGTATTCGTGTGAAGTTTAGGATGGGGTTTTGTTCTCATCCCATCTACCTGTACGTTACTTTACTTGTCTGCGGCTACGAAACTTCCCGTGTTGACTGCACGTAAAAGAGGTTTCCGTCGTAGCCATCATTTGCACAATCAATAAGGAATAAAATCCGAATCCCGCCGGACGACTTGGGATTGGCTAATTCACCAGAAGACCGAAGCACACAATTAGACGCACAACCAAAATAAAGGCATTTCAGAGTAAATCACTTCGCTGCACGAGCTCAGTCTACCTATCTCAAGCAGTAAACCATTTCAGCGGCTGGGTAAACCAAGTTTGTTTGCGAACCTGCGCGCATAAGTTGAATTAAGATGAAACAAGACAGTGAGCGTCACCTTGTGGGTTGACGCTTGATGGTAATTTTCGAAGTGCTCTCAGCGATAAGCATTTCTACATTGCCTGGTGGAACAACAAACGTTATTTCGCCCAAACTAACGTATCGTAGCTAGTATTTCGGTACGCGTACTTTTGAAGAGTTCATTCTCTTCAGAAGAGTTTATTCCCTTCAAAAACTGGTCATACGTTTTGGTGTTTTTTTGTTGGTGTCGGTGCAACTGATACCGGATAACATCTTTTTGTGGCGCTCTTTCAAGTGTACCGCTTTTGTAGGACTTTTGTAGTGTGCGGGTTTGCTGCACTTGCCTTTATGTACCATTTGTGTCTGTTTAAAATGTTGTGTTATTATCCTACTGCTGTTCAAGACGGTATTTTCAAACAAACTCGACCACCACTGCCGAAGTGAATGGCACAGAGGTTGATCCCATTGAGCAGGCAGTAAGCTGTGGGAATAAGGAATGCACGGACCTGGTGCACGATGAGGGAATTCAATGCGACCAGTGTTGCATTTGGTATCATCAAAAGTGCTCTAAGCTGGAAGAGAAAAACTTCGAGCTGCACATCAAGTACGCATTGCTCAAGTGGATATGCGCCCACTGCTTTGCGTTTTCAAGGGAGTGCTCGCGTATAATTCGAGGCGAACTAGGGAAAGGGGACACGAACGTGAAGCTGAAACCAAGACTAGAGAGAGCCGTTTCGATCCATAGCCTAGAGGGAAAGGAAAACTGGGTGCCCGATCAGAAAAATAAAAAAGACAACTGAAGCCAAAGGGTAAAGAAGGCAAAGAGGTGGCAGGATTCACCAATGTGGAAAAAGTCTCCTGACGGAAGCATAATTCCTCAAGGAACAGATCATACGCCTAGATGCTGAGGTGCAACGCATGAAGCGCGACACTGAGGTCATGGCAGACAGAATTAGAAGACTGCTACTTCATAACCTTAGGGAGAACATCGTAAAAGACGGTAGAATCAGGGAGGAGGAGAACTGCCGGCATGTGGTTGAGGTTCTTAGGATGGCTGGCCTACCTCCTCGGCACCAATGGTCAAATGTCATCGAATAGGACTATGGCGTAGAACACAACGGCGCCGCCACGACCCCTGGTAGTTGTGTTCCACAATGTCTACTGGAGAGATATGCTGCTGTCCAGGGCGGGAGCAGTTGAGGGCAGAACGCAGGGAATAGTTAGGGTTACACCCGACTGCCCAGCATTTGTCAAACCGGGTAATGCCGCAGTCTCGCTGAGAACGGCCACACCTGATCTTAAGAGGCCGAATCTACATATAGCGAAACTGGAGATGACCCCTCTTGGGAATTCAACACCTAAGGCCCAAAAAGTAATTCAGGTACCAGAGGTGGCTTCAGGCTCCGGTTAACAAAAAACCAAAGTTCAGGAAATACGAAAGGCCAAAAATAAGGTGATTCACAGGGCATTCAGTCCGGTTGGTATTGAGAGAGTGCAGCCGGCCAGCCCGATTCTGAAGAAGACTCCCAAAAAGTTCTCTCTGGTGCCACCAGCGAAGTTGGAGGTATCAGGGGAAAAAACCGAGGAAACCAGTTGGGGTGAGGTGGTCACAAGACCATTCCAAGCCATCGGTACGGCGACTCAAAAGTGGGTACCGTACTTTGAGCTTGTTGCACCTGACACCGGGTCGACGGGCGAAAAAGAAAAAGCCACGAAACTCAGAGTGGCACTTGATATCCAAGATGCTGCACCGCCGAAACCTTTAGAGGCAAAAAACGGGGCATCACCTCGGAGATCGCTCCCGAGGGTACGCTAGCCGTAAAATTAGCAATGAAATCAGTAACGAAGACCAGGGAACCGTCAATATGGTACACGAACGTCTGCAGTCTCCCGGGAAAAAAGGGGGAGTTGACGACTAGGATCGCAGAGTCTGATGTCCATGTATTGACGAAAACTTGGATAAATCCAGATACTGACATGCGCTTTCAGGGATACGCTGCCCACAGACAGGATAGAACAGATGGAAGGCAGGGGGCGAGGTAACACTTCTATTACGGACCGACATAGGCCATTAGGGCGCTCCGTTCAACTTGGTCTCCGGTAATGTACAGGCCAGATCTTGCTTTATCAGGATCCAGGCGCGAACAGTATATATCATCTGTATCTACAGGGCACCGCTAGCGACAGATGAGGAAGACGTTGATCTCTTGCAAATGATGGATGCGGTGCTGGCACAGACAAAGGAGTTCATCTTATTAGGGGATCTCAACCTACCCGAAATTAACTGGGGAAGCGGGATCGCACCAAGAGGATCAACGGGCGACAAGTTTCTGCAGTGAGTCCAGTTACATGCACTTAAGCAACATGTGACGCGAGCCATTAGGCACAGAGGTAAACAGCACCCGTCTCTCTTTGATTAATTCAAAATGCGGCACCATCAGGACGTTGAGGGAATTAGGTGGGAAGAGCCACTTGGAAAAAGTGATCATGTAGTCCTGAGGGTCACACTAAGACTAAGCAAGGCGCCGAAGGAAATCGTATTACGTCGGCTCTATGGGTGAATCAATATAGGTGAACTAAAGAGGGCGGTGAAGGAAATTCAGTGGACACCGAGACACACAAACGCCTCCGTAGAGGAACTTTCGGATTCCATCAAGATGGGGATACTCGAACTTACAGGGGAGTTTGCACCCCTGAGGGTGGCTAGCAGTAGAAATCAACCCTCATGGTGGAAGTCAAAAGTCCGCAAGGCTATAGTTATTCGTAGGCAACGATGGGTGGCGTACAAGCTGTACAAAACTCAGGATGCACAGAACAGCTATAAGGTAGCTAGGAACAGAGCTCAAGAGATCCAAAGAGAGGAGAAATATTCCTTCGAGCGTCGGTTAGCTGCGTCGGTCCGCACAAACCCAAAACGATTCTACGCCTACGTGCAACCTCACAAACGTGTGAGAGAGAGAGTGTAGCAACTTTGGAAGGAGCACAGGGACGACTAACGCTAAACAACGAAGACAAGGCTGAAATGCTCTTGGCATTCTTCAAGAGCATATACCGACCAGAAAATAGTTTGGAGGAAAGAATGGAGGGCCCACAGGTGCCTTCAATACCGAACTTAATGTAGGAGAAGAAGTGTACGCGGAGTTTCAAACGTTGAATAGAAATAAAGCAGCAGGTCCAGACGGGATTCATCCAGCAATCGTTCAGCCTCTGGCTGATGTCCTGAAGGCTCCGGTGACGAAGCTGTATGGAACGTCACTTAGAGAGGGAATTGTGCCGGGAGACTGGAAGAGAGCGACAGTGGTAGGAATTTACAAGGGCGGACACCGGAAAAAGGGCAGAACATTACCGGCCAGTTAGCTTGACTTCAGTACTGTGTAAGTGCCTGGAGCGAATAGTCAGGAAACAGATCTCTAGGCATTTGGTTCAACACAACCTCATATCATATGCTCAGCATGGGTTTGTGGCAAGACGATCCTGTCTGACGAATCTCCTGCTGTTTTTCGATGAGGCAACCAAGCGACTGGACGAAGGGCAATCGATTGCGGTCTGCTACTTGGACTTCAGCAAGGCTTTTGATTCTGTGAACCACAGATTTATGGACGTCAAACTGCGGTCTATGGGAATTGTTGGGAAGGCAAGACAGAGGATAAATAGTTTTTTAGCAGGGCGAACCTTTTTTGTTGAGGTGTAACAAGCGGGGTCCCACAGGGCTCGGAGCTCGGCCCTCTGCTCTTCCTCATCTTCATCAATGACCTAGCACGTGGGCTTACAAACCCCACCTTTATGTTTGCCGATGACGTCAAGATAGCTGGAGAAGATATAGAACTTGACGTGTTAGCAGTACAAAACTGGGCACGCAAATGGGACCTTCCACTAAACCTCATCAAGTGTCAACGCTTGACCACAAGCATAGGGGCTACTGGGAATATGTGGGTTCGTTGCAAGTGGTCCCGCAGGCCAAAGACTTGGGCGTTATCATGGACAACAGCTTCAAGCCGTCGAAGCAGTGCACCTCAGCAGCCATTACGGCCAGGAGAGAACTCTTTCGAATTATATCCATTACGTCGTGTAGAGATCCGGAGATTTTCGTTCCGGTATACCGGGCCATAGTTAGGCCGCATAAGGAGTACTGCGTGCAGGCCTGGGCACCGCACTATCAGATGGATATAGACTGTCTGGAGGAAGTGCAAGTGCTAGCCAATAGAATGGTGGCTGGGCAAGGAGGGTTTAACTACACAGAGCGTCTCCGTGCCCCAGACCTGTTTTCCATGGAAGGACGGTGCATTCGCGGGAATCTGGTAGAATCCTTCAAGGTAATGAAGGGACTGTCAGGAATAAGAAGAGAAGACCTTTTCTCTCTGATCCCCGAGAGAGGTACAAGGGGGAATAGCCTTAGACTACAGGGGAAGCATTCGAGGCTCCAAATTAGGGCGAAGTATTTATCGAATATCGTGGTGCCCTACTGTAATAAGCTCCCGGAAGAGGTCATAAATGCCACACCAGTGAAGGCTTTTAAGAAAGCAGTAGACCTATGTTTGGTGGCAGTACACCCCGAGTTATGTTAAGTAGCTTTAGGGTTTAACGCCATTTACTTATTGTTTCCACCTTTCTCTGCCAGGGCTGATAGTGCACAAAATTTCCGCCTCTCAGTAAAGGAAAATCACGCAGTGTTGGGAGCTACGGAAACGCGCCGACGACACAACTATCTGGACACACGATTGGATCTAGCCACACCAAGTCCTATGCAAACTGAACTGAACTGAACCGAAACGTTCGAGTGACAAGTAGATATCGCTTAGAACTGAAAGGTCAAGCACCAGTGGAATAACATAGGATTACCACACCAAGTTTTCGGAGAAGACCAAAAATCGGCTTCTGAATATAAACCAGCTTGGAAAACAAGTGTACTACGGACAGTAGTAAAGCACACATGAACATGGAGATTAATCGAATACTGACACCATTTCAAAGTATTTCGGAGTAATTCGTGTGCAAAAGGCGTGACAAAAAATACTTTATAAAATGTGAACAAATGTTGTTCTCCAGAGGCCGGAATCGTTTCACAAAGTGATCCCGACTAATAAGCATCAGTTTAACTGTCTAAAAGAAATCTTAGAGAATTTAATCTTCTCACCCGTGTGCACGTTGTGTAAAAACTGAAACTCGATACTTCTTGCAACTATTAGGAAATAATGGGTAGAGGTAGATGATGGTAGGGCACGGAGTGGGGCGAAGCGCCGAATAAATCTGCGCGAGGCAATCTGCAAGCTATTTTGTCCTCTGTATTTAGTTTTAGGCTCGAATCGCCAGCACTTTCATTGTTGCTTCTCGCTACGAGCGAATTAACTCTCTGATGCTTTGAGCAAGCTTCAAGGTCCCTCCATTTCTTGCAGCGTAACACAATTGTAGGATCTGCTTAATATGCGAGGCTCGGTTCTATGGTAAAACAGTTCTCTACTAGCTTTTTGCTACCTCAAAACTCAGGGGCGGCGCAGTCATTTTAGACTCATTTATGTACACTGACTTTAGCCCAGCAATTTTAGCCTCGACAAATGGTACCTTGTTTTGCTGCCTGTCATGCAGTTCCACCCAGGTGCGGTACACTGTCAATAGGTTGGCCAGTTCCAAACTACTTTGCTTGACCTGACGGTTCGCCCTGGTGTCGCTCCGGCCACAGAAGAGGAACAAGCAGAAATGCGCGCGGACAAGAACGTGATCACCGCCTACAGAAGTGGACGAAAATGATTGGCAGTCTTGAATTAATCCAAGCCTGCGGTAACCGATAGCAATAAGTCCGCTCTTTGTCGAATGCTGTGAAGGGGCACGGGGAAGCTAGGTTAGCCGGTGTTGCTTTTTGTGTGCGAGAAACAGGGAAATATAAATAAGTTTGCTAGAAATTGAAGATTAGTCGGTATCTGGCGGCTGTGGCATACAGATGTTTTGGAAACGAACGTGCATCCGGAAAGAGACAGTTTGAGGCTGACAAAAGAAGAAGCCGGCAGGAAGCTGGGAGATGCGGAGCGATTACACACTCCACACCGTTTATCAAGCGTATGCTATCAGCAGAGATTACCCAGAGGGTGGAATAGTGGGTGCAAAATACAGAAATGAAGGTGGTGAATAAAAGAAAAGAGAAGAGTATAGCAACGATCAAGGAAGAAAAATCCAGGTTCTAGCCTCCCTCAAAGTAGCCTCTGCCCCCAGTGGTTCAGCAACCGGCCACAAACCCCAAATGGAACGTTTCATCACAATTAAACTAGAACTCTCTTAAGTTCGCCCTAGAGTCAGAACGGATCACTGGTATAACCACCAACCTCCACCCTACTAATTCCAACCTACCTGCCTAGCCCCTGTCACGAGATATCAACCACACTGCAAGCCACACTATACCTAAGCCCAGATCCGCCACGATTCAGTGCTCGATTCAAGCTCAACTGTATACCGCTCATGACCCTAATTGCAACTCTGAACAATTGTGTATCCGGGAAATTGACCACTTCAACCAGAAACCCTTAATCCTCATCAAAATCACCCGAAGGAGTACCCTGAATCTCCATTGGACTTTTTGTTCAGTTGTCGCAAATCGAGCCACGCATAGCCAATTTAAACGAATCTCAAAACCAGAACAAGACTGACACGTAGTTTCTACGGTAATTGAGTATGCGGCCAAATAGACTGAACATTGGAACCTGAAGATTTAAAGCCCCATAGCTCAAGCACGACAGTCAGAAACGATCCAAGGCCAAATTCGAATGTTTCACACAAATAAGCAAACGTGCAAATTCTGGGTGTATGGATGAGCTCATCATTATTTTGTCAAACAAAGTTGCATTTACAAGGCAAGTAAAGCATTTGGAAGGTTGTTCAGCATCCGTTCTTCACACCGCCGTCCAAAATTCTTTGGCGAAATTAGTTGTTTGGGGTTCAGGACGGGGTCATGTTCTCTCCTCAGGTACCATACACTGCCCTTAGGTTAGCCAGTTCCAAACCGCTTTGCGTGACCTGCTGGTGTTGAACTTCCTACCGGGCTTCCTAAAGAGGTCTCTTTTTGAGATATTTCAAAAGCCTTCGGACCACTTGTCCATTTTTTGATAGGTGGTTTGACAGTGGGCGATTGGGTAGAGCAACTTTGCGTTGCCCATCGCGACGTTCTGTCCTCGAATTAACCGCGGTAAGCACTAGCTGATCCCATTTTGAGTTAATTTCGCTTTCCTGGGATGAACTGTTGGATTCAATATCAAAATGGCTGTGTTCTACATAGGCACTTCTCTCATCAACCGTTAGGCAATTCACTGATGCCGATTGTTGAGCTTCGAACGTCAGGGGTCCGAGAAGTGTCCAACCAAGCACTTTCTGCGTAGCAAATAGTCCTTTTCGACTGCCTATGCTCTGCTCAAGCACACAATAAACCTTCGGTGAATTGCGCCCAATCAGTATATCAACGTGGGGGCTAAACACTACTTGGAACACGATGTCTTTGAGGTGAGGCCATATCTTAGCGACTGGTCAGCTAAAGACTTTAACTGCAGGGCCAGCTTCATCGAATTGTTAACATGACCCCCTGCAATCGTACGGATCGTGAGAGAAGTAGTCCCACTGACTAGTTTACAGCTTTCTGTGAGCTCGCGCGTAATCAGCAAAGTATCCGTCCCCGTGTCTAAACGTGTTGGGACTCTCCTCAATCCTTTGGGTGTCACAATGCCGACAGGCACGATGCCTTATCTCGCTGGTTTGAAATCATCATGCCCCGTTGAAAAGACAACCTTGAGTTCATCCGGATGGGTAGGCCTACTGTTTAGAAGACCACGTAGTAACGGGCACTGATTACTCACACAGCCGTTCTGGTCACACTCCTCTAAAAAGTGGCATCCAGAGGCTTGATGTGAGTTGTTAAGACACACAAGGCATGACCTGGCACTGATAGAACCACTATGCTAAGCATTATCCAGAGAACCAATAACACCCAAACAATACCCAGGGACTTGCTGGTTTAATTGCTGACGTCTCATCAGGTCCTTGTCTTCTCGTTTGGGCATTTCCAATGAGCCTTCTTGTCCGCTTTCCACTTGAGTACTGTAGGTTGATTCTCGCAAATCGAGCCGCGCATAGCCAATTCAAACGAATCTCAAAACCAGAACAAGACTGACACGTAGTTTCTACGGTAATTGAGTATGCGGCCAAATAGACTGAACATTGGAACCTGAAGATTTAAAGCCCCATAGTTCAAGCACGACAGTCACAAACGGTCCAAGGCCAAATTCGAATGTTTCACACGAATAAGCGAACGTGCAAGTTTGGGATGTATGGATGAGCTCATCATATTATTTTCAATTCTGGTAACCTTTATGCTTCCGGTAGGTTTTTTAAAAGGACCTCGGCTGTGGATATTTACGGGAGTCAACGTACTGCACTTATTCCTACCGCCACCTGACGACTTCTTTTGGTTGCCTTTGTGGACATACTTCTGCTATGGAACCCTCTGTTGCCCATTTTGAAATCCGTTATCTTAACCCCTTCCTGGTCGAAGGCGTGTACTATCCGTCCATCTTTCTTGCTACCCTTCATTCCCTCTTGTCCCCTTGACATTAGTCTCCCATATTACGGTCTTTCCAGGTTCCACCCTCTTCCACCTGCCCGTCTCCACCAGTCCCTTCATAACCTTTGGTTCTACTCCCATATACTAAGAACTATCCCAGGATGGGACTCGTATCCCGCCTCTCTACGTTTATTGGGCGTCCTCCTCACTCACCAGCTCCTAAACCCCTCACGAGCCTCCAACCTTTTACACATTTGACAACTGTCTTCGGAATTCCCACTCGAACCATCTCCCGGTAAACTGCCGAAGTCCCTTTACCCCCGCGTCCACTTTTCAGCCGTATACTTGTCTCGCCCAACAGATACGCTTTTGCAACGGAGAAGCCACTTTCCCTGGCTGGTGTCTCCTACTTCCCTGGCTCCATCGCCGCTTATCATACTGACCTCAGTGATAGCACTTACCAAACATAAAATTTATCTCCCACAACGACCGTCACCCAGCCATATCTCACTTCAACGTCTTGTTTGAACAGTGCGTGTTCGAGGCTCAGGCGATTCAGCATATGAACATCCAAGTAATCCTCCAGTGCTCTTCACCTCCCAGCCCTAGGCACTTGATTCAGTCACGAATGATGTCCGCTCCCGATACCCCACCATTCGTCGCCACTTTATTGGTTTTCCACATCGCCTAATAACTTTCTTACGTTGTCCGGCGCAGATACCCACTCCCACATGAGTGACTTACCACAGATATTCAACTCCCGGTCTATCTTAAGTAACCCTCACCAGCTTAAACGCGGTCGCAAAATCGAGCACTGATATCAACTTGCTTACTGGAAACGGGATTACGGAACACTCCCTAACGATCAAAGGTCTGCCTGAGTGACACGTTGTTGGAAGAGGTACGATTGACAGGCGCGAAAGGAAGGTGCCTAGCGAAATTAAAGCATAATCTCCGTTTCTTCCATTGGAGGGACTACACTTGCTTCAATCCCGGATGCTCTATGGCTTGCAATTCAATTGTCAACCACTATCAGTCACCCCGGTTGTGTCTATCTCCATCCTTCCTCTACAGCTACCGGCCAGTCCTCTTTAACAAGAGCACTGGATTACAATTCACTACTACACTAAGCAACGAATATCCAATCCGGCGATTTGAAATGGCCTAAAATACAGTGATCTGCGCTTACAGCACCTGCCAGCCTAATGTACTTTTTCTCCCACACCAACATCGAGAAATGAGTGCAACACGTTACAACCCCCCATAAAGGCCAATATTCCAGATCTTATACCTACGTACAGCTTTTCCAAATTTCCGATTTCCATTCTGCGTAATCTTTCGGGCTGCGACTACAAAATAAGAGCGGGTAATCTCACGTCTCAACCTTGTCCATCAGACTATCTGACTCAAGCCATCAATGACCTCCAATCGTAATGGACCCCTCTACCCGACCTCCTCCATAATCAAGACTGGAGCAACGTTTTCCAACGACCGATACCTAACAGGCCGGTGATTGTTTCTGTCTTAACATGGAAAACTGCTCCTCGAAGCTAGCTCTCTCTGTCCGAAGCCCCCTTTTCAGGAACCCGAAATCCGTCTCCCTCCAACAAAGGTGTCTTATGATGAATGGGCTTTACCTTCGAACCCACCACTCCCCTCCTCTCATCAGACTAACAATTCTTCCAGATATTCGAACTGGCAAAAGGCTAAAGCCCCGAGATATCCCGATAATGCAATAAAACCCCCACTGCTAAATTATTCTAGGAACCCGAAAGCAGAACGGCTATTCAGCGCGTTGTTATCCGACAGAACACCGGTCATATCCCCTTCTGGTGTTGATGAGGTCTTCAACTTGTACTTCTCCACATCTATAGCCCTTGCTATAGGTTTCATGACACGCCACTCCTGCTGGCGGATAATATGAAGATGGACTGCCCTCTCAAGTCTACTGATGCTACGTCCACCATCGATGACATTTGTACGGGCCTCTCCCACTAGACTTTTGATATCACCCTTCGACTGTGAGTATTTCCGCTTGTATGTGCTAGGTAGCAACCCGAAGATTCCACTTGACCCGTGGACCATCAGCTCTAGGTGAGTGTGCCGTTGCCTAACAACTCACCATCGAGATCGAGTCTCGACCGCTCTGGCCCGTTCCCAGCCTGGCGGCCGAGGCCGAAAGATGCAAAGCTCCTCTTTACCGCCCCACCATCCTCACTACAGTGGCACTAGTATCTACCCCTCCCACATGGGGCCTTGCGTAGGAAAACGTACAGGGGTTTTTCATCATAAAAATTACTTGGATGGTCCGTTTTTAGCTACGAAATGCTAGGCCAACAACTGGAAATCGACGTATTCTAGCTCCTTTGCGTGAAACTAAGCTTAACCTTAAGTAGCTTACTCCACAGTCGGTATACTTTAACCACTCAGCCACTTCTGAGGAACCCTTTATTCACTTCGGCGCAGATCTCCCACTGTCTCCTCACCAAAGCTAAGCCGAACCTGTGGCAATACATTTTCCTCATTTTCTGCTTTGAGGTCTAAGATAATTAGCCTACCATCATCAGAGCATCTCAGACTGAGCTCCAGATTTTATTGGTACCCGTTACGCATGTTAACTTTACCTGCCCAACTCAGCTTTCTAACATGTGCGTATCTAAAGACAGGGCGTATCGTCATTTGTTGTGAAGCGGTATAGAGAAGCCTACAGAATACAGAGTCATGAAGAAAGTTATAGAAACTTTTGAACTAAATGATGACGGCTCCTCTGATCTGACTCCTTGTCAAATCATACAAATGGAACTCTTGCGAACTCAAGCCGCTTCTCCGACAAACTTGCCACAGACTATCACAGCAGGCATTGAAAGAGACCCCGGGGCGAACTGGAGACGTGGTTAAATGGATCTAAGCGGAGCCTTTGGAAAAGCTATTTGATAAAACCCTCATCTGCAACAATGGGTTACGGACCTATAAAGACAAGTCAGCTATCATCCCAAGTCCTCATCAAAAGGGCGCCGCACCCAGGGAGGTGAAGAATCAGTGATGACGCGCAAGCACCAGGGAGTTGCTTCTTATGAAAGTACGGAAACGGCAGATCCAAAAAAGCTTCTATTGCTGCCGTTAACAGAATACGTAATCGCTCTTTGCGCACACTGTTAGAACTGAATAACAGGGCTTTCAGTTAAACACAACTCGGAAACCCTGGATGGAGCTAACGCGTGGGAAGTACTCATGCTCAGAACTACAGCGCATAATGGGTGCATATTTGCTTAGAAGTAATGCGATCAAAGAGGAATAGCGTCGGTGCGGTGCATTTGTTGCAGTATTGGGAATAAATGGATAGAACCGAATGCCCTATCTGAGGGTTAAGACAGCTTCGCCATCATCAAGTAATGGTCCAAAAATAGATCAACACAAACAGCACGGCCAAAGCGCTCCAAATTGTGCGAGCTTTAGGCCATGCAGGGATAACTTTGGGCCACATTTTAAGAAACCTCAGGCAGCGCTACATGTGCCCAAATGGAAGCTCGTTGTGCCAGCTTCAAGTTGGAAAATCGCTGGAAATGACCACTCTTTTTCTTTCTAACACATTATGACTGCCGGCTCCGTAGTCTTTAGGCCCATCACCTATCCCTTCGGTCGGAACCACTACCTTACCGCTGATAAAAACTTTTTTGTGAAAATCAGCTAGTTTATTATGAAAGTGGTATACTGAAAACCTGAAAGACTAAAGGTGCCAATTTCCTGAGGCAGATGTATTTTGATAAGAGTTGTGGTACTTTCGTCAATTTATTGTAAAATTTCATGAACTTCCTTGAAATCTCTGAGAGCACATGTTGAAATCATTTTTGCCCAACTTTCGCCTGACAGTCTTGGGTATTGAGGTGCTCGGGAAATCAGAATCGTTGCCAGGGTTTTAATGGGCACTGAGCCGGCTGAGTGGATAGAATATGTCGCACAGCACTGACGTTAATAGCCCAAGGTTCGACTCAAGAGTGGAGCATTAGGCCTGTGGCGCCTATAATACAAGTAGTGGAAGGACTAACGAAGTCCAAATTAGATGCCTGTTGCCGGAGTGATCCCACAGGAACCTGCACTTCTATCGATATGACACACAATTACAAGGAATGGCAATTTTGTTTATCTTAACAATCACTGAGCTTAACCGCGCCACTTCACCAGTGTACACTGTCAGCCCAAGGTTGCGTTCGTCCAACACTCGTTATCACGTGCCAGTGTTTCGAGTTCCTGTTCGGGAACTGCTGAGTAAAACCTTTGTCGTGTACCAAACAGAGGACCATGGGCTATAGAATGTATAGAGGGGCAGATTTGTACGTAATCTGACAGAAACCAAAACTGATGAACTTGATCAATAAGTTCATTCCACCGGGGACTCTTGCAAGTCCTTGAACCGCATTTATTAGTTAATATGCATGTATATATATGATATACGTCTTCCTTCATGTGAATGGCAAGTCCCGATTACAGCTACGATTCTCGTCTTATGTTTTTCATGTATCTGGACTACCTCTTCACGGTTGCCCAGTTGGACATTAGATACCCTTTGACACTTGGTACACCATTGTATTTAAGGCCAGCAGCGATCGTAAGCCTGGCCTGGAACTTTCCTTTTTATACATTTTTGTTAGTCCTTGAGTTTTTGTTAAAGACCCTTAACTCCGGTTCCATATACCAGAGGCAGAGCTCGAGGCGGGATCACAAACGAGTGTACTCGTTACTTGCGGACTATTGGTCGTCTTCCCTGTGACGTTGCTGTCCAGATACACGAAGTAGTTCTTGTTGGATATTCCTGCACAGCCATCAAAAACGGTAATTTCCTTTCTTAAGCCGTCTGATGTGTCAAGACCGAAGCTTATCATTCAAAGGACTGGGTTGTGTGGCATGAAGTTCGCTGTATTATCGACAGAAATGCACCAGCCAGCAGGGATAATTGTATAGGGAAACATTCCTTAAAGATTTATGCGTACAACAATTACCAACTGATATCCATTCACTACAAGAGGCTTATAGGCCTCCCTACTTCACAGAGAGTTCACTTTCAGCGAACAGTGCCGCAGAGCTGTACCATCCACAAACTACTGCCATTACAAACGCGATTAGTACCCAGATCACCAACCCAACTGTAGAGGGATACTACAAGGACCCCTGAGGGCTGCTTTTGAGCAAGCTTCCGGATGTTTCCATTCCCCGCTGATCTAATTGTGGAGACCAAAATCCTCATCACAACTTTGACGAAGGTGAGCACCTCAGAAGCTCTTCCTTTGATCACCTCTTTAGTTCATCTCCATCAGGGTACTGTCGATATCACAAACGGTTTCGGGAGAAGACTCGATTGTGCAAAACCGGCTGCACATTCCAAGATGCAAACAAGAAAGCTGATATCCCAACACTTCTCGAAAGGCTACCGCGGTCGGCAGCCATGATGGCAGTCGTCTTTTGACGCTCGGGATTTAGCCTCCAGTGAACTTTTCCTAATTGACACCGGTGCAGCAGTTAGCGTCATCCCAAAGTAAGCAGGTGACGCTACCATTTCATCTACCCGACAGCTTGCGGCCAACGAGACCCCTACTACTACTTACGGACGTAGGTCACTTAAGCTAAACTCAGGTCCACGTCACTTCTTCCGCCGGTTGTTTATAGCGGAGGATGGCTCCCACTTCGTTTTGACCTCCTGATTCACGCATGATTCCGGAGAGTTGCTGAACGAGACTTCTTCTTTCGTAACCATTTGATATTCAGTTGTGAATCACACCACGTCCCTATACACCGAACTTCAGGCGGAACTCCCCTCCGCGGAACTCCTTTGGGCTTCGTCGGGAATGCTGAGCTCTCTGGACCCATTTCGGTGGTGACCATCAATATTACCAGCCAAACTGTCAATACAGAGCCCGCAGCATTTAGCTTACCGGTTTGCTTGGCATCAAAAACTGTGCTTAGCGCAAGATGAGTTCGAACACATGCTGGAATTAAGCACAGCGTGCCCGTCCAGCAGCTCTGGCTCTCGTTCCTTCACGCGGTTCCTAAGTGAACTTAAACCATATTTTGGTATCAGATTCTTCCGAGGAAGAGCATATGGGACGCTCGAGGGCACTGTTCGAGTGTCTCAGCCAGCAAGGTTTAAACACGACAGTTTATTTCGCGTAAATGCTTTGCAGCCGGTCCGGCAGTTTCACAAGGTGGAGGCAGATTAAGCAACGACCCACTCGTTGGACCTGATGCCTCAGGCACAGGAACTTTAAGCAAATCAAGTTTCTATGCCCCGTGGATCTTGGGGGCTTCAGAATATTTGTTACTTTCCGCGGATTTAAGTTCAAAGGCCTCAGATACTTTTTGAAATATGAACCTGGGGTTAGTTTTGTTGCCTTGAATAAGGCTTTGCGCAGCTCACTTACCCTCGAAGGCCCAAAACGGACAGTGCGCTGTCGTCCAAACATGACCACAAGAACAACGTCTACGAACCGTTCGGGCCAGACTACTGTGCTCTTTGGTTTATTCCAAGTTGAATAATGCAACGCAGAAGTCTCTGCCAGCAAGATAGCTTAGTCACGAACAAAGACAAAACTAATTTCTTTCATTTCTGGTGTTCCCCCAGACAATGCAGCAATGGATATTGACAACTCTGGCCCATCTTCTACGTACCGGCTCGAAAAACTTGGACCGTGAACCCAGAGGTTCACTTCAAGCATCGGCACACTAGCTGGCCCTCAAGGAGCAAAATCCACTGGATTCCCTTTGGTCGGTACATATCGCCACCAGAGTTCTGACGTGCAGTTCCTCGCAAAGTGAACTCTTTTGACCAAAAAGGTGGTAAATCGCCCTGAAACATTATCAGTATACCGCAAAACAATGGAAAAATCCGTCCGTTGAACAATGCGATCTAAAGGGATTTGTAGCTCATCAGCAATGTATTTTATTACCCGTGTTCCAAGAGCAGCCGCAACTAGTTCGCATCGTGGTACCGTGGGAAATTTGGGCGGTGCCACTCGGGATTTTCCAACTTTAAAACGGCAAAAAGGTTCGCTATCCGACTGAAATCGCGAATAAGCAACTGTTCCGTAACCAGTTTCTGAAGCTTTATATAAGAAGCGTGCAGTTTCACTGCCCAACTTGTTGGGTGTCTACTTATTGGGCGTCAGTGTACCTGAGTGGAAGTTACAGATTGTATGCTACTCAAACACTTCGTCCGTCTGTCTCGCCCATGTTCGTCGATCATATGATCCCACCCTAGATTTTGGGGCGTAAATCCCGAATGACCTTCTCTGCTGGCAGCATCATGGGGGCGAACAAAACCCAGTAGATAAAACGATGAAGCTTCACTTTTCAGGACTGTCCTTTTCGTGTAAGTACATTAGGCAGCTTTACCTCGGAAGTGAAGCAACCACTAGAGGCATCCCACTGCGCTACCAAAGACCCTTTGGATATTGGGTGCTTACTTATCGATGCTGATACTGGTACGAAGCAGATCACTACTTTTCAGGTGCTTGAGAGCCTCGGGACAGTTTGACTCTCACTTAGTCACGGGAAACTCTCCTATCTGAAGCATACCACTTGTTTAGTCAGGACTCAGTTCTGCCTCAGAACCGTTTTTGTTTTGTCGGTACAGGATACATTTTTTATATAAGATAACACCTATCGTAACCATAACTGTCCATAAGAGGTTATTGGTCTACTGATAAACCTTAACGGCCCGTCCGGCTCGTTTATCTGGCTGCTCCCGGATTGGTTGATTTGATCCTAGCGGAATGGTAACCTTTGACTGATCCAATGATCGCCTGACAGGCTCTGATCTTGTCTGCGATCCTGGTCAGCCAATCACGTGCTCCACTGAACTAGACCGTCCATTAGCAACTAGCTAGGCGCATTCATTTACACCGCTCAAAGACCCTGCTAACTTAGTGGCATCATCTACACTGTCTACCGAAACTGAGCATTCATGGACATGGGAGTTTTCACGAACGGCACTAGCCGTCATGGCTGAGTGTGCTTGACTATTGCCTGCGGCTGTACTTCTTGACTCGGAGCTGGCACGAAAATGAGCTGAATTGGCCCAAGATAGAAGCTTAGTCATTTCATAAACATCCGACGGTTTACTTAAGTTACCTGAAATCCAGTATAGGAAGCTCAGGACCCATCTGTTCACCAACGGCTCTCAAACCTGCAGACATGTTTGTTTTGTCCGCGGACAACGCCGAGGGCTACTCCTCGGAGTGCACGAATACCCCCAAGGATACAGTTGGTGGGGTCCGGCCCACTGAACAAAGTACCGTTTAGGGAGGTTTCTTTCGTATTGTGCTGCTCAGTCGAGCAATACCTTAGCCTTTTCAGGTGTATTAGGGCCTGACATGGAATGGTCGGGCAAGATCCATCTTTTCGTACTTGCGGCCTCTAGACCAATTACCTAGCAAACGTATCCTTTGATTTCATGATCTTCAACAACTTCATATTTTTGAGCTATTTCTTGTGTAGACTGAAGAATTTCTTCTGATAATGGGAGCCGCGGCTGGGCTAAAACACAGATAGACGGCAGGTCGGCATCCAAGCTTTGCCACAGTTAACCCACCTAGTAGTGTCAATCAAATAATGATGTACTCGTCTCTGCCATATTAGCCTGGATATCCCTGATAGAACTTGCTCTTTTTCCACTGAACTCTTCGTTCGTGTACGCTCATTCAAACAGATTTCTGACATGCTGGATGAGGTTAACTGATATTGAACTGCTGACTTCTATTTTGGCCAGAGCTAGGTTCAACAAGGGTCCTCTGATAACCCAAACAAGGGTGGCTTAACTTCAAAGGGTCGTTTCTCTGTGCCTATTCTCTGATCAGCGGTCCAATGAGGTTCAGGCGCGTCATAATCAATAAGAACTCCAGAGCGTTTATCAGGCACTTTTTTGAAGCCCACTCCCCACAGAATGGTCAGAGGGTGGAAGCACCCACACCATAGTTCTTGACACGTGTTACTGGAAAGTATTTAATTGCGTAGGTTTTATCAATGCTCACAATAAAGTCCCCCTTCAGCTTCTCTACTGACAGACGGAGCTCACATGACTTCGTCCCTACGCTAAGCAGGACGTGAACAGCGATTTCACTTTCATGACCATCTAAGCCGATAGCATCTGCTACATACCAAAAGATGAGGGTCGCATCTGTCCCATTATCTATTATCCATTCCAGTGACCCTGACGGGCCAGGCAGCCACACGGGGATGTAGCGGAAGCGGTGTCTTCGCAACTGCGGAGTCACAACTAACCTGTTGAACCTGGTCGAAGTTCGATGGGATCACTTGGCTATGTAATAGGCCATTAGAACGGCGTCCACATCCAGGTTTGTCACAGTGATCACCAGATCGACAAGAAGCAACTAAATGATTGAATTTCGAGCAGAGGAAGTACCGTTTGTGGAATCTTGTATATTACTGGCTTTCGGCAACTCACATGTGAGAAAAACTGCTGCTGTTAAACAAACCGTGGCCAGTAAGGCAAATCGGGCTCTGCTGGTTATTTCCATTTGGATAAACAGTTACTACGGTGAGGTGAGTCTAACTATAAATGGAGATGCAGTCTTTGCATCGGATTACATCATGCCCTCGGTGGCCTTCGTGTACAAACTGACCATATAGGCTACTGGCAGCTAAGGTTTTCTTTCTTCAAGCGAGGGCAGATTCCTAAAAGACCACTTGTTTCCGGACTCAGTGAGGCTGTTAGCAATGTCCTCCCATTCCTTTTGCAGAGCTTCATGTTACCTATCGACCTAATTTACGCGGTTGTTTGCACAGTTTAGCTCAGTCGTCTTGCTAAACTGGATCACGGTGGCTAAACGTGTTTTTATTTTTCTAGCTAGACGACTGAGGCCCTCAGTGTCTTCAGGATCATGTTTGGGCACATCATTTAGGTTCTTAATTACATCCTGAACGATGTCGCGAGGTCGACCAGACTTCTGTTTGAGGATATTCATCACTTCTTCAAATCCCACTTCCCTGGGCAGAAGAGAGCAACGCTAGATAGTTTCTTCATCGTGGCAGCCACAGTATTACAGCAGATATGTTTCACCCATCTTCAGTTGGGTTGTCAGCCGTATTACCCCGAAAGTTCATCACAAACCTATGGAGGTTATGTGGGAACCAATCAAAGGGGTCAGCTCTAGCCTTTGGTAGGACCACCCCCATGGTTAAGGACATCATGGAAGATTCCATTCCACGTATTGCTTCTCCTGACGATTCACCAGTTTCTAAAGTTAATTCGTTGTCACTTTTGGTGCACTTATTATCAAACGGAGTCACCTGGACATGCGCAAGCTCTTTTCAAATTCTAACCAGTTTCTTAGTAACCTGAGCCCTTTCCCTTCCAGCATCATCTCTTGCTCACACCTGTCAATCTTTTTCCCGGTCGTACCTGCTTGAACCTTGAGGGCAACCTTATCACAAAAATTTGAGTTGTTTGCCTTGCGCGCAAAACAACCAGCCATGTCAGTCAGGGGGTCTCCATCCATCACAGCACCCAAAATTTCAGGCTAGCAGAATGCAGCTACCCAATTTTAGCAGAGCCGCAAAAGTTAGAAACAAGAGTATAAAGAGAGCGAACTTTCTCAGCTGTGGTGGCAGTAAACCATTCATCTCCACTTGGAATCACTGTTTTTGCCAGGAGACGAACCAGTACATGGAGATTTTTCTCCAAAGACCCCTGCCACCCATGTTTGGGGCTTACCTGGAGTCATCGTGTTCACCCTCGAAGCAATGGCAAGTGAGAGGTACTCCACACTGTTGAGTGTGGGTTGAAAAACCAAGTTTGATCAACCCGTGGCCCAGTGTCGGGGGTAGCTTTCATCTAGTCGGTCTCGCTGGCTAGCAAAACGGTATGACAATGGTAGTCAGGAAACCGTCCGCCCCGAGTATTCAGCCGAATGTCAGAAGGCCGTCGTAAAGTTGAAAATCACCAAATATTTCGTGGCACGGTACTGCACAATTTACAGTTTGTATATATCTGAAAAAACTCCAATAGTTTTCCCTTGAATCAAATAATCCAAGAACCAAAGTGGAAAACAAGGCGGCATCAATAAGCAACAGTCAGGCTTCAGCCGCCAAAGTCAGACAGTGACGATAAGAGCGACTCAGTAAAACAATCATTGAGCTGGTCAGCCAAATTGTGGAGTAACATGAGAAAAAAGGTTCATTGACACTTCACCTACCGATCGTCAGGCCGTCAACCACAAACAAAGTCAACACCTATCTCGGACAGCTCACCCACTGCCCCACCTGCTCCTAACTTCTGATTAGTCGTCCTGGGTCGACACCTGTTAGTCCCACTAACGACTCCCTATAACGGGTTGCAAGGCCAAACTACACGGAGGATGCAGCTGCACCCCTCAAAAGGAGAACCAGAGGCGGCTACCAGCGGCTGCAGCCAACGAGGATTCCCGAACTTGTATTAGCTGCATGTATCTAAGTTTATTCCATATATTAGACTTCTACATTGTTCAGTATTGCATGACTGTGCGATCACGTAGAGTATCACGACAGTGGAGGCTGCAGCCCGCATTGCGCCCGTATGCAACCGTCATTCAAATATCCGTCCACGCCTCGAGGTTCATTTTTCCTGCGTTTTTGATTTCTAGCTCCTCCCTCCGGGCAGATACACATGGATCTCCCGGATCATTCTTGTATTCTCATTCTTTCCCAATGGCTTATAGCTCTCACTCTTTCCAAAGTAGTCTGTGTCTATGTTACCAGATTTGATTCCTTAGCTGGCATCATCCCATGCTGCCTCTCTCAATTCTTATGTTTCCAGACACCAAATAAGGGTATCTTGTTTGGTGTCTTAGGGTGATCCGGAGATAATACCTGCGAACTATCTGGCCCACACTTCCGAATGAAATTCTTATACTAGACCATCATTCCGTCCCTCACTCACTGACTCTTTACCCCAAAATCCCTCTCAACCTTCTAGACCACTCCATCTGTACGGCTACGTGATCCCGACCAACTTCACCCGTGCAAGCCCCGCCGGTGCGGGGCACGGTGAGATCCACCTCCTTGGCCGGTGCACATGGAGCGTGCAGGACGTCTGCAAATATGTGCGGGAGGAGCTAGGTTTGAGGATATCATCTCCAGCCTCCATAAGTGGTTTTTACGTTGTGTCCAGCGCACGGTCAGCCCCACCCACTAGCACTGGCTGCGAACTAAAAGAGCAAAAACACCATCCATATTCTGAAAATGCAGCAAATGTGCTGCTGTCTCCTCCTGCTAATATGGACTTTCCATCGTGCTCGCTTCCAAATTCGTCAGCACTACTTGCTGCTTTTTACGCCAGGCAAAAATTACTTTCCTTGGTGCATACTCATCGCACACTTACAAGCCCATCAACATTCTCGGCTCGTTGTTCCCTGTTTACTTCCCCACGGTTTCGTGCCAAACTATTCACCAGTCTTATTCGTAAACTTAACCATTTTCTAAGGTAAAGATCATCCCCTTTCGCTACTATTGCTGATATACTCGAAAACTAACGCAGTTGGTAAAGATATTCGCTTTCGCACCACAATCTCTAAACAGTATGTGTTGCTGCGGAGCTTATCTCTGGAGATTCCCAATACTCAACAATTCTGTGATTGTTTGCCTTCTCTGTCAGTTCCGCTGTTTGCCCACTTGGGGTTGTTCCACTGAAATATCCTCACCTTGCAAGGCATCATGTCCGGCATACGCACATCTTAAGAGCACTTGTACCGCGGAGTTCTGTTCTGTCGCCATCAAGTGGCCCGCCTTCTGTAAAGGACATAAATTGGTAGCCTCTTACCCGTCACTCCATCACTTTTGCCAGCCGTTTTTTCTGCTGTTGTAGTTAAGCCCCACCCATCGAATTATTGCCAGTTCTCATTTTCATGTGATTGCTATGTATTCACTTCTTCTAAAAGCAAACAATCCGCTCAAAGTCTATAAGTTTTTACCTGGCCACTTCTGTCACCATCGTTTTGGCAATCACAGTCCTGTATGTTGTCTGTTTGCTGTATAACTGCCCCAACCGATATACTGTCACTGAACTTTACAACTGTAATCCTCGACTTATTTTTATTGTTTTTTAAGCGCAATACCAGCTATTCTCACCGTCCATCTTGACATCGTGAACCCCCTAATATATATTGCGAAGCTCCATTGCTTGCTTACCTCTACTTCGGGAATATTTCTTTTTCACGGTAGCTATGTATCCCTCAATCCAGTGTTACCCCCCGGCGGGACAGTCTTCTCTCCGTAGGATTTGTGTGAATCTCCACTATTCTCAGTCCACTCCACGCTTTGGCAGAATAAATACGCCTTACTTTCGGTCGGCTTGACCACCTGGCCTTGGGTCTAAATTTGCCGGTCCGCACCACACAAATGACTTAAATGCTTTCTCTTGCATTCAACCACGTGCACATAACTGAACAATCCTCCTAAAATTCTGATTCGGCTTTCAGTTGTACTGTTTGATATAGCATCGCAGCATGCCTTGACGTTATCCAAAATAAACTATTATTATTTTCACAGCGCTCAAACACAGCTCTCAGTGGATCTCGACTGAACTCATTTGAATCCGGAAGCTGAAACTTTCACAAAGGCAATAACAACCGCATGCCAACGAAGTTGTGGCATGCCCGAACAGAGACAAACCCCAAAATACAGCCGCAACTGCAGAGTAGCGAGCAGGATCTACCCAGGCTGGGTTCAGTTTGGAGAAAGAAGCAACTTGACAACCGAAGCACAGCTGCCAGTTTGAGTCATGGAGAACGGCTTATGCTGACTTCCGAGTGGTGTTCAACCTCGGCGGAAATCATGGAAGAAGTCTCCCGGCACAAAAGCCGGCGTAGTCAATACGAACTGAAACCCAACGGCGTCGGCCCTCAAGGGGGAGACCACTGCTGTGCCACCGGTGATGCACAAATACGACGACTAACAGTTCTGTTCATCTTCGTGATCACCCAATTTATTGGCTCCAAGTTCTCCGTCTGTGTACACTGTCAGCCCGCAGTTGCGTTCCTCCAGTGCACGGTATACCGCCCCAGCATTTCGAGTTCACATTTTAGAGCTTCCAAATGTAATCGTTATCGTGTCACGAGCCGATGACCAGGGATTATAGACTAAAGAAGGGAGTAGGCTCGGAAGTAAAATGAAAGCGACTTATTGATCCATTTCCTGAATTCATCTTGGACGGGTTGTTTGTGGGTATCATTACAATTTGCCGCATTTGATCGAAGGGGTGGATCAACCATGTAGAGTTCGTAGAGAGGACATACCACCGTAGAGAGCAGCAGTGTCACACGTGCACCGAGGCTAAAACACCCAACTTGGAGGGGATCCCGGGAGACCGGTGGACATGGACTCCCATATAAGTGCACTAAAGCGCAGACAATCAGGGCTCAGGAGTCTGGAAAGTCAGAATATGGGTTCGATATTACCCGGATGGCGAGGAAGGGTCCAAGGTTGTTCTTGAACGAGAAACAGTCCAAAGCAGCGGTGCTTGTCTCGGTGAGCTTGATAAGAAACGAAAACGGTCAACAATATGAAGGCAACTTGCTGAAGACGGAAGTATTTTGAAGTACTGCCAGGAGACCCACACGGTGGACAGAGCGGGGCGAAGACCGTCTCAAGGGTATTCCGGGCCTGGTACGATGGGGGAGGTGGTGAAAGCTACGGACGGTTTTCTACAGACCCTGAAAGCACCCGACTGGGAGAACGCCCGATGTAACAGCCGGTCGTGGAAAATCCCCCTATTTCCCTCGCGATTCAGTGTTTTTCCCAACATCACTCATTTGCCTACACTGCTGACTTGTCCTTACGAACTGGATGTTTTTCTGGACCAATTGTTGTTTGTTCGTGCCCAGAGCGCTACTTTGGCACATCCTTGTTCAGAACCTGCGTGACGCACGTGCTGTTTGCTCACACGCTGCTATTCGGTTTCTGGTTGTTGAGTCCTTGTGATCGTTTTATTGAGGTTTGTATATTTTGTATGTCATTGTTCATGTAATAATCTAGTATCGTAGAATATCGCGGATAATCGTCTTTTGATTTCGGGATCCGTTGCGAATTTGGCTACGCATTGCTCAAACGTTCGTTACAATACTCAATAAATCAATTTGGAACGAGGAAAAAACACGCAAAATGCCAAGAAAAGGATCGAAAACATTGGAATCCGGATAGGAAGTAACACAGCCAGTATCTGGGGAGGTTTTGGGTACATATGATTTTTTAGTTAATGCTAGATCGCCTAGTCCTGTCAGTGCTAGTTCATGTGGTAATGAGAGCAATATTGATAGTGAGGATGTCGATTTATATCGGCTGAGAATACTAGACCTAGAGCAACAGTTACTATCGGCTAGACTACAGACGTAGGAAGCAGAGAAGAAGTGTACACAGAAAGAGCGAGAGCGTGAGACCAGCGACTTCGACACTTCCGATAGATCAGAGTGCAATAAGGTAGGAAACCCCACGCCGGTCGCCGACTACAAACCACCATCGATCGGTCTGCCTAGAGTGGAGCTAACGGTTTTCGACGGGCGAGCTGAGCAATACTGCAAGTTTGTCAAGCAGTTCGAGACGTTCGTTGAAAATGAGGTAACCGACCCTGGGCAAAGGCTTCTCTACCTTACTCACTACTGCCGAGGCCGAGCGCGAGAAGCTATCGACGGGCGCACCATGCTCGACCCGGAATAAGGCTACACAAGGGCAAGGAAGATCCTAAGGGACTTGTTTGGCCAACCTTTCAAAGTAGCCCGTAACCTAATAGAGGGCGTGATGGTAGAGGCAAAGACAACCAAGAGCGACGTCTACACCATGACCGACCTGGTGATTAAGATGCAAAACTGCTCAATAGCCCTCGGCCATTTAGGTCACAGGGCTGACCTAGACGCCATGCTCACTTTGGAAGGCATAGTCCGTCACCTCTCTCCCGAACTACAGGGTCGGTGGGCGGAAGAAGCTGAACGGATAAGCCGAAGCGACGGAGAAGCCAACTTCGAAGACCTGACTGAATACTTAGACAGGCAAACGAAGATAGATGACAGCAGATTCGGCCGACTCGTCCGGGACAGCAACCGAGCAAACAAGCCCGGTACTAGCCAAGTCCAAACCATTGTACGGGAACATACAAAGTACCAGCCTTGGACCAACACACACGTCATTTCACGAGATGCTACGGCGAAACCTAATTGCAGGTCCTGTAGTACTAGCCATGGCCTACCAGAATGCCCCAAGTTCGGCAACGCCACAATAGACGAACGGTGGGGAATGGCGAGGATGGCAGGAGCTTGTTTCATCTGTCTCAACATCACGCACCGGGCAGCAGCCTGTAGAACAAGGAATCGATGTGGTTACGAGAGCTGCACGGGCAGACACCATCGGCTGCTGCATCAGGTGAGAGTAACCATATCAGAGGCGAGTACCAAGCCCAGCGTGATTTGTTCAACTTCACAATCTGCCAGTAAACCGGTACGTTTAGGCGTAGTGGCCGAGGGAGTAGTGACTCCGACTGGGATAGTCAAGGCGTTGGCTTTCTTTGATAGTGGATCCGACACCACTTTAGTGAAAGAGCGGTTTGCCGACAAACACCAACTGGCTAAATGTGCGACGTCGTTGGCAGTGAGTACGGTAGGCGGAACACAGGTAATGACTGCCGGTAGATTAAGGCTGCAACTCATCTCTCTAGACACTAACGAGGAAGTTGAACCAACGGAGGCATTCACGTTAGCGGATCTCCCTATGCGAGCACCAAGGTCGGTGAACGCAATCTTGACAAGGTGGCCCCACCTGCAGGATATAACCGTTGTAGACTGGGAAGATGATGAGGTGGATCTCCTCATCGGCTGCGACGTGCCGGAGGCGCATTGGGTGCTTGATCAGAGAGTGGGCGACCGCCAGGCACCTTATGCCGTATGCACGGCTCTGGGATGGATGTTATACGGTTCAGCAGGGGTACGCGGTTCCGTGAATTACTTATCCGCCGAAACGGACCGCATAGAGTATCATCTGCAACGGCTGTATGAAAAGAAGTTTCATGACTTTGGAGACGAAAGACCTACGTTGTCTCGAGAGGATCACTTCGCTCTACAAACGGTGCGGCAAGGCACTAGAGGCCTCAAAAACAGTTCGAGGTTCCCCTCTATGGCGCACATTGGTCAACCCGTGGACTGACAACAGAAATTATGTTCTCCAACGATTACTATGACTAAAAGAACGCTTCATTCGAGACCAGAATCTGTGGGAATGATACGCGGATTTGATGAAGCGAAACGAGGCCCTTGGTTACGTTGAAAAGGTGCCTGTCAACACCGACAGCAAAAGGGGTATCTGGTATTTACCTCACCACCCGCTTATCAACCCCAAGAAACCCAATAAACTGCGGGTGGTTTTCGACTGTGCGGCCAAGTTCCAGGGCAAGTCGTTAAACGATCGCCTACTACAGGGGCCTGACTGGACCACACCACTGATCGATGTTTTGTGCCGTTTCAGAGTGGGTAAAGTGGCTTTGTCTGCTGACATTAGAGAAATGTTCCATCAGGTGAAGATTCCGGTAGGAGAACGAGATGCTTTGCGTTTCCTGTGGTGGGAAGAGAGCTACCGGGACAACGCAGTGGTGAATTATAGGATGACCGTCCACCCCTTCGGAGCCATATCGTCACCATTTTAAGCAAACTACGCCCTCCGAGAATCAGCCAACAAACATGGCGATCTAGTACATCGGACGGTGGTAGAAAGCGTCAGCAGGAACTTCTACGTCGACGACTACCTTGGGTCATTCGATGATGTGGAATCAGCTCTAGAGCAGTTCAGGGGTCTGCTGAGATTGCTGGAAGAGGGCGGCTTCCATCTAACTAAATGGATGTAGAACGCTTCAGAAGTGCTGAAAGTCATCCCGTATCACGAAAAGGCCGGAAGGGTAAGAGATTTGGACGGATCTCCACTTCCTATCGAGCGCACTTTAGGGATACAATGGGACGCGGAAACGGACGATTTTGTTTTCGAACTAAACGTTTCCGAGCTGCCAATAACCCGTCGTGGCATACTATCTGCCGTCTCAAGTTTGTTCGACCCGCTCGGTTTCGTCTCACCATGGCTGCTACCCGGAAAGATCTTTCTGCAGCGGCTGTGCCGTAAGAAAGTTGATTGGGACCAGTCACTGGACCAAGAGGACCGGTTGGACTGGGAAGAACTTTTGAACACATTGAAGAAATCAGGGGACATAAGAATCCCAAGATGTTTGACTCCTGGGCATACGACACAGACTGGAGAACTACATGCCTCATCCGATGCATCCAAAATCGGTTATGGAGCTGTGGTGTATGGACGATGGTGCGCAGGAGATGGACAATATACCACGAGGATCCTGTTTGCCAAAGCTCGCGTTGCTACACTGAAGTCGGTTTCAATCCAACGCCTTGAACTCAGCACAGCCGTGTTGGCAGTCAGGGTGGTGCAAGCTGTGAAGAGATGTTTCGATCTCTACATTTGGTCGGTGAGCTTCTGGACGGATTCAACGATAGTACTTTACTATATCAACAACGTCCGGAGCCGGTTTAGTACTTTCGTTGCTAACCGGCTCACGATTATTCACGATGAATCAGCCACGCACCAGTGGAGTCATGTCAGGTCTGGCGATAATCCAGCCGACCTGTGCTCCCAAGGTGAGAACGACTTCTGGCAACTAGACACGTGGACGAGAGGGCCAAACTTCCTGCACTTGCCCGAACAGGACTGGCCCGTGTTCGAATTGAAAACCCCTACGGAAGTGGAACTGGAGATCAAAGGCGTAGTGATGGTGGCCAACGTCGTCGAAGCGACATCCATTCTATCGGGACTGGTCAGGTTTTCTTCCTGGATGAAGACGCTTTGTTTGCTAGTTTGGTTAACCAGGTTCAAGATAAATTTACTAGTCATGAAAGGGCTACGGCCCTCAGGCCGGATACGAGTCGGCCCGATAAGTCCCGATGAGCTACAAGCGGCAGAGTACGATATTTTCAGAATGATACAACGCGAGGCTTTCGCCCGAGAACTCAAGAAGGCGGAAGAAGTGGGGCCGACCAATAAAGACATGCCATCTCCAAGAGGCGAGCTGAAGCGTTTAAACCCCAAACTCATCGACGGACTGCTGCGGGTAGATGGTAGGCTGACCAAGACCCAACTGAACTTCGACACAAAGTATCCTATACTGCTGCCTGCGAGATAACCTGTGGTAGAGCTAATGATTCAACACGTTCACGCCGTGGAGGGACATGCAGGGGAAATTCACGCGAAGAGCGTCATCCGAAAGCGCCTTTGGTTGTTGAGAGGACGAGAGACTGTAAAACGCGTAATTCGACGGTGTGTGCAATGCAGGAGACGCAATGCCACAGCAGGCAAACAACTCAGGGCCCCACTACCAGAATGCAGGGTGACTGCGGGTTAGTGGCCGTTCAGTGACACCAGGTTGGACTATTTCGGGCCCTTGTGGATCAAGTGCGGGAAAAGATTAGAAAAGCGATATGGATGTATCATGACGTGCATGAAATCACGTGCGGTACACCTAGAAGTCGCACATTCGATGACGACCGATTCGTTTCTACGGGCCTTGCAAAGATTTATCAACCGAAGAGGCGTACCGGCCGATATATACTCAGATAATGGATCGAACTTTGTGGGCGCTCACCGGGAATTGCAGCGTTGGCACAAGAACATAAACAGGGACGAACTGCAAGATCGAACCGTGGCCCACGGCATACGATGGAATTTGAACCCCCTACAAGCCAGCCACCGAGGCGGTGTATGGAAACGCATGGTCCGGTCCGCCAGACGGGTATTGCTGTCAATCATGGAGCAGCAGCCGCCTGACGACGAGACGCTAAACACCGTCATGACTGAGGTGGAGAGAATCCTGAACAACCGCCCCCTGGATCCAGTAGTGAACGGCAACCTCACCCCCGTGGCACTCACCCCGAACGACTTATTGACGTTAAGGTCGAACGAGGGTTTCCAAGGGCCGGTAAACCTTCGTGGGAGCTACCTCCACGGATGGAAGCAAGCGAACTATCTGGCCAAGGTCTTCTGGAGGCGATGGCTGCGGGAGCATCTACCGGCTTTGCAGACTCGACAGAAGTGGCTGGTGAAAACAAGGCCATTCAAAGTTGGGGACGTGGTTATGATCGCCGACGAACGCGCACACATCAGCACTTGGTCTTTGGGAGTGGTTACTGAAACCATCGAAAGCACTGACGAAATGATAAGAACGGTGAAGGTGAAGACAGTTAACGGAGTGCTCATTCGTGACATACGCAGTAATAACCTACTCGAGAGCGAAGGCGGAGGAGCTGATAACCCTGTGGCCCCGTAGACCTTTTCACACTAGTCGTCGAGGCGGATAAAGAAACACTATATATACCACACGGTTTCTGTCAATCACGTTACAGTGCTCGCGGTCTTTCGTTGACATTACAGAAGGTTCTTTCCGATGTATGGTGATGAATGCGATCCCATTGTACATCCCGATACATACACGCATGCACGGCGCACTCTACATCCCGTTAACCCATCAAACATGTGACAGTCTTCGTTGTTTTGCTTTTTGTTGACGTTACCGAATGCCCCTTGAATATGTGGAAGTAGCGGAGCTCAGGTCACACACACTGTCTTTTGTTGACATTGCAGAAAGTCCTCCTTTGATGTGTAGTCATACCTGTGATTTCATTGTACACCTCGGCACACACACACACATTCACACACACTCAAGCACATACATGCAGGACGGGACGGCCCCTTACGAGGACAACGTCTATGTGACCATTCACGCCCGCCATCGGTCATTTGGTCTTGTGGAAGATGTAGACTAGCCTCACGTCTATGTATCCAATGGATTAGGTGCGACCAGTAGTAGAACATTGAGGACGAGCATTAGACGCGCGCACTGACAGCAGGGCCTAGGCAGGTAGGAAGAATCAGTACCTTTATACCGAACCTTTGACTTTGCTAAGGATCCAGGAGGATTTTGGTGGGCGGTGTAACAGCCGGTCGTGGAAAATCCCCTCTATTTCCCTCGCGATTCAGTGTTTTTCCCAACATCACTCATTTGCCTACACTGCTGACTTGTCCTTACGAACTGGATGTTTTTCTGGACCAATTGTTGTTTGTTCGCTCCCAGAGCGCCACTTTGGCACATCCTTGTTCAGAACCTGCGTGACGCACGTGCTGTTTGCTCACACGCTGCTATTCGGTTTCTGGTTGTTGAGTCCTTGTGATCGTTTTATTGAGGTTTGTATTTTTTGTATGTCATTGTTCATGTAATAATCTAGTATCGTAGAATATCGCGGATAATCGTCTTTTGATTTCGGGATCCGTTGCGAATTTGGCTACGCATTGCTCAAACGTTCGTTACACCCCAGGCCACTTGGCATACTCCCCACCAATCTCACATGGAAGGTCACCATACTAGCTCGCCCTTGATCTATCGGTTTAACAGATGCCTTATGAAGCCAGAACTACAAGTTGGATAACAGAGGGCAGGGGAGGTGGCCATTCGCAAGGGCGGTGGAAGGGACAACACGGATAACTACCGGTGTGCTGAAAGTTCCTGCTGTACCACATTGCTGGCGCCTTCTGATTAATCAGAAGGTGACTTTCCTTTGGCATACTGTAAACTGAGAGGTCTCACTGGTGCAAGAGGCCATAAAAACCACCCAAGAATTACTAATAATGAGGATTTCCTTGTTACAATCTGTAACAGTATGCTGGTTGCCTTTCCAGAAGAGCTGACTTTTGACTTACTGGTAACTGAACCTGAAACGAATATGTTAGTATATCGTATCAGACGGCTCAACTGCCTGCTAATTCGTCTCCGGCGCACCTGGTGATGTAGGAACCGGATCAACCGTCTTTGAACTGGAGGATGTGGCCGGGGTGAAGATTTACGGGCACTATCCGCGATGAAGAGTGAACCAAAGGTTATTGAACTTGCGTTGTTCCATAACGCAATTGAACCAACGGCGCTCCCCATCAATTTTTACTTCCATATGATTTCGATGAGGACAGTGGAGACTGAATGAAGGTTACGCCCAAACTCCAAACCCATTGTCTTGGTGAGTGCCCAAAACCTGTTGCGGTTTTCTTTTGACCAAAAAAGCACCAAGGCCTGGCAGATCACTCGATTATTTTGTTTTGTCGGTAAAACACTTGCACGATCAAGTGAATTCCGCACCTACCTGGAAGTAAGCCGCGTGCCTTGATGAGCTCAAGACAGAAGATGGGCAGATTTTTCGAAGCGAGCTTTTGGTGATACAAAAAGCCCCTGTAAAACAGGCTGTGCTTCGGTTACACCCTTTACACGCGGTTGCCAGTGGATGTATCACCATGCTTCGGGTTCGAAGTATGCCCCCGACTACGGTGAGAACAAACCAAGATGAAGGCGCACGACCTTACCTTCCTGTGCCAGTTTGATGGGCCCAGAAGGTGCAGCGCCTTAAGCGATCGAGTTGAAACTGGAAAAACTGATAGCGGTGCGAAAAAGGCTCCACGGTTAATGCATTAATTCGCTGCATTCACTCAGACCAGGCAACAGTCTGTATTCAATCAAATGAACGGACAAGAAAATCCTGGGCGAAAGAAGGTGCGCTACCGTTAGTAGCCAAAAAGTCATACATGTTACTTTCTGGAAGTCGTTTGATAAGGGAGTGCATCTCAGTAAGTCAAAAGAAGGTGACGACTAGGAGAAGGAAGCCGGTGGAGTTGGCAAGGTGGGAGAAGACGACGGAACCTAAAATGATGATGACGAGGCCGTTTCAAATAACACCAAACATTCATCCGTCAAACAGGAGCGTTCGCAGTCTAGAACTCGGAGCAGGCAGAGTTAATAGCGGGCAAGCAAGTAAAAGTTGCTCAAAAGGGGAAGGATGTGTACAGTATGCTTTCGTTTTGTTAAGTCGGTGGCGTTGCCTCCTTGACCAGAAAGAGACTTTTGCTTTGCACGTCCTAAATGGAGCAATCTGATGGTGCAGGATGCTCCGAAAACCACCGAATTATTAAGGGTGGTGGGATATTTCCGGTTGCAAACTGTAACAATATAGTGATTGCTTTACTCGAATAACTCAGTTCTACCAGGTGGCCTCTGGGTGTTTCATCACTAACATAGCAGATAATCGCGTTTCACCGGAAGTACACATGTGAGGCCGCTTGAGGTAAATTACTGAATAGCAGCTGACCAGCATGGCTGCTCAAAGAGCTTTCCCCTCCTCAGGAATATCCTAAGCTTTCCTGACGAGGCAACCAGGAGGCTGCTTTCGTCCGAGAACATCCTTGAAATCTGGAAATAACTCGCGAGTACAATGTTCGTTGATACCGTATTTATTGTCTTCAACTGCGCCACTTTGCGTTTCGAAGCCTCTAGCAATGTTGATCACGGGCTGTTGCCCAAAACCTTGGGGAGAGTGGCAGATAGGGGCCACAGCGCTAATTGGCTGATTTCAAACCTATTTATGTAACCACCCATTTTACGTCAAACGTGGGAACTTTATATCCATATCGGCGTCATCCAGTGCCATAAGCCAAATACTGACGTCGGAATTAGTAATCCTACTGTTAGATATGAATGGCCTTTCGGGGGCCCTGCGGTCCCAAGGTTTTCTTTTGCCGGAGAGCGTGAACATTCTGGTGTCCTCCAAAAGAGCCCGGGTTAGAAAGTACGGAGATGCTCTCTACAAAATGGCGGTGGCCTTGGGCATAACCTCAAAGATATTTGAGTATACACGGCTGCTAGCCGGGGGTCTGGAGTTATCCTTTACCTGAACCCAGATAATCCCAAGCCAACTGCCTGGAAAGCAGGTTTTGGGGCTTAGGGATAATCGTCACGGTCAACCTCAAGGGTCGGTGCAATGTTTATTTGCAGCTAATTACATTAGTAGGGCTACTCATCGGTTTGGCGCTGCCGCTTACCCGATGGACCTAAGTGTGGTCTACTGTTTCAAGAGGCCACGATGTGACAGCACAACGTGGATGTGGTCCAAGCCAAGGCTCCCAGATGGTGGGGGAAGCCCGTAAACCTTCTGGGGTCAAAAAGAGGTCGAGTCACCAGAATCGGTATTACGGCAGCTAGTAGCTAAGTTGCACGAACCCCAAAACCAAAACGAGATTGATTAGTAACGTTCCATGAAACCGCAAAGAGGTGCACAGCTGTACGCAGAGTTCACGTAAACGACCGATGCGACCCAGATACAAAACCGAGGTCTGCTCTCCAGCGGTCCGGGCATGACAGTTAAAACGTTTTATTGCAGAGTTCAAATGTCCCACTCAAGAAAGAGTAAACAAGAAGAGCGCAGAAGTCCCTAGCAATATTATGCCGAATACAGTCAAATCAGCGGAGCAGTTAGAATGTTGTGGAGCCTTCAACAAATAGTCCTTTTGGGCTGTTACAAGGGAAATTCACAGTCTGTGGGGATTGACTTGCGCTGATGGGCTATTATCCATAAATGGGTCCTCCCTAAGGTGCGAACATGCAATGAGAGACTTGACAGGAACGGTGAAGCAACCGTGAAGACCAGGGCGCGAACATGCTACTGCTTTTGCATAACGGACACCGTACCGTCTGAGGGCGCGGGCCAAGACTCTCCAAGCCAAGGACTAAGGGGAGAATCAAAGTCTCCTTATTCTCATAGAGAGTAACAAACAACGGGACTGAGCTTTGTGCAGACGCAGTTGAAGCAAACATTGCCCTTGTTTATTTGAAAAAGTTGGGCATGTTGTGGACAAATGGTTTCTCGGACTTTCCATGAGACAGCTCAAGTCACTTGAAAGCTACCACAGGCTAACGGGTTCCCTAACCTTCCACTTTTACCTTTCTAACCTCTAATTGTCATTATACGATTCCTTAAATTATGTGGGATATCTTCCAAGCATCAAGAACTTTTTCACTACGCCAGAAGATGCTTCAGTCCAACTTTGGAAACTGTATTCAAAATCGGTCACCATTTTTCACGAGAGAGAAGCGGGCGCAGGACACTTCCACAAAAATTGTGAAGGAGGTCTTCTTCGAACCGTTTGCAAAGAACAAAAGTCAGTTTTGGCCTAAAAAGGATTCCTAGTTTATGAGGGGTACTAAATCAGATAATCCCCCTAAAGTTTTCCACCCCGCACTGATGGGCGGCTTGAGTGATCGGGAGCTTGAACTGAAAGAAAGCAAGATATAATCTGGGGTCCAAATTCTTCGCAAATCGGGTAGTGATTTCCTGGAGTATTGCGCCCCTGATAGTCATCTGTTGTAATATCGCCTTCCATTTCAAGCGCAGGCTGGACTAAGTATGATCAGATCCCATCCCCTGCTGTCAGAAGAATAAAGGCGGCTAAGCTGAACGTTGAAATAAGGCTCTTGATGGTAATGAGTTCTAACTCCTGTTTCAATTCCTCAGTCTGGAGGAAGTTCCAAAATACTAATGAAAAGGATACTGTGTTGCCTTCTTAGTCGACCTCGAGATGCATGTCCTCTAAACGCTTAGTAAAATAAGGAAGCTTCGGAGCCTAGACCTCAGAACTGTGAAAAGGTAGGGTGCGATAATAACCTGTCAAAACGAGAGAAGTAATGGTAAAACTAGTCCTGATGGATGGAAGGGAAAATTAACGACTTTAAGCTAATGAATGAAAAAGTACGAGTTTACACTGATAGCTGCTACATAAGGTGATGCAGGTACTTGCCTCTGGTCACCATAATAAGCATCACGGCATATACTTTGAAAGGACTCAACCTATCACTGGTCTTCGGCCTGCTTGGATTTACAAGGGACATTTGGCAACGGTTGATTTCGCGTGTGGCCTTGTAAGTGGTACCATAACACGGCGAAGTGGTTTCTTCACTGAGAACATTCTCCTATGACCAGGGCTTCGTTGTCCAGGTTTTCCTCTTTGTTCCAATACCGCTTTCTCGTATTTCTTTACCTCTGCAGAAGCCACCGACTCAACGATTCGTCAAGTCAATTCGTTGGGGGTTGGATTTAGAGCTTTCCTTCAGTGAACTTCAGACGAAGCCCTTCGGGCCTCAGCGGCTTGCAGCCTGCCTTCTTGTTAACCCGACAAATCAAAGACCTGTGAAGGATCATGGATGCTGGTCAGATTTCTTTTCGGGAGAAGCTGCGGTCTCCGGGGCTTCAAGGTGCATACTACCGCACTCTCTCTCCTCAAGTAATCTCTGGCTCATCTAAAAATGTAACCGAGTAGGATTGAAGGCAAAAGTGAAAAATTTGGTTATACAGACGAGGAGAAGAGAGAAAACAAAACGAAACGTTCAGAACTGAGGAACTTTTGGAGTAGTATTGAGGTTGAATAGTCTGATAAACACTTTTGGTCACTTTGTAGAGAGGTTACAAGGTGGTTAAAGAAAAGCGAAAAGTGTAATGCTCGAGGACAGCCCATTTGGAGTGGGCCAGCCTGGGAAGCACGGAAGCCCATTTTGCGTCTTGTCGGGCCTCCAGCCGCATTACGGTGATTGTTTCTACCACGTTTCCCCATGAATTATTTCAATCTCCTACACTTCAAAATTTTATTGGGCTGACTGCCGTGTTTTGTGGAGCAAGTTGTTTCATGCGCAAGTTTTTTGTCCGTGGAGTGTATTATTTCGAATAAAATTTAGTATCGGCTGACTTGGCAGCACCAAATAATTCATTTAACCAATGGCCGTGATTCAGTCGCTCTCCTTTCTCCCCCCTCTATTGAGTGATTCGGATGGCCTGGTCCGTTGTTATCTGAAATGCCTGGTGCCCCGGAAGAGTCTGGTAAGTATTGGCTGGGCCTACTTCAGGACCTTCTTTTCGTTAAGGAGCGCCCGCTCCTAAGCCTGAACTCGACGGCACACCTGAGGCTTCATAAAAGACTTGCACAGTGCACCAATATTTCCGCATCAATGAATTGGTAAGGCCTTGTACAAGGCAGGGACTTCCTTCCGACATTTCGCTCCAGGCGATTATATATAAAATACTGGGTGACCGAGCGTATGTGCAGATATAGATAGCAATGAGCAAGTGTTCAATATATCTGGTAATTTGACGGCATGTTTGAACTTGGTGAACACTGTCCGTTGTGTGACCGACGGTAATTGTGAAATGTGCGACAACATGGCATAAATATAAAGGTGTGAAAAGGTCGGGGACTGGGACTACTAGGAGCCAGTTCCAACAACTCCCATAGTTCACACTGACGAATTAAGAGGGCGGTAGCTGATGACGTCAGGAGCCACGACAACTCGATCAATAAAGCCGGAATTGCCCAAAAACCTCATTCCGTGCCACGGTTGTTATTGCCATGGCCGTGACAAGCGATTCTCTTATGGTTCCCACGCACAACTTCTTCCCACCCACCTTCACATTTTCTCACCCATGTTGTTGCAAATTTCACACTTACCGTCGTTCACATAACGAACAGCATTCATCAATTTGAAGTATGCTGTCAAGTTACCAGGCATGCTGCACACTTACTCACTAACTGCTATCTGTATTTCATAAATACTCGCCTTTACCCAGTACCTTATATGTAAGCGCCCAAAGTGATGTATTGGGAAGGACTTTATCCACGTTATCAGGCTTTTTATGGATCCCCTGATTAGTCCTTTCGTGTCAGGTGAAGCCCTTGCTGGAAAATTTTGGTTGCGGCCACCAAGCAGTTTTGGAGGATTAGGCGGAATCCAAAAAGCATACCGCGATACCGGTCTACTGGTCTGATGTCTTCACTGAGTGGGGACCCCTAGAGGTAGCTCAAGAAGATGGACCCTAACTAGGGCCAATCTTTGGCTTGTTCAACGTTTACTCGTTTGTTGTCAGCTTAACACGACCGGTCGGATGTCATAAACTGAGCAACTCTCTACATATCGCAGAATCAGAGGCAAAACTTTCAAGCTTGAATCATCGGGAAAAAGGAACATTGGAGCACTGCAGGTGGTCAGTTAGACCATTTACGTGGGTGAGGGGCGGCAGTGGCCAAAGACGACAGGATAGGGAGGTTCAGCCTAATATTCATCCGGTTCATTGATCACAAAGCTTCAGAGGTTCTCACAAGATGCTACAAAAGGAAGAAAGTAACTTTTTGTTCCAGCGGTCATGACTGCAGTAGACTTCTCATTATGCCTGAAAATCCAGTTCCGCTGCCGCAAAACTAAAGGCTGCTGGAAATCCCGAGTCTAATCTCACACCCCACTGATCGATGAGATACGGTGGCGAGGCAAACAGCTGGTGTCGAATGTAAGATCTTGACACCAACACTTTCTGAACTGCCGTGGTGAGGCTTGCATGGACGATGCTGCAGGTTTTTAGTTTCTCCGCTGCATTCATAAACACTGCTGCGAGAGGCGGCGGATAATCTCAATGAGAAAATCAAAGAAGAAAGTAGACGAAGAACCGCTACCCTATGGAAAAGAACCATAATTAGTGGCGATTACAGCTTCAGTGTAAGTGGAACGGCTAGGCCAGTGGTAGGTAAAAACACTTCACCACTATAAGTGTGACACAAACCAACCTTGGCTACGCACTCGGCAGGAATCTAAAAAAGGTTGAGATTTGGTTATGCTTTGGGCGACTATAGATAACGTTTTGACGGGTTGTGTTGTGAACATTCCGATGTCCATGGCCGTCATTCTATTGTGGTCAGTCTCACCATCCTTAGGCATGGTATGAGCAAAACTCGTCTGTGTGGAGCAGAAGGACATTCCAATAGAATATCCGTGTTTACCGGCAGTTCATGTTTCTGGTACAACGTAAACGAATCAACAGCAAGGAAGGAGCTTACACCCAGGTGGGAAGACAGAAAAGGGGCAAAATCTTTTGGAAACCCGGGACAAGGAAGAAAATAGAAAGATCGCCTTGGCAGGCAGCTGAACGAAACTGGGGTGTAGTTTGGGTGCGGTGCATCCAGCAAATCAAGCGACTTTTACCGCCAAAAAATAATCTATCTTCCACAAAAGTGCGAACCAGACTGCAATACGAATGAGGGTCATAGTCAAATGAGTGCTAATAAGTTCAGCCTGTTCAGCAAACTAGAGCACATGTCAACGTGAATGGACAAATCCGGCACTAAATCAGCTGATGCCATTGATGTGTGGTGGTCAGTGGCGGAGCGTAGCGACAGGAAGCCCAAGGTAAGGAGTTTGAACTTATCCTCGGCTGAAACAATGAAGCACTGGAAAAGATCATTTTACAGACCAAATATAAGCCACTGAAGAAGTGGGGTTATGAGCGACTACGTGAACTGATCATATGCCCTGGGCCGTAAAACTTGAGTACAAGCCAACTTGACCCCCGGGAAACAGATAAACTACATTACAAATGTCCGGAGTTTACTGAGAACGTAACTATTACCTGTTAACAATTAGATATAGAAAGAGAAGGACATATTCCGATCAAGAATTGTAATTGAAGGGCATTGTGGTGGCAGAGGGGCAGTCACTCTTTTCTTTTCCCAGTGGCCGATCCCACTAATTTTCCTTCTGACTTTTCATTCTAGGCTTTGGGCTTATTCAAAGCCCCTCACTACTGTCACATACCAAACATATTTCCCGGGATTCTACTATGGTACCTACGGTTTTTGTTGGCATT
Organism: Fasciola hepatica; assembly: GCA_948099385.1. Taxonomy (NCBI): domain Eukaryota; kingdom Metazoa; phylum Platyhelminthes; class Trematoda; order Plagiorchiida; family Fasciolidae; genus Fasciola; species Fasciola hepatica. Next base: position 1,028,314 of record CANUEZ040000195.1, read on the forward strand.
GAGTTTGGAGCTAGATGGCCCCTTTATGAGGAAACATTCTGACAGCTAATGATTGAAGTTGGGGGCAGGGCGGAACGTACGACACCTCGGTCTGTTTTTAGTTTCGCGGGAAACTCTTCTTAAGCAAGGGGTTGTCACTACGGTATGGTGAAATTCTGCTCTAAAAGAGCAGCCGTTGGCTGCCGGGTGTTTCAACTGGTAACAATTTATTCCCATATGGTCTGGCCCCACGCGTCGTTGCTATTTAGCTGTGTGCTGCCATGGAGGCTCCACGCCTTTTGTGGTTATAAAAGAGCGGAAAACAGAAGTGTAGATATGGAAGAACAACATGTCCTTGATGGTGCAGTAACTGACGAGTTTAGAGATTCGAATTTTCAGACAATTGCAACAGAATATAAAATTCACCATTTTTCAAGTCTGACCACCGGTGCATGGCCTTATCCTTTTACTACGGTGAAATATTTTTAATGCAGTTCCAAGTAACACTCATCCGGTTATCCAAGAATTCTTGGGGCGGTCGGCCGCCTTGTGCTAGATTTTCAAACAAGGTATCCCCTTGGGCACTGATGTACCTTTAAGGCTCACATTTGTACCGACCTCCAAGGCTAGTGATGGAGTTTTAAGTTACTCATTCACTAACAGTTGGGCTGACAAACCTCTCCTTAAAATCGAATGACAATGGCATCTTCTGAGTTTGAGTTCGTGTTCCACAGGCTTCTCGTCTGTATTCTCTGTAAGCATCTGAAATCCACCCGATTCCGAAGGGTCTCTGAAAGCTCAGTTTGGCTCAGTGAGATTTCTTTCGCCCTCCTTTGCTCCGGATAGAAAATTGTTTGGATTCAGCGGCATCACGCGTGTTACGTTTGAGTACAGCTTCGTAGCTACGCAAGCCAAGTACCATCAACCGATCAGGGTCGCCGAGGACAGGCACAGTAAAAGCCGCCGGTTGTTGACTGAATTCTGTTTCACCAGTGGTTTGGTTCGATTAAGTGTAGTGCTGTAAAACAGTTTTGCAAAGCAGTAAGTGTTCCTTTCTGCGGCATCGATGTTTTTACTGCTTTGGATCGTGTAATTCTGGGTTGTAGTGGTTTCGTCACTTCCTATCCTTTCGCGTGTTACCAACGTTAAAGTTGGAGTCTTTTTATGGAGCCGTCCCGTAGTGAACAGTCTAATCGGCTAGCTGGTACTCCCAAGATTAAAGGCTTAACAGCTTAGCTTAAGTCTTGGCGCAGTGCAAGCAAGTAGATGAAAAGAAGAATCACATCGCACTGTTCTCGAGGCCAGGTGGCCGTCCGTTTTAATCACTGAACAGAAACTCCGCACATTAGAGACTGCTGCTAAAATTCTTTTTAGAAGGTCGAGTGTTCTGCTGCCAAGCCATGTATTTCAGGTCACTTCCCATTTGCTTTTCCGTGGTATTGGTTTCCTATTTTGTAAGTTCATCGTAAAGCCCCAAGAAACATTTGTGACTTGCGATTCCAGCGCCACTCTCGTGAATCGAGTAGTCTTTTGTTCGATGCCAGATTGATTTTTCATGATAAGATCCTTCTGCCACACAACCTAAACAACGTGCCGCAGACAAACTTTCCACCGTCATTTTGTGATCGGTCTTCTAGCCAGGCTTCGATAGAATAAACAGAATGCGAGTGAGACCGCTATAAAAAATACTTTTTCATTGTCTGTTGGTCCGTTTTTCAGCTCATTGGGAGTTACTGAAGCAACGCCCTGTCAAAATTTGTACTCTGAACCCTCTTCCACTCTCTCATTGCTTTATCACCAAGTAAACTATCTTCCAGCTCACCGACAATGCAAGACATAAACTCCAACAAAGACAAGTGCCTGAATCCCTTTCCCGTTGTCCGGTGAATGACTCTAGCCCATCGATGATATTAAGGACAAAAGATAAAACAAGATCCGTGGACATTTGTGCCTCAGCCGCTTAACCAAGCATTACTTCAGGACTTAAAGACAACGTTTAATCAACCAGATGACATGCTCATAGCTACGGATGAACAATCTGCAGTGCATTACTACTGGTGTTACTAATATTGGTTTGTTTCTGGAATATGTTGAGGAGCATGCATAATCAACATACACAACCTCGCAAATGAGTAGTGGGAGATTAGATTTGTAGAATATGATTCATCATGCAGCTTCAGCGGTCAACTCACCATTGAAAACCATGGAAGCGCTGTAGAGATGTTTCATGCTTGTTGGGACTCATCAGCAGTGCACATCCACCGAGCCCCAACAAGGACTCGAACCCGGGGCGAACGACAGTGAATCGAACACCTTGACCACAAGGCTATCCGGTGAGTTGAGGGTTGGGGCTGGATAATGAATCATATTATGCAAATCTGATCTTCTACGATCCAGTTGCAAATAGAAACCAAGCTCTGTAGGTTGTTCATAACGGAATGCGTTCGTTGTACTCAGGCCCCTACAGAGAAGTGATCCATCATTGGAGTCGATCGCTGTGTGGGAAGCTGGTTGTTACCGTTCAAAGCGAGTGACGGAAGTGTGCTTTATCATATAGTGTAGATGCTGAACAAACCGTTGAGAGCCATCCCGTATGGTCTTGTGTTGTTAAGGTGTTCGGTTGACAATCGTTCACCCCAACCCTTGTTCGAGTCCCCGTGGGGGCTCGGTGGATGTGCACTGCTGATCATTCCCAACAAGGATGAAACAGCTGTACAGTGCTTCCGTGGTTTCCAGTAATGAATTGAGCGTTGAAGCTGCATGATGACTCATATCATACAAATACAACCCTACCAAAAAAGCGGAGGGATTTACACGATTCATAGGGCATATAAAATGGTGGTGGTCACTTGACTGCCGTACCGCGCCCTATTCGAATGCGCTAGGATGACTGAGATATTTTGGGCTGAATATATATGGTGATCGGAGTAATATTAAGGAAAAAGTCAAAAATTCAAAATATTGCCGCAGTAGGCGACAAAAGGCCGCTACAAGACACCAGGGCTGGTGAGCGTTGAATATCAAATACGATGGGAATGTTTGTGGGTGGCTAGTATTTGTGTATCATCTGTCTGGATGATCCCAACTATTTCTTTTGGAAAGCCCGAGGGATGTTTATTTGCGCGATAAAATGGTATGAGAAAGTGTGTTGGAATAATTAAGGTTATCGAATAATCTACGTCATCAAGGATTCACGAAATGTTTGAGCAGACCAATAAATAATCACTTCGCAAAAGTAAACCTCCAAGACGGATACTTCATCCGTCAGGATTCAAGCAGAATTGGCTGAATGGTCGAAATGCATGCGCAAATCAAAAACAAATTGCAAAAACCACTGAAGCACCGGATGGGTGTGCAGGACAGTTTAGAAAGAGATGATCTGTCGAAGAGAATAAGGTGAACTTGTGAACCATACTGCGGCAACAGCCTGAATATCTTACGTGCTGTGGATGTTGGCTATCAGAGCTATGCAGTTTCTTAAAGCGAGGAAGCAATGTAAACGGGCCTACAGTTCATCAGGGATGCTTTTCCTGATACCGCAAATCCAGGACTCGCGGCCCTTCTACCAGTGGCTTATATATAGCCCAGTGAAGCAAACGGAAAGGAATATGGAGACATGGATCGAGGAATACCGTGGCATAGCACGAACGTTGCCGTAAACATTATTGGTATTATTGAATTAAGGAAAGCTGAAGCCCTTTGTCATGGTAACCTGGAATGAGAGTCGTTAGCCTCAAAGTGAAGTGGCGTATAATAAGGAAGTTTTTATGGAGACGGGTGCAATCCAGTAAAACGTGATGGGCCCCGTCAAAGTGTAGGGGACCAGTTTGATATCCGACGATGATACAGAAATAGAAAAGTCACCTTTGGCAGTCTGACGAGCGAAACAAAGTATTTTTAACTGAACAAAGGAATCACGATATTTCAGGAGATATACTTGAGTAAACGGGGCTCATTCGGAACATAAAGGCCGCAGGAATGGACTATTACCAGACACGATTCCCGCTATCATTCAAAACCTCATAATTCCATATCATCAGGGTTCTATCATGATGTGACTATAACTTGGATTGTGTTAGCCTGTTTTATCCTATAACTTTCAGAGCGACATGCTCCAAGGCACGAAATACCCATGTGTGGTCAGATCTAAAGACCCAAGGGACTGGAAACTTGGGACAGTACTGAATTATCACCACTGAAGCGCATTCCAGAGCATTTCTTTTAGTTAGTATGATGAGCGGCACTGGCGCCTTCCTGATACAGAAAGGCTTGAAAATATACGTTCATTGGAATCCAGCCTCTGGAGGGAAGTTTCAGGATCTACACTATCAAAGTGAGTGGGAATTGATAGGTTGTTGTTTAACTTGGAGGGCGAAGGAGTTCGCGGTACTGCAGCCTACATCCATGCCCACAGCTAACATTGGAAAAATATTTGGCTTTTTGTTTGGTAGTGAAGCGTTGAGCATTCTATGTGGCAATTACCCCTTGCCGGAGCTAGTCCGAGCCAACTAGTGCACCACACTCTAGTAGTGGTTTAGCGTGGTCCTTGTGAACGATGAGTTTACTTTCATGCGAGCGGAGTGTCCTGCGAACCAGTCTTTTTTCCTGCAAAGCCTGGCATATAAAATATATGTTTCCCCGGGGAAAGTAAATGGACAGGAGTACGGTATATCTAATTCACCTACCGGTGATTTGTTGAGAATCAGATGGCCACCCAAACCAAACGTTCTGGTAGGATCGTGACTCGCACGTAGGAAAGGGGCTTCTGTCAGCCGAGAAGGGTAACGGTCAGTCTTTACAAAGCGAGCTGAACACCTGTAAACCCTCAGATTTGTTTCGCGGCCAGATCGGGCGGGATCGCAATAGTTGCTGCTCGGCCGACGAGAGTCTAGGTTCTTCCTTCCGTGAGCCTCGGTATCTCACCGTGCCTTGACTGCAATATTGGTATACTGTCACCCATGGAGTTATGATCCAAGGTGTGAGACCGCTTCACTTCTTAGGCGAAGAGAGAAAGGAAGTCCCGCGGCGAACCACTGTGAATATGTATTTACGGACATGACGCACATTAACAGAACCGATACATTGCCTGGAATCATCCCGCTGCCCACAGGGCTAGGTGTGAAACTGACACCACGAAAGTTCATCATTTAACTGCCCGAGGACGAGTGAAGTTCTAGCCAAGCGTATAGCGAATCGACAGTGCCCCAGGCCCGAGCCCTTGGTAACGGAATATTGTGAGAAACTCGGTCAAAGAATTTAGTCACGCCCAAAATTTGTGGTTACTGCTTTACTATTATGAGAGACTATCGTAATAAGGTGCAAACGTCAGTCGTAAACGTTGAATTCCAAAAATATTTTAGGATACTACGCGATCTTTACTAGTAACATCATTATTGGTTTAACTTTATTGAGTCTTCCCACAATTCTCGATACAACTGGGGTGTGGCTTGCAGGCCGGTGGTTGGACGAGTGTTCCAGCGTTTTATTCTTTTGAATTATATTAATAACTGGGGTCTTCTACCGAATGGGGTACCAACGAAGCAACCTAGATAACGAATGGGTTCGATAAAGGGATGAGGATATCCGGCCCTCAAAGTTAAAGGGTGGTCCATGAAAAAGGATCCGACCCAGGACGGTATTTGATATTTTAGAACAAAGGTTCCGTTTCGGTATATGAAGTGTTACAGAAGATGGTAGCTCCTATGGGAGCACTGGAAGATTGAGGAACAAGGGAGCCGCGTTACTGGCCAAAGAGAAAGCAGAAAACTTATTGAAAGCTTCGGTTGTCCGATGGTTCATTGAGGTGAGGATTATAAAAACAGGACTTTTTGATTTCGTTAGCTTTGCTAGAATCTTGAAATCCTTAGACTGCGTAAGAATAGCTGCTGTTTTTGCTTTATGCGGTCATGATTATATCGTTTTACTTTTTGAGATATGCTGCTTTACTGTACTACCGGTGAGGAATCCCTCGTTTTGAGTAAACTGCTTTGGATCCTGCCTAATCTCGGGCTGAGACAAGTCAACTTACAGCAATCAGAAGGAATTGAAGATTTTAATGTCGGAGAAATAGATATTGGTACATTGGTATGTTGGTGTATTGGTATATTTCTCAGCCATGGTCGAGGCCCACGCGCTAATGCATGATCATGGTGTAACACGTTACTCAATAAGATGAAATATTCACAAATTCTAAGTATGAAATTCGAGAGTATCAGAGATGAAAAAACAAAGACAGCAACAGTTTGAATGGATCATTCTGATAACGGTTTGCGCGGCAGTTTTGAATCAGTTTGGAATCCGGGCTAGGCAGTGGTGCGCGGTGGAGATATCGAGAAAATCGTTAACGCGGTGCCAAGGAAGCATTATGAACAAGAATGGCGCAAGTCCAGGCAACCAGAGGCTAACTAAGGTTCTGCAGATGGAGTAAATTTTGAACAAGAAGAAAAGGGGGGAAAATCGACGCATGTGAAGAGGATAACGATCCATAAAGACAATGCAGACCCTGAATGACGGATTTACCGGAGTTTAATAAACGCAATGAGTTTTGAAGCAGGGGGACATGAGGCCAATTTCGTGAAAGCGAACTGGTGGATGTGGGAGAAACAGCAGTCCATAAAAAGGTGAGTTTAGATTCAGGGCCAGTAACGTGTACTATTCAGAAATAAGAAGGCGCAACTGGAGGGTCCTCGAGAAGTGGAGAGTCAATTTCCAGCCGGCTACGGTTCAGAGGAGAGATAACCTGTGGTAACGGATAATAAAGTGGGAAAATCTCCGCATGGACTTCAGCGTTATTATGCTGTTTCACTGACAAATATATATGTATGTGTTGACGCATTTGCCTTCAGTCTTATTCTGGTAACGTACGACATCGAATGCGTAAGTTTCGTCTGGCAGGGCAAAGTATGTGTCGGTCAATCAGCCGAGTGTGGCTATATATTAGCGGCATGCGCGTGAACTGGAATTCGTGTTGGTTGCGTTAGAAAACGCTGAACGATCTGATAAACAATTAGGGGTATCTCCTGTTGTGTGGTTTGATTTCGGTCCCAGTTTCTATGGTAGGTTCCACTTGAGTCTCTGTCCGTACGAGTCAAAGCGGCCACCTTGGTTAGCCAATTTAGCGACTGAGATAGTGGGAGACAACGAACCTGAAATAAAGGGAGATTGCAGTCTGGACGTGGTTCCAGCTGTGGGTTATGATAATATATGAAGACAATAAACAATGGATTGGTTAGGTCTATGTGAGTGGGGCATGGGTAAAATAGGCTCGCAGTGGATTTGAGCTATACCGCTGCAGGCCGACGAAGTTGCGTACACTGGCTTGGTAACTCTATGCATTTCAAAGGATTTATGATTTTCCCGTGAGCACGGCATCGCTGGGATACTAATAAAAGACCTAGGGCTTCACGGTTAAGAACGGTTAGTAATGATAACCCTCAATACCGTTTGCTTACGCAGAACGCAGTTAGGCAACGAGGCGATAAGATAGGTTTGAAATAACAGACAGAGCGAGTAGGACTAACATACTGTTTGCGTGGCGTCTCTTTTGGTTTAGTGGTTATTCTATACTGAGTAGTTTTTGAGGAGTCAGAGTAGAAGGAACTATTGGGGTGACAGTGGTGATATATTAGAGGTAATTGGTCACTTGCTTTGGAACACTGACGTGAGTTCATCTATGCTCTTCCTCGATAGTGCTATCGTACTAAGATTAAGCTCCAGTTTGAGCAAGGAAATCTGATGTGGATATGATTGCTTGGTTACCGTGGTATCTTTTTCGTTGTTATCGTACTGCAAAGCAGGACTACACCGATGTGAGGACTGGTTTGGGGAACCGTGAGAGGTGGGTCCGAATCTTCGTCAGGGAAGGAAACTCTAACGGTCTACAATCGGTGCTCATGGTAGGCGGCACAAGGGCCAGCCTCAGGTAGGGAGGTAGCACGATACTCAACTACTGGCATCCAGCACGTGGGGCTCCAAGAATGACCCACACGTTTTTAGACTTTCTTATTATTTTTTTTAATGATTTTATTACAGTCAGGTATCTGGCTGTCAGAGAAGGCGGAGCTGCTTTTGGTGGGCGACCACAGCTCCCACGCCCCGGCCGAAACATGGACCGCATGCAACAAGCCGCGTTGGGAATGGGTCAACCACACCAGTCAATCCGTAGCGACACTACAACCCAGAGACATGGGTCACAAGTGACAAGGCTGGTGTGCCTGGAAGACAAAACAGTGGGGTATTTTTCTCACTTTTTTGTGCCAATCTCTTACTGTTTGGTGTTCATGTCTTGTTGGTGGTCAACTCTGTGCAGGGAGACCATCACGGCCAGGAATGTTTGCAGAAGTGCCGCGCTAACACTCGCCTTATCCGTGAAGTCAGAACAGCCAGGCCGTTTACATGGGACAACAAATGCAGGGGGAGGTAGAGTCCACCACAGCCCGCGATTATTCGATGGGGTTTATGTTCAACAAAACGCCAGTCTGCACAAAGATGGGGTAAAACTTGCAGCACTAACAACGTGATTCGTCGGTACGATCCACAGATGGTTAGTAGTTTTGCTGAGTTCCGTAATTGCTGCAGCGATGGGGCCAACCCTATGCGGATCTAATTGAGCCTAGGTTGCTCAAAGCGGTTATTCAATTTATTGGTACCCTATACCTACCTCGAGGCGTTGTTCAACGAGAGAGTGGAGCTGGCCTTCTCCCAGCCTGGGATCAGCGCGTCATAGAAAGGGTCCCCATTACGGCTGCAAATCAGAGGTGGCAAGTTATTGCTCGCTGTCTGGGATAGTTCACTTGACAGTGCCAGATATCTATTTCTTTACGGTCACTGCAAGGCCTCAGTGAGCAGTTGCTTGATCACTCATCTATAGGTTATCCAGAACTCTTCGTAAAACTCGAAATGACTTTGGAGAAAGCAATAAATGACGACGGCTTTTGAGCCTGGTCCGGGTCGCAGTGTTTTCTACTCACTCTCCAAAATAAATTAAATTCAAAACCACGGTGCCGTGAGTGATGTCCACTATATTCCTGGTGTGTTTCGATCGCCGGCTTTCAGTTTTGGGCCGGTTGGTGGATCACCAACTATGTAAGTGCTTCGATGATTTACTGGGACCCGTCAGCAATTGGTCTTTGGGTCGGTGAAAGTAAAGCAACGGCGGTCTTTGAATTTTACTTCAAACACTCACCAACACAGACTCGGTGATTCCACCCAGGATAGGTTGCTGAAAACTGGGTACTTTAAGAGTTTTCCTAACGCACACTAGGAGGCCACATTCACGTTGATATGAGGGTAACAACAATAATAACGGCATGCTTCTCAACCGTGACTGCGATACACATTTGAACAAATTCAAAATGCAAACAATAAGCAGCAGGATAAAATGTTGTCAAATTTTGGATGGAAGTTGCAAGCTTTGCAAGCAGTTCGAAAAAGGTGGGTGGAGTCTGAGTGAATTTAAATGAGAAAATTCCGAAGTGGGTACAAATGTTTTTGCGATGCAGGCACGGGGGATAATCAAAAAACGGTGCAACTGGATGTTGTTAGGAATGGCCTTGTTATAGTATGCGGAAGAAGCACATATACCAGGGTGATAGAGAAAACGATTGACGACCTGAACGCTCTTGACATATGGTGCAACACTTGGAAAATGAGTTTCTCCGCTGCTTAGAGTGCCATTCTCACATATAAAAGCCAAATTCCCCCTGAGTCCCTCGCCTTAAACGGCTCGTTCATTCCTACTACTCCGCTAGTACGAGATCTCGGTCTACAATATTCTTGCACGTTCACTTTTCAAGAACAAGCCACCTACCAGGTGGCTAAGACTAAGAGAACGATAGCTCTCATCTGCAGAACCTTTAGAATGCGCGACAGCCAGCTTCTGATCTTTAAATCCCACGCCAGACCACAGCTTGAGTACTGCCCTCTGGTATACACTCACATGCGCAAATCTGACAGACTTGCGATCGAAAGAGTTCAGCGATCCTTCACCAAGCACTTACTCGGCTCATCATCTCCCTTGAATTATAAAGAGAGATGTGAGCTACTTAGGCTTGAACCCCTATGGCTACGACGTATGAAACTCAATCTTTATCTTCTATTCAACCTCCTACATTCTAGAGCGCATACGTCCATCACTGATCTATGTTTCGCTCAAAACGCACCCTACCCTCTTCGTAACCGAAATCATACTACAAAAGTCCCATACACCAGGACAAAACTAAGAGAAAGGTTCTTCATCACCGTTTATTCCCGCATTTGGAACAGACTGCCCGAAGACATTCGGGCCTGCCAGACACTAGACCGTTTCAAAATTGTCCTTACAAAATACTTAGATGTCGCCAAGGTACTACAATTAACCCATATGTGCACCACGTTGGAACAAGCTTATGAGGGTAACCTAGATTTTTGAATAGAGAAAGAAAGCACGACCCGGTTAACATCCTTTGCAAAGTCGACATCACCTACCCCATATGCCTTTTCCATCGCCAACACATTAGTACCCCTTATAATGACTTACATCACTGACACTGCTCTTGTTAGATTCTCCCCAATTCACGCGCTCCAACGTCTCCTACCTATTATCTTTATCATATTTAATTCGCTTTACTCGGTCCGAACTGACCCCATTCCCCTCCTTTATTTTGCCTTAGCGCCCCAACACTTAATCCAGTTCCAGTGACCACCACTTACCTTCTAAATCATCATTCTTATTCCTAGTTTTGGTCATTATTTCTGTATTTCCATTCACTCCCAATGGCTCACAGTCCTTATTCTTCCCAAAGTAGTCTGTGTCTACATTACTAGATTTCTCTTTTCACCATTGACCGTTAATCCTCAGCTGGGAGCATCCCAGACTGCGTCTCTCTATTCTTATGCTTCCAGACACCAACCGGCGCGCATCTCCCATCTGATGTCTTGGAATGATCCGGAGATAACACCAGCGAAATATCTGGCCCAAACGTCAGGCTTCAAATCTGGATCCCCCACAATCTCCTAGACTACGCCATCTCTACGTCTGTATGATCTCGGCCAAAATCACCTGTGCAAATCCCGCCGGTGCGAGGCGCGGACAGATCCCCCGCTTTGGCCGGTGCACATCGGGCGTGCAGGACGTCTGCAACGATGTTTTCAGGTTGGGTATCCAGCGCACGGTCAGCCCCACCCACTAGCACCGGTTGCGGATTGAAAAAAAACAAGAAAATAGAACAAAAGGAATACCGTTCATATACTCAAAATGTTGCTGTCTCCTCCAGCCAACATTGACTCCACATCGTGCTCGCTTCAAATTTGCCTTCATAACCTAACGCTTTTTTCGTCCGGCAAAAGTTGCTTTTTTTGGTGCACAATTATCGTATACTTAAAAACCCATCAACACTTCTGGCTCATTATTCCCAGTCCACTTCCCGCGGTTTCATGTCAAACTACTCACCAGTCTTATTTGCAAACTTAACCACTCTCTAAGATAAAGCCCACCCCTTTTTTGCTACTTTTACCGATATACTCCAGAAATAACGCATTTATTGCTGTCACTACCTTCCGTACCACAATCTCCAGACAGTATATGACACTGCAAAATTTATCTCTTGAGATTCCCAATAATCGACGACTCTGTGTTTGCTTGCCTTCTCTGCCAGCTCCGCTGTTTGCCCACTTAAGGCTGTTGCATTGCAATGTCCTCATCTTGCAAGGTATTGTGTCCCACTTTTGCACATTTGATAAGCTCTTGTGCCGCAAAGTTATGTTCTGTCACCACTAAGTGGTCCACCTTTTGTATCAAACATAAACTGATAGTCTTCTGCCCATCACTTCATCGTTTTTTCCAGCTGTGTCCATCCTATTGTTGTAGTTGAGCACCACGCCACGATTTTTTCGATAATTCCTAGTTCATGCTGACGCATTAAATTCCTTTTTTCTGAAAGCAAAACAATCCACTCAAAGTCCATATGTTTTATCCGGTCACTTCCTTCACCATCACTCTGGCAACCACCGTCCAGATGTGTAGTCCATTTGGTTTATCACACACACTCCGCCCATATCCGGCTGCCGAACTTTGCAATCCTATTCATCGGTTGTTGTGTATTTCCTTTCTCATGCTCCATTCCGATAGATCGTCTCAGACACTTCCGATACTTGATACATTTTTTTTTTCACCACGTGAAGTCTTTGCTGAGAATTATCAGTATGTAAGTACTTACCTGTCATTCAACCGGTCATCCTTCTTGCAAGCCACGTTTCTGCCACTGTCGTAGCTACGCACCACACGTCGATTTTTTTGTCAGTTACCGGTTTCTTGCCGAAGCATTACATTCCTTTTTTCTGAAAGCAAAACAATCCACTCAAAGTCTATATGCTCTATCCGGCCACTTCTCCCACCATCAATTTGACACCCACAGTCCAGTGTGTTGTCCGTTTCGTTTTACAACTGGCTCAACCGATATACGGTCACTGTACCTCAAAATTGCTATCCTCGACCGATTTTCTTGGTCTATATGTATTATGCCACAATTTTTATCGTCTAATTTTTCACCGCAACTCCTCTCATACATTGTAAAGCTCCATTGCTCGGATACGTCTCCTTCAGGGATGTTTCTTCTTCACGATATCCGCGTATCCGTCAATCTAGTTTAGTTCTCCGACAGGACAGTTTTTCTTCTGTGGGATTTGTGATTTTGTACCATTCTCCATCCACCCCACATTTTGGCAGAATAACTACGCCTACCTCCAGCCGGATCGACCACCTGACCTTGAGTTTAAATTCACCGGGCGGTATCGCAGCAATTGACTTAAATGCCTTCTCTTATATTCAATCGCGTTCGCATAATTGTACAGTCCCACTGGAACTTTCATTCAGCTTTCAACTGTACCGTTTGATCTTGCATTTCAGCATGCTTCGGGGTTATCCGAAATAAACTATTATTAAAGATATTTGCTGGGGTTTGTGTGGTGGAGCCAGTTGTGGTTAAGCGCGCAAACAGAAAGAAAATGTGTAAACTTTCCAAAAGGAACACTGATGAACGTAAAAGAGGAAGGTTTTCCCCAAGAAGGCATTGCATTTACGACGGTTACTAAACAGTGCTGTCCGAAAGTTCGAGAAGACCTGATACTAGCGTAACAGATGATGCTAAACAAATCTTGAAAGAAAATATCAGGGACGTAATCAGCAGGTGACCCCAGTGGGGACAATATAAAAATCACTCTCCACGCCCACCTGTTTTACTGTGGGATAGTTTTACCATTTCGGATATGCAGAATAGGAAGGAGGGGAACTATGATAAATCTAATGAGATCCATCATAACTTACAGGGAATCGTCAGTGTTTCGCAATATAAAGTTGGTACAGGGACGGTTTAAGTTTATTCCACTTGGAGAATAAGAACACAGTTCACCACCAATAAAACCTGATAGACAAACGAAAGAAAGGCGGCAATCCAGCCGTCGTACCAGCTGGGACTAATGGCCGCAAAGGAAGCGCAATTTCTTTAGGAAAGGCCGTGAATTTTGATAAAAATGGACCATGAGACCCACAGGGATGAGTATTCCGGTACTCATTTCAGTTCAGTTCAGTTTAGTTTGCACAGAATGGGTAATGGTCAAGGACAGTTGAGCCCCCGAAATGTCTTCCGCAGTATGTTCGCGATTTGTGCACCCACCACTGCAGTGCGCCTTGTTGAATTTCCACTAGGAATAAGGGAGAAACGTGAGGCGTCCTCACAGACTAACGGCGAGGGACAACGTCCATCGTGAACGTTCACTCGGTCAGTGTGCAACAGACAAAAAAGTCAATCACAATAGACCTCAGCTGAACTACAGTGCCATCCCTCGTCTATCCAGCGGGCAACCTCAGAACTTACTACCAGAGATAACTCTGTTCCACTCAAGATCTAGGACGCCCTTGAACCAGCGGCCTGTCTGTAGGTTTGTCTTTGTGCCAGGAAGGTTTTCCTACTGGGTTACTACCCTGTTCCCAAATAAATTCCTCCAGGGCATCAACCCAGCTTGAAATTTAGTCCGCTTTTGGTGTTCCTTTGTTCCGAAGCCTGACACCCTTTAGAGTCAACTGTCCACACTGAGACTAAAAACATTTCAATACCCTTACCTCTTCTATGGGCTCCTCTCCGAGTCTTCCTCTACCCAAAGGGAGGGTTCGAGCTGAGAGAGTATGTTCATGTGTCCCATCCTTCGACACTATCCGTTCGCGAACAGTGACCGGCTGAATTTTCGGGAAGGGCATGCATAAAATAGTGATAGTGCAAATAGAAACAGATTCGGAGATACTAAATGAAGGCATACGTGATATGAAAAAAACAGGCTGGGGGAAATAGCACCGGATATTTATGAATCTGGGAAAGTTTGGGTCTTTTGAAATAGTAATCCGGAAGGGGAGTTCTGAGCTTCTAAGCAGAATTAATTTTAGATGACGGCTCAAAGTGAGGAGTGGCGCTGTCTGGTCAAATTTGATGGACTGCACTAGCCCTAGGACAGCTGCGTAGAACTGCGGGTAAATGGTAGTTAGAGTGACACTTTTGGCCGGCCGGTGATTGCGCTTAAGTAAGGTTGGCCTTGCTGTAACGGTGCGATAGTGAAGCGAGTCATTATCTTTGACCCTAAAAGGTATCCGCGACTCACCAGAGCAACCTGGTCTCGAACGGAGAAGTTTAAATGCAAAGTTTAACTCTGCTCCCACCCGACGGGGCGGATAGGTTTAGGCTGTATCTAAATACTAGCTGGGTATCATCACTTTTTGCAGATTGCATGGTCAGCATTGTCATTTTGTCTTTACGAAAAGACAATAACATTGTGAGGATTGGTTTGCAAAACTTGATGGGTGAAAAATGGGGAAAATGTTGAGAGAAAACGGCGCTCAAATGGTCTAAATAAGGTTCTCATGGTAGGCCGCAATGCAGCTTGCTTCAAATGGAGATGCGAGATTAGGTTCACCTATTTGGACCCAGCTGGTGGTTTTTCAGGTGTGTTCGACTCTTGTTAGACTATTGTTTCGTAGCCCAAAGTTTGACAGCCTGGATATATGGAGCCGCTTTTGATTGATGGACGCAGCTCTCAAACACCTCCGTAGACACGGACCGTTTGAAATTCCGTTGCAAAAAGGAGTCAGCGAAACTGACCATTCAGCAGATACTGTAGATGTTATTCCGATGGCGAGTACTGCTCAGCCCAGTTACGGAAACCCCAGTATCAGAACAACTTTGATTCGCTGATTCTACGGTTTTGAGTTAGGAAATTGTACGCATATAAAACTATGTACGAACCTCAACTGTACGGCCACAACTTTCAACAACGAGGACCAGTGCTCGGGAAAGGTCATTGTCGAATGCGGCCGTCACGGAAGTCACAGTTCAGGTCAGAACTCTGCCGTGGCATATGAGCAAAATACAAGCAAATGTTCGAGTGTGGTGGTTGATGCCTGCTGCATTTGTTTGAGGGTTAAGGAAACAAAGAGCAAAGCCTCAACAACACACGCATGCTGCAACGACTGGGGAGGATTTTGACACGTGTAATAATAATAATAATGGTTTATTTCGGAAACGCCCGAAGCATGCTTTGTGCATGATCTTATTGATACAGGTGATGGAATGGACAGATATAATTCATGGAAATATGGAAACTCTCAGAAAAATATTGGATGAAAAGGCTCAGAAGAGGGAATAAAGTAGGATGAAAATAGGATGAACGTGTGCACACCATAGAGAAAGTGCAGAGTTTAAATGAGCTCAGGAGCGGATTTCAATGGACACTCGGTGAGTTTGAAAGTCAAGGTCAGGTGGACTGAATGGCTGGTCCGGGCGTTTACATAAAAAGGCCGACTGGTAAACATGTGAAAGGCTGGAAATCGGTATAAGGAACTGCAGTAGCAAGGAAAAATGGAGAAAAAGGTGAGCTGCACTGCAGTAGATTAGATATCAATGAGGCATTGGTACTTTGCAGTGGATTGTCGGCGGACAGGACACAAAACTCACCGTAAAACAGGCAGCAAGCAATGCAAGACGCAGAGGGATGAAAAGATGACAGGAACGATTTTGAAGGATTGGATACAGTAGATGTGAGGCACAGATGTAGAGTTGATGGATGCCTATGATGACGGTCGTTGGGATGATAGCAAGATAGATGGCCGGTGAGGAACTGCAAGATGCAGAGTGCGTGCACATGGATATATATGCGTAAGTTTATAAATATATATATATATATGTAGATTTATTATATATATATATATATATATATATATATATACGTATGTACATATATATATATATATAGGTATATGAGAAGCAGGATCAATAACAATGGGGTCCTAGAAAGAAATTGTCAGTCATCAGGAGGAGTAGGTAATGTTAGATCAGTTGGTTGTAGAATTAATTTGGAGTATCGTGGTGGATTAACTTCATGACAGGTGCACATGGCAGCCCAACGGAGAGAAAAATAGAATGCGGAAGCACAGAAATGATGAAGACTGTGAGGAGCAGTTCATGGAAGGGTGAAGGTGAAAGACAGGGTCGATGAAAACAGGTGAGAATGGGTCTAATTATTTGATCAATGCAGGTAAGAGATGTAGTGACGGACCAGAGGAGTCGGGTGGTGACAGGTCAAACGATTTGGAACTGTAAAAGAACACCGTGACGTAACGTTGTTATTACAGTGGTGGAGCATGGAAAAAGCGGACCACACTGGAAGGTACAGAAAAATGCCTGTAGCGAGCAATAAACGGATCAAGGGATGAAAGCAATGACCGAGGAGACAGGTAAGAAATCACCAATCAGATCATTTTACTGCAGATGAAACACGAAGGAGGCGGACAAGGAAGCGGGACGCCCCGAGATAAGTGAACCAGTAATAGAACAAAAAGGCCACAAAAAATGAATGCGCAACGGAGTTGGGGCAATGGAGCTGGATAGCTGTGTGCCGGCAGACAATTGAACTGGTGGATACTAATCAGGACACTGGAAAGAACCACAGAGGAATCGCGGAGCCAAGTGAGGAAGAGATGGTGGTGGTGATTAGATAATAAATACGACTGTAAAAGATGCGAAGTTTGGAGCGGCAAGTTCTAATATGCGGATTGGTCATGAGTGCGGGTGCGATTGGTGCATCATGGCATTGGACATGATGAGGGATTTAACAGAACGGCAGGTTTAAAGAAGCTACCAATGGGCGATCTGAGCAGAGGGTAACATCAAGCGCTTAGATGATAGAAGCCAGCAATGACGGCAGGTGGGAAAAGAGTTATTGGCGAGCGCCGACAGAGAAGGGTGGTTAGGACGATAGTGACTCAATGCAGTGAAAGTTGATGTAGAGAGAGGCAATAGGAGGAAGGACAAAACGGGTAGGTGTGCATACTGTGGTAGGGCGACAAAAATGGGAAGTGGAAACAGATGATAAGAGCTATAGGTGAGCAAGCTGTGGCGGAAAGTAGATGAGGAGCACGCAATTTTCAACCGACAGCATTGGATTCGGTAGTCCAAGAAATGTTAGAGCGTGCCATCCGCAACCGGTGCTAGTGGGTGGGACTGGCAGTGGGCTGGGCACCCAACCTGAAAAACACTTCGTGAAGTGAACGCAGGAGGTGTGATCCACCAGTCTAGTTGCGCTCGCACATCGTTGCAGACGGCCTGCACGCCCGATGTGCGCCGGCCACAGCGGAGGATCTGACCGCGCTCCGCACTGTTGGGAGTGGCACGAGTGTTCATGGATAATTGTACAGGGGACAAAGCGACCGCGATGGGGGTGCGTGAACCAGGAACGATTGACCAAGACGTGAGACCATGGACAGGAGAGCCAACGGAAACAGCGAGTGGTAGACGACCGTGTAGCAATAATATCCAGGTGCACCTGCCAGGGAGATGGTAAATACAGTGCCCGAAGTGGTTGGCCGTCACGGAGGATCACTGGAAAGGGAAAAGGGATAAGGGAGCGCAGTCTGGGTGTGCCCCAGCTGAGAATCAACGGATACTGAGGAGAAAAAAAGTGAATATGATGGATAAGAGATGAACGTAGGTGAGCAATAGGTTTACCTTGTGCTGGCAGGAGGAAGGTTTGCTATGGGTCAGTGAAAGCAATGGCCTTAGTTCGCGGGGTGTACCTAGTGGCTTGTGACGCAGAGGTAGTAGATTTACAGTGTGAGGCCTCTTTCAAAAGCCAGGTCGGCGGAGACGAGCTCACTGGTGAGCAATATAGCATTGAGGACTGTTAAGTATGAAAAAAGTGCGCGCCTAAAAGCGAAAATTGAGGAGGCACTGCGTAAGCTAAGAGGCAGCTTATTCCAGATTTTGGAATAGGCTGACAGAAAGAATCGGGACTTCAGACAGAGATTAGAATGAGGGACAGTGAGAGAGAAGGCACGGTGTCGGATCGGGTAGGAGCAGGGCGCAGCGAATGAGATGGGATAAGAGCTGTAGGCCAGGTTATGGATTAGCTTAAAGAGGAAAATCAGGTTGAGCCTCATGCGACGAATCCATAGAGGCTCAATTTGTAGGAGCTCACAGCGCTCGCGGTATGTCAGGGCTAGGGAAACGCCCAATAGCCTTTTGGTGAAAGTACGCTGAACGGTCTCAAGAGATACAATAGAGGAACGTGGCCAGAGGCTGGAGGTAATGGGACAATATTCTGGGAGCGGTCTCACGTGTGAGAGATACAAGGAGAGGCGACTGGCCGGTATTAAGAAACACCGATTGATCAGGCCTAGGGTTCGCTTAGCCTTGGCGATTTGGAACGATGTCTGTTCTGAGAAGTTAAAGGAACAAGAGTAGCGTACGCCAAGATCGGTAACCATGGGGTGTATGGGGATGGGCAGGCCGTCCAGACAAATTTGGTCGGGTGGTACGGTGCACTTGTATGGTAGGAGGAAGCTTTTCTCCGCGGACAATTTCATAAACCACGAGATGCACCAAGTTTGGAGAACGAGTAAGTCGTGCGATATGTTGCATAGAGTCACAGATAGGTCACTAGGGAGGAAAGAGTACAATCTTTTTATATCGTCGGCAAAGAGGAAAGGAGTGCCGTGTCGAAAAGAAGAGAAAATGTCATTGATATAAATAAGGAATAGTAATGGGCCTAGGACACTGCCTTGGATGACGCCGCTAGTAATTGGTTTGGCAGAAGATAGGTGGCCGTCGACGAGCACGGCTTGTGATCTGTTAGAGAGATAGGAGGATAGCCAGGAGAGGAGAGGGTCAGTAATACCGAGAGATCGGATTTTGGCCAACAGATGAATATGGGGAACACGGTCAAAAGCCCTAGACATGTCGAGGTACAGGACAATTACAGAGTTGCCGGCGTCGGCAGCAGACGATAAGACATCGAGAAAGTCAAGCTGGCAGGAAGAGCAGGAACGGGAGTTCAAGAAACCATGCTGGCCAAGGTTTAGCAGGTTGTTAGATAAGAGGTACTGGACAATATGTTTTTTGACAATTCTCTCCATAATTTTGCAGACTACTGGGGTGTGATTAATGGGCCGATAGTTATCTGGGTCGTGTAATACGCCTTTTTTGGAGCGCGGAACTATAACAGAGGATTTCCATTGAGGTGGGACGAAACTGTGAAGCATGGAGGTGGTATACATATTAAGTAACAATAAAGGGAGGTCAGGACCACCGAAACGGAGGAGGGCCGGTGGGAGATCATCTGGTCCCGGTTTCGAGGAAGGTTTATTAGAGGAAACTGATTTTTCAATTTCTAGATGGGTGAAGGGAATCGATGAAAGAGAGGCAGAGGTGCAGGGTAGGATTGTAGGAGGGGGAATACCAGGACAGTTTATAAGGGAGGAAGAAAAATGCTCATTGAAGGCCTCAGAAATAGATGCTGGAGTATTAGCGGTAGATGAGCAGCAGATGAGGAACTTGGGCGAGGTATGATTGGATTGACTGGACCTTTTACTAAGCAGGTTGGACAGGTAGCCAGTGTTTTTGGGTGCGCTAGAGCGATGGCCTCTTGTCTTCTCAGATGCGAATCGACCATGCAACGCAGCCTCAGTTGTAGCTGGTTTATGCGCGGGAGAATCGTAAAGTCGTGTGATCTAGCGAAGTAAAGTTGCAGCTTAGACAGCTTACGCTCTAAAAGTGACAGGAGTGAGCTGCTGGATTTGGGGCGTGGATCGGCACATGGGTTGGCGGTATTTAGGCAGTGTGGGAGGTTGGAGTAGAGAGAGTTCATAACAGTGAGGGGATCGGATGAAAGAAAAAATGTGTCCCAGTGTACGTTACGCCGCCCGCCAAACCCCTCATGAAACAGAGTAGATGGGGGTACCGATTCACCCTAACTTATCTGGACTCTCATATCAGTGCATTTGTCGGTTGCCATGAACCTCGTCTATCGCTTGCCAGTCGCAGACACCTTTGAAGCTTTTCTTGAGGTTACGCTCCATACATCCATCTCACGGAGTTATATCTTTAGATAATGCGTCAGTAATAATGTATGAAGAATAAGGCCCCGGTGCGATCCGGTTGAGTAGACAGTTTGGGGAATGTAAGGGACAAAAAGCTTACCTACTACGATTGAAGTACTCTGCAAATAATGACTGAAAAATCCCGGTGATGGATCGGAACGGCTACAGGGTCTTGAAACATCAGTTCAAGAAATGATGTAGTCACTTTTTTAAGTACGCTTGGCTCAAAAATTCTATCAATTTGAGAAAGGATTAGATCGTAACGCAGACTGGAAGTTCAGGAATCGGGAGTGCTCCCACGCATGCTACAACGACTGGGGAGGTTTTCCACGCGCGTGCTTTACAGCTATATTGCTATCAGAGAAGTGAACCGTTCGCGACAAAGTATTTATCCCGGGAGGACAAAAAGGTAAAATAGTTTTACTTCCTTTTTATGCTAATAATTTTGTGTGTAGAGTTCATATTATCTCGTTGGTGTGTCAGTCCTCTTCGAGAAAGACCTTAGCCAGGAATGCTTAAATATACTGCCGAAAGACTCATTATACCCGTGAAGCCCGGAGCACCAAAGAGATTTCCATGAAAAATAAATGCAGAGGTTTTTGTGGTCTGCGGCAGTTCAAAGTTATTCCATAGGATTTATGGTGACTTATACACCAGTTCATACAAGGAAAGAGCTCCACATGGGGCGCCCACACGGCAAAACTTGAGCAAGAATGACAGCAGGCCTAAAACATGATCTCAGCTACAGCAGAGATAGGATTTGAACTAGAAGCCATTTATGAAGGCGCTGTCGCCAGTTATAATGTTGTCTCTCAGCTGGAGGATAATTCCTGCAGTAATATATCTGTTCAAGTTGCACTGGAAAAGGTGTAAGCAGGCGGGGCACTTTAAGCCATCCGCAAGTTTATTCCTGACCTTGCTATATACAACAGGTATAAGTTATTCGCTAACGGACAGCCTAAAACTTTGGACGAGCAAAGAGAAACTCTTGGTTTTTAGGAGATAAATGCAACCTGGGGTTAAAGCTATATGGGTAAAAGAACAAACGAACCGAAGCAAAAGAGTGTACAAATAAAATCAGCCTAACTTTAGCCGGCTCAGCCATAGTGCTTCAGGCCGAAGGAGTTGACATTTCTGTTTGAATATGTGAGTGGTCGAGGTGCCTATCAGTTATTTGTTGAAGGGTCATCGAATATTCTCTATGGCGATAACGCTGAGGAATTGCAGGTAAGAAACAGTAGGGGAGCAGGGTAGCTGTAGCCATCTTCGTTCATACTTTTACCGCGTTTATTGTTTAACTGAACGCTGACTGCCAAGCGCAGTGGCCATTTGATCGTTGCTCTTGCGCACGCTCTCACGCACGCTCCTAAATACACGCTAACCACTATCTCTCCCAATCGACTTCTCGTTCTCACGGGTCGTGGAGAATACTGTTCTGGTTAACATATTTGTGCAGTGCCGCACATTAGAGTAACGTGCAGGTGGTCCACGCAGTACAAAGGATCGAAGCACGCGTTTACTAAGGAAACCGCGAAGTAAGGTCTAATCTAACCTCCATAAAGGCCGCAGGAATGGACTATTACCAGACACGATTCCCGCTATCATTCAAAACCTCATAATTCCATATCATCAGGGTTCTATCATGATGTGACTATAACTTGGATTGTGTTAGCCTGTTTTATCCTATAACTTTCAGAGCGACATGCTCCAAGGCACGAAATACCCATGTGTGGTCAGATCTAAAGACCCAAGGGACTGGAAACTTGGGACAGTACTGAATTATCACCACTGAAGCGCATTCCAGAGCATTTCTTTTAGTTAGTATGATGAGCGGCACTGGCGCCTTCCTGATACAGAAAGGCTTGAAAATATACGTTCATTGGAATCCAGCCTCTGGAGGGAAGTTTCAGGATCTACACTATCAAAGTGAGTGGGAATTGATAGGTTGTTGTTTAACTTGGAGGGCGAAGGAGTTCGCGGTACTGCAGCCTACATCCATGCCCACAGCTAACATTGGAAAAATATTCGGCTTTTTGTTTGGTAGTGAAGCGTTGAGCATTCTATGTGGCAATTACCCCTTGCCGGAGCTAGTGCGAGCCAACTAGTGCACCACACTCTAGTAGTGGTTTAGCGTGGTCCTTGTGAACGATGAGTTTACTTTCATGCGAGCGGAGTGTCCTGCGAACCAGTCTTTTTTTCCTGCAAAGCCTGGCATATAAAATATATGTTTCCCCGGGGAAAGTAAATGGACAGGAGTACGGTATATCTAATTCACCTACCGGTGATTTGTTGAGAATCAGATGGCCACCCAAACCAAACGTTCTGGTAGGATCGTGACTCGCACGTAGGAAAGGGGCTTCTGTCAGCCGAGAAGGGTAACGGTCAGTCTTTACAAAGCGAGCTGAACACCTGTAAACCCTCAGATTTGTTTCGCGGCCAGATCGGGCGGGATCGCAATAGTTGCTGCTCGGCCGACGAGAGTCTAGGTTCTTCCTTCCGTGAGCCTCGGTATCTCACCGTGCCTTGACTGCAATATTGGTATACTGTCACCCATGGAGTTATGATCCAAGGTGTGAGACCGCTTCACTTCTTAGGCGAAGAGAGAAAGGAAGTCCCGCGGCGAACCACTGTGAATATGTATTTACGGACATGACGCACATTAACAGAACCGATACATTGCCTGGAATCATCCCGCTGCCCACAGGGCTAGGTGTGAAACTGACACCACGAAAGTTCATCATTTAACTGCCCGAGGACGAGTGAAGTTCTAGCCAAGCGTATAGCGAATCGACAGTGCCCCAGGCCCGAGCCCTTGGTAACGGAATATTGTGAGAAACTCGGTCAAAGAATTTAGTCACGCCCAAAATTTGTGGTTACTGCTTTACTATTATGAGAGACTATCGTAATAAGGTGCAAACGTCAGTCGTAAACGTTGAATTCCAAAAATATTTTAGGATACTACGCGATCTTTACTAGTAACATCATTATTGGTTTAACTTTATTGAGTCTTCCCACAATTCTCGATACAACTGGGGTGTGGCTTGCAGGCCGGTGGTTGGACGAGTGTTCCAGCGTTTTATTCTTTTGAATTATATTAATAACTGGGGTCTTCTACCGAATGGGGTACCAACGAAGCAACCTAGATAACGAATGGGTTCGATAAAGGGATGAGGATATCCGGCCCTCAAAGTTAAAGGGTGGTCCATGAAAAAGGATCCGACCCAGGACGGTATTTGATATTTTAGAACAAAGGTTCCGTTTCGGTATATGAAGTGTTACAGAAGATGGTAGCTCCTATGGGAGCACTGGAAGATTGAGGAACAAGGGAGCCGCGTTACTGGCCAAAGAGAAAGCAGAAAACTTATTGAAAGCTTCGGTTGTCCGATGGTTCATTGAGGTGAGGATTATAAAAACAGGACTTTTTGATTTCGTTAGCTTTGCTAGAATCTTGAAATCCTTAGACTGCGTAAGAATAGCTGCTGTTTTTGCTTTATGCGGTCATGATTATATCGTTTTACTTTTTGAGATATGCTGCTTTACTGTACTACCGGTGAGGAATCCCTCGTTTTGAGTAAACTGCTTTGGATCCTGCCTAATCTCGGGCTGAGACAAGTCAACTTACAGCAATCAGAAGGAATTGAAGATTTTAATGTCGGAGAAATAGATATTGGTACATTGGTATGTTGGTGTATTGGTATATTTCTCAGCCATGGTCGAGGCCCACGCGCTAATGCATGATCATGGTGTAACACGTTACTCAATAAGATGAAATATTCACAAATTCTAAGTATGAAATTCGAGAGTATCAGAGATGAAAAAACAAAGACAGCAACAGTTTGAATGGATCATTCTGATAACGGTTTGCGCGGCAGTTTTGAATCAGTTTGGAATCCGGGCTAGGCAGTGGTGCGCGGTGGAGATATCGAGAAAATCGTTAACGCGGTGCCAAGGAAGCATTATGAACAAGAATGGCGCAAGTCCAGGCAACCAGAGGCTAACTAAGGTTCTGCAGATGGAGTAAATTTTGAACAAGAAGAAAAGGGGGGAAAATCGACGCATGTGAAGAGGATAACGATCCATAAAGACAATGCAGACCCTGAATGACGGATTTACCGGAGTTTAATAAACGCAATGAGTTTTGAAGCAGGGGGACATGAGGCCAATTTCGTGAAAGCGAACTGGTGGATGTGGGAGAAACAGCAGTCCATAAAAAGGTGAGTTTAGATTCAGGGCCAGTAACGTGTACTATTCAGAAATAAGAAGGCGCAACTGGAGGGTCCTCGAGAAGTGGAGAGTCAATTTCCAGCCGGCTACGGTTCAGAGGAGAGATAACCTGTGGTAACGGATAATAAAGTGGGAAAATCTCCGCATGGACTTCAGCGTTATTATGCTGTTTCACTGACAAATATATATGTATGTGTTGACGCATTTGCCTTCAGTCTTATTCTGGTAACGTACGACATCGAATGCGTAAGTTTCGTCTGGCAGGGCAAAGTATGTGTCGGTCAATCAGCCGAGTGTGGCTATATATTAGCGGCATGCGCGTGAACTGGAATTCGTGTTGGTTGCGTTAGAAAACGCTGAACGATCTGATAAACAATTAGGGGTATCTCCTGTTGTGTGGTTTGATTTCGGTCCCAGTTTCTATGGTAGGTTCCACTTGAGTCTCTGTCCGTACGAGTCAAAGCGGCCACCTTGGTTAGCCAATTTGGCGACTGAGATAGTGGGAGACAACGAACCTGAAATAAAGGGAGATTGCAGTCTGGACGTGGTTCCAGCTGTGGGTTATGATAATATATGAAGACAATAAACAATGGATTGGTTAGGTCTATGTGAGTGGGGCATGGGTAAAATAGGCTCGCAGTGGATTTGAGCTATACCGCTGCAGGCCGACGAAGTTGCGTACACTGGCTTGGTAACTCTATGCATTTCAAAGGATTTATGATTTTCCCGTGAGCACGGCATCGCTGGGATACTAATAAAAGACCTAGGGCTTCACGGTTAAGAACGGTTAGTAATGATAACCCTCAATACCGTTTGCTTACGCAGAACGCAGTTAGGCAACGAGGCGATAAGATAGGTTTGAAATAACAGACAGAGCGAGTAGGACTAACATACTGTTTGCGTGGCGTCTCTTTTGGTTTAGTGGTTATTCTATACTGAGTAGTTTTTGAGGAGTCAGAGTAGAAGGAACTATTGGGGTGACAGTGGTGATATATTAGAGGTAATTGGTCACTTGCTTTGGAACACTGACGTGAGTTCATCTATGCTCTTCCTCGATAGTGCTATCGTACTAAGATTAAGCTCCAGTTTGAGCAAGGAAATCTGATGTGGATATGATTGCTTGGTTACCGTGGTATCTTTTTCGTTGTTATCGTACTGCAAAGCAGGACTACACCGATGTGAGGACTGGTTTGGGGAACCGTGAGAGGTGGGTCCGAATCTTCGTCAGGGAAGGAAACTCTAACGGTCTACAATCGGTGCTCATGGTAGGCGGCACAAGGGCCAGCCTCAGGTAGGGAGGTAGCACGATACTCAACTACTGGCATCCAGCACGTGGGGCTCCAAGAATGACCCACACGTTTTTAGACTTTCTTATTATTTTTTTTAATGATTTTATTACAGTCAGGTATCTGGCTGTCAGAGAAGGCGGAGCTGCTTTTGGTGGGCGACCACAGCTCCCACGCCCCGGCCGAAACATGGACCGCATGCAACAAGCCGCGTTGGGAATGGGTCAACCACACCAGTCAATCCGTAGCGACACTACAACCCAGAGACATGGGTCACAAGTGACAAGGCTGGTGTGCCTGGAAGACAAAACAGTGGGGTATTTTTCTCACTTTTTTGTGCCAATCTCTTACTGTTTGGTGTTCATGTCTTGTTGGTGGTCAACTCTGTGCAGGGAGACCATCACGGCCAGGAATGTTTGCAGAAGTGCCGCGCTAACACTCGCCTTATCCGTGAAGTCAGAACAGCCAGGCCGTTTACATGGGACAACAAATGCAGGGGGAGGTAGAGTCCACCACAGCCCGCGATTATTCGATGGGGTTTATGTTCAACAAAACGCCAGTCTGCACAAAGATGGGGTAAAACTTGCAGCACTAACAACGTGATTCGTCGGTACGATCCACAGATGGTTAGTAGTTTTGCTGAGTTCCGTAATTGCTGCAGCGATGGGGCCAACCCTATGCGGATCTAATTGAGCCTAGGTTGCTCAAAGCGGTTATTCAATTTATTAGTACCCTATACCTACCTCGAGGCGTTGTTCAACGAGAGAGTGGAGCTGGCCTTCTCCCAGCCTGGGATCAGCGCGTCATAGAAAGGGTCCCCATTACGGCTGCAAATCAGAGGTGGCAAGTTATTGCTCGCTGTCTGGGATAGTTCACTTGACAGTGCCAGATATCTATTTCTTTACGGTCACTGCAAGGCCTCAGTGAGCAGTTGCTTGATCACTCATCTATAGGTTATCCAGAACTCTTCGTAAAACTCGAAATGACTTTGGAGAAAGCAATAAATGACGACGGCTTTTGAGCCTGGTCCGGGTCGCAGTGTTTTCTACTCACTCTCCAAAATAAATTAAATTCAAAACCACGGTGCCGTGAGTGATGTCCACTATATTCCTGGTGTGTTTCGATCGCCGGCTTTCAGTTTTGGGCCGGTTGGTGGATCACCAACTATGTAAGTGCTTCGATGATTTACTGGGACCCGTCAGCAATTGGTCTTTGGGTCGGTGAAAGTAAAGCAACGGCGGTCTTTGAATTTTACTTCAAACACTCACCAACACAGACTCGGTGATTCCACCCAGGATAGGTTGCTGAAAACTGGGTACTTTAAGAGTTTTCCTAACGCACACTAGGAGGCCACATTCACGTTGATATGAGGGTAACAACAATAATAACGGCATGCTTCTCAACCGTGACTGCGATACACATTTGAACAAATTCAAAATGCAAACAATAAGCAGCAGGATAAAATGTTGTCAAATTTTGGATGGAAGTTGCAAGCTTTGCAAGCAGTTCGAAAAAGGTGGGTGGAGTCTGAGTGAATTTAAATGAGAAAATTCCGAAGTGGGTACAAATGTTTTTGCGATGCAGGCACGGGGGATAATCAAAAAACGGTGCAACTGGATGTTGTTAGGAATGGCCTTGTTATAGTATGCGGAAGAAGCACATATACCAGGGTGATAGAGAAAACGATTGACGACCTGAACGCTCTTGACATATGGTGCAACACTTGGAAAATGAGTTTCTCCGCTGCTAAGAGTGCCATTCTCACATATAAAAGCCAAATTCCCCCTGAGTCCCTCGCCTTAAACGGCTCGTTCATTCCTACTACTCCGCTAGTACGAGATCTCGGTCTACAATATTCTTGCACGTTCACTTTTCAAGAACAAGCCACCTACCAGGTGGCTAAGACTAAGAGAACGATAGCTCTCATCTGCAGAACCTTTAGAATGCGCGACAGCCAGCTTCTGATCTTCAAATCCCACGCCAGACCACAGCTTGAGTACTGCCCTCTGGTATACACTCACATGCGCAAATCTGACAGACTTGCGATCGAAAGAGTTCAGCGATCCTTCACCAAGCACTTACTCGGCTCATCATCTCCCTTGAATTATAAAGAGAGATGTGAGCTACTAAGGCTTGAACCCCTATGGCTACGACGTATGAAACTCAATCTTTATCTTCTATTCAACCTCCTACATTCTAGAGCGCATACGTCCATCACTGATCTATGTTTCGCTCAAAACGCACCCTACCCTCTTCGTAACCGAAATCATACTACAAAAGTCCCATACACCAGGACAAAACTAAGAGAAAGGTTCTTCATCACCGTTTATTCCCGCATTTGGAACAGACTGCCCGAAGACATTCGGGCCTGCCAGACACTAGACCGTTTCAAAATTGTCCTTACAAAATACTTAGATGTCGCCAAGGTACTACAATTAACCCATATGTGCACCACGTTGGAACAAGCTTATGAGGGTAACCTAGATTTTTGAATAGAGAAAGAAAGCACGACCCGGTTAACATCCTTTGCAAAGTCGACATCACCTACCCCATATGCCTTTTCCATCGCCAACACATTAGTACCCCTTATAATGACTTACATCACTGACACTGCTCTTGTTAGATTCTCCCCAATTCACGCGCTCCAACGTCTCCTACCTATTATCTTTATCATATTTAATTCGCTTTACTCGGTCCGAACTGACCCCATTCCCCTCCTTTATTTTGCCTTAGCGCCCCAACACTTAATCCAGTTCCAGTGACCACCACTTACCTTCTAAATCATCATTCTTATTCCTAGTTTTGGTCATTATTTCTGTATTTCCATTCACTCCCAATGGCTCACAGTCCTCATTCTTCCCAAAGTAGTCTGTGTCTACATTACTAGATTTCTCTTTTCACCATTGACCGTTAATCCTCAGCTGGGAGCATCCCAGACTGCGTCTCTCTATTCTTATGCTTCCAGACACCAACCGGCGCGCATCTCCCATCTGATGTCTTGGAATGATCCGGAGATAACACCAGCGAAATATCTGGCCCAAACGTCAGGCTTCAAATCTGGATCCCCCACAATCTCCTAGACTACGCCATCTCTACGTCTGTATGATCTCGGCCAAAATCACCTGTGCAAATCCCGCCGGTGCGAGGCGCGGACAGATCCCCCGCTTTGGCCGGTGCACATCGGGCGTGCAGGACGTCTGCAACGATGTTTTCAGGTTGGGTATCCAGCGCACGGTCAGCCCCACCCACTAGCACCGGTTGCGGATTGAAAAAAAACAAGAAAATAGAACAAAAGGAATACCGTTCATATACTCAAAATGTTGCTGTCTCCTCCAGCCAACATTGACTCCACATCGTGCTCGCTTCAAATTTGCCTTCATAACCTAACGCTTTTTTCGTCCGGCAAAAGTTGCTTTTTTTGGTGCACAATTATCGTATACTTAAAAACCCATCAACACTTCTGGCTCATTATTCCCAGTCCACTTCCCGCGGTTTCATGTCAAACTACTCACCAGTCTTATTTGCAAACTTAACCACTCTCTAAGATAAAGCCCACCCCTTTTTTGCTACTTTTACCGATATACTCCAGAAATAACGCATTTATTGCTGTCACTACCTTCCGTACCACAATCTCCAGACAGTATATGACACTGCAAAATTTATCTCTTGAGATTCCCAATAATCGACGACTCTGTGTTTGCTTGCCTTCTCTGCCAGCTCCGCTGTTTGCCCACTTAAGGCTGTTGCATTGCAATGTCCTCATCTTGCAAGGTATTGTGTCCCACTTTTGCACATTTGATAAGCTCTTGTGCCGCAAAGTTATGTTCTGTCACCACTAAGTGGTCCACCTTTTGTATCAAACATAAACTGATAGTCTTCTGCCCATCACTTCATCGTTTTTTCCAGCTGTGTCCATCCTATTGTTGTAGTTGAGCACCACGCCACGATTTTTTCGATAATTCCTAGTTCATGCTGACGCATTAAATTCCTTTTTTCTGAAAGCAAAACAATCCACTCAAAGTCCATATGTTTTATCCGGTCACTTCCTTCACCATCACTCTGGCAACCACCGTCCAGATGTGTAGTCCATTTGGTTTATCACACACACTCCGCCCATATCCGGCTGCCGAACTTTGCAATCCTATTCATCGGTTGTTGTGTATTTCCTTTCTCATGCTCCATTCCGATAGATCGTCTCAGACACTTCCGATACTTGATACATTTTTTTTTCACCACGTGAAGTCTTTGCTGAGAATTATCAGTATGTAAGTACTTACCTGTCATTCAACCGGTCATCCTTCTTGCAAGCCACGTTTCTGCCACTGTCGTAGCTACGCACCACACGTCGATTTTTTTGTCAGTTACCGGTTTCTTGCCGAAGCATTACATTCCTTTTTTCTGAAAGCAAAACAATCCACTCAAAGTCTATATGCTCTATCCGGCCACTTCTCCCACCATCAATTTGACACCCACAGTCCAGTGTGTTGTCCGTTTCGTTTTACAACTGGCTCAACCGATATACGGTCACTGTACCTCAAAATTGCTATCCTCGACCGATTTTCTTGGTCTATATGTATTATGCCACAATTTTTATCGTCTAATTTTTCACCGCAACTCCTCTCATACATTGTAAAGCTCCATTGCTCGGATACGTCTCCTTCAGGGATGTTTCTTCTTCACGATATCCGCGTATCCGTCAATCTAGTTTAGTTCTCCGACAGGACAGTTTTTCTTCTGTGGGATTTGTGATTTTGTACCATTCTCCATCCACCCCACATTTTGGCAGAATAACTACGCCTACCTCCAGCCGGATCGACCACCTGACCTTGAGTTTAAATTCACCGGGCGGTATCGCAGCAATTGACTTAAATGCCTTCTCTTATATTCAATCGCGTTCGCATAATTGTACAGTCCCACTGGAACTTTCATTCAGCTTTCAACTGTACCGTTTGATCTTGCATTTCAGCATGCTTCGGGGTTATCCGAAATAAACTATTATTAAAGATATTTGCTGGGGTTTGTGTGGTGGAGCCAGTTGTGGTTAAGCGCGCAAACAGAAAGAAAATGTGTAAACTTTCCAAAAGGAACACTGATGAACGTAAAAGAGGAAGGTTTTCCCCAAGAAGGCATTGCAATTACGACGGTTACTAAACAGTGCTGTCCGAAAGTTCGAGAAGACCTGATACTAGCGTAACAGATGATGCTAAACAAATCTTGAAAGAAAATATCAGGGACGTAATCAGCAGGTGACCCCAGTGGGGACAATATAAAAATCACTCTCCACGCCCACCTGTTTTACTGTGGGATAGTTTTACCATTTCGGATATGCAGAATAGGAAGGAGGGGAACTATGATAAATCTAATGAGATCCATCATAACTTACAGGGAATCGTCAGTGTTTCGCAATATAAAGTTGGTACAGGGACGGTTTAAGTTTATTCCACTTGGAGAATAAGAACACAGTTCACCACCAATAAAACCTGATAGACAAACGAAAGAAAGGCGGCAATCCAGCCGTCGTACCAGCTGGGACTAATGGCCGCAAAGGAAGCGCAATTTCTTTAGGAAAGGCCGTGAATTTTGATAAAAATGGACCATGAGACCCACAGGGATGAGTATTCCGGTACTCATTTCAGTTCAGTTCAGTTTAGTTTGCACAGAATGGGTAATGGTCAAGGACAGTTGAGCCCCCGAAATGTCTTCCGCAGTATGTTCGCGATTTGTGCACCCACCACTGCAGTGCGCCTTGTTGAATTTCCACTAGGAATAAGGGAGAAACGTGAGGCGTCCTCACAGACTAACGGCGAGGGACAACGTCCATCGTGAACGTTCACTCGGTCAGTGTGCAACAGACAAAAAAGTCAATCACAATAGACCTCAGCTGAACTACAGTGCCATCCCTCGTCTATCCAGCGGGCAACCTCAGAACTTACTACCAGAGATAACTCTGTTCCACTCAAGATCTAGGACGCCCTTGAACCAGCGGCCTGTCTGTAGGTTTGTCTTTGTGCCAGGAAGGTTTTCCTACTGGGTTACTACCCTGTTCCCAAATAAATTCCTCCAGGGCATCAACCCAGCTTGAAATTTAGTCCGCTTTTGGTGTTCCTTTGTTCCGAAGCCTGACACCCTTTAGAGTCAACTGTCCACACTGAGACTAAAAACATTTCAATACCCTTACCTCTTCTATGGGCTCCTCTCCGAGTCTTCCTCTACCCAAAGGGGAGGGTTCGAGCTGAGAGAGTATGTTCATGTGTCCCATCCTTCGACACTATCCGTTCGCGAACAGTGACCGGCTGAATTTTCGGGAAGGGCATGCATAAAATAGTGATAGTGCAAATAGAAACAGATTCGGAGATACTAAATGAAGGCATACGTGATATGAAAAAAACAGGCTGGGGGAAATAGCACCGGATATTTATGAATCTGGGAAAGTTTGGGTCTTTTGAAATAGTAATCCGGAAGGGGAGTTCTGAGCTTCTAAGCAGAATTAATTTTAGATGACGGCTCAAAGTGAGGAGTGGCGCTGTCTGGTCAAATTTGATGGACTGCACTAGCCCTAGGACAGCTGCGTAGAACTGCGGGTAAATGGTAGTTAGAGTGACACTTTTGGCCGGCCGGTGATTGCGCTTAAGTAAGGTTGGCCTTGCTGTAACGGTGCGATAGTGAAGCGAGTCATTATCTTTGACCCTAAAAGGTATCCGCGACTCACCAGAGCAACCTGGTCTCGAACGGAGAAGTTTAAATGCAAAGTTTAACTCTGCTCCCACCCGACGGGGCGGATAGGTTTAGGCTGTATCTAAATACTAGCTGGGTATCATCACTTTTTGCAGATTGCATGGTCAGCATTGTCATTTTGTCTTTACGAAAAGACAATAACATTGTGAGGATTGGTTTGCAAAACTTGATGGGTGAAAAATGGGGAAAATGTTGAGAGAAAACGGCGCTCAAATGGTCTAAATAAGGTTCTCATGGTAGGCCGCAATGCAGCTTGCTTCAAATGGAGATGCGAGATTAGGTTCACCTATTTGGACCCAGCTGGTGGTTTTTCAGGTGTGTTCGACTCTTGTTAGACTATTGTTTCGTAGCCCAAAGTTTGACAGCCTGGATATATGGAGCCGCTTTTGATTGATGGACGCAGCTCTCAAACACCTCCGTAGACACGGACCGTTTGAAATTCCGTTGCAAAAAGGAGTCAGCGAAACTGACCATTCAGCAGATACTGTAGATGTTATTCCGATGGCGAGTACTGCTCAGCCCAGTTACGGAAACCCCAGTATCAGAACAACTTTGATTCGCTGATTCTACGGTTTTGAGTTAGGAAATTGTACGCATATAAAACTATGTACGAACCTCAACTGTACGGCCACAACTTTCAACAACGAGGACCAGTGCTCGGGAAAGGTCATTGTCGAATGCGGCCGTCACGGAAGTCACAGTTCAGGTCAGAACTCTGCCGTGGCATATGAGCAAAATACAAGCAAATGTTCGAGTGTGGTGGTTGATGCCTGCTGCATTTGTTTGAGGGTTAAGGAAACAAAGAGCAAAGCCTCAACAACACACGCATGCTGCAACGACTGGGGAGGATTTTGACACGTGTAATAATAATAATAATAATGGTTTATTTCGGAAACGCCCGAAGCCTGCTTTGTGCATGATCTTATTGATACAGGTGATGGAATGGACAGATATAATTCATGGAAATATGGAAACTCTCAGAAAAATATTGGATGAAAAGGCTCAGAAGAGGGAATAAAGTAGGATGAAAATAGGATGAACGTGTGCACACCATAGAGAAAGTGCAGAGTTTAAATGAGCTCAGGAGCGGATTTCAATGGACACTCGGTGAGTTTGAAAGTCAAGGTCAGGTGGACTGAATGGCTGGTCCGGGCGTTTACATAAAAAGGCCGACTGGTAAACATGTGAAAGGCTGGAAATCGGTATAAGGAACTGCAGTAGCAAGGAAAAATGGAGAAAAAGGTGAGCTGCACTGCAGTAGATTAGATATCAATGAGGCATTGGTACTTTGCAGTGGATTGTCGGCGGACAGGACACAAAACTCACCGTAAAACAGGCAGCAAGCAATGCAAGACGCAGAGGGATGAAAAGATGACAGGAACGATTTTGAAGGATTGGATACAGTAGATGTGAGGCACAGATGTAGAGTTGATGGATGCCTATGATGACGGTCGTTGGGATGATAGCAAGATAGATGGCCGGTGAGGAACTGCAAGATGCAGAGTGCGTGCACATGGATATATATGCGTAAGTTTATAAATATATATATATATATGTAGATTTATTATATATATATATATATATATATATATATATATATATATACGTATGTACATATATATATATATATAGGTATATGAGAAGCAGGATCAATAACAATGGGGTCCTAGAAAGAAATTGTCAGTCATCAGGAGGAGTAGGTAATGTTAGATCAGTTGGTTGTAGAATTAATTTGGAGTATCGTGGTGGATTAACTTCATGACAGGTGCACATGGCAGCCCAACGGAGAGAAAAATAGAATGCGGAAGCACAGAAATGATGAAGACTGTGAGGAGCAGTTCATGGAAGGGTGAAGGTGAAAGACAGGGTCGATGAAAACAGGTGAGAATGGGTCTAATTATTTGATCAATGCAGGTAAGAGATGTAGTGACGGACCAGAGGAGTCGGGTGGTGACAGGTCAAACGATTTGGAACTGTAAAAGAACACCGTGACGTAACGTTGTCATTACAGTGGTGGAGCATGGAAAAAGCGGACCACACTGGAAGGTACAGAAAAATGCCTGTAGCGAGCAATAAACGGATCAAGGGATGAAAGCAATGACCGAGGAGACAGGTAAGAAATCACCAATCAGATCATTTTACTGCAGATGAAACACGAAGGAGGCGGACAAGGAAGCGGGACGCCCCGAGATAAGTGAACCAGTAATAGAACAAAAAGGCCACAAAAAATGAATGCGCAACGGAGTTGGGGCAATGGAGCTGGATAGCTGTGTGCCGGCAGACAATTGAACTGGTGGATACTAATCAGGACACTGGAAAGAACCACAGAGGAATCGCGGAGCCAAGTGAGGAAGAGATGGTGGTGGTGATTAGATAATAAATACGACTGTAAAAGATGCGAAGTTTGGAGCGGCAAGTTCTAATATGCGGATTGGTCATGAGTGCGGGTGCGATTGGTGCATCATGGCATTGGACATGATGAGGGATTTAACAGAACGGCAGGTTTAAAGAAGCTACCAATGGGCGATCTGAGCAGAGGGTAACATCAAGCGCTTAGATGATAGAAGCCAGCAATGACGGCAGGTGGGAAAAGAGTTATTGGCGAGCGCCGACAGAGAAGGGTGGTTAGGACGATAGTGACTCAATGCAGTGAAAGTTGATGTAGAGAGAGGCAATAGGAGGAAGGACAAAACGGGTAGGTGTGCATACTGTGGTAGGGCGACAAAAATGGGAAGTGGAAACAGATGATAAGAGCTATAGGTGAGCAAGCTGTGGCGGAAAGTAGATGAGGAGCACGCAATTTTCAACCGACAGCATTGGATTCGGTAGTCCAAGAAATGTTAGAGCGTGCCATCCGCAACCGGTGCTAGTGGGTGGGACTGGCAGTGGGCTGGGCACCCAACCTGAAAAACACTTCGTGAAGTGAACGCAGGAGGTGTGATCCACCAGTCTAGTTGCGCTCGCACATCGTTGCAGACGGCCTGCACGCCCGATGTGCGCCGGCCACAGCGGAGGATCTGACCGCGCTCCGCACTGTTGGGAGTGGCACGAGTGTTCATGGATAATTGTACAGGGGACAAAGCGACCGCGATGGGGGTGCGTGAACCAGGAACGATTGACCAAGACGTGAGACCATGGACAGGAGAGCCAACGGAAACAGCGAGTGGTAGACGACCGTGTAGCAATAATATCCAGGTGCACCTGCCAGGGAGATGGTAAATACAGTGCCCGAAGTGGTTGGCCGTCACGGAGGATCACTGGAAAGGGAAAAGGGATAAGGGAGCGCAGTCTGGGTGTGCCCCAGCTGAGAATCAACGGATACTGAGGAGAAAAAAAGTGAATATGATGGATAAGAGATGAACGTAGGTGAGCAATAGGTTTACCTTGTGCTGGCAGGAGGAAGGTTTGCTATGGGTCAGTGAAAGCAATGGCCTTAGTTCGCGGGGTGTACCTAGTGGCTTGTGACGCAGAGGTAGTAGATTTACAGTGTGAGGCCTCTTTCAAAAGCCAGGTCGGCGGAGACGAGCTCACTGGTGAGCAATATAGCATTGAGGACTGTTAAGTATGAAAAAAGTGCGCGCCTAAAAGCGAAAATTGAGGAGGCACTGCGTAAGCTAAGAGGCAGCTTATTCCAGATTTTGGAATAGGCTGACAGAAAGAATCGGGACTTCAGACAGAGATTAGAATGAGGGACAGTGAGAGAGAAGGCACGGTGTCGGATCGGGTAGGAGCAGGGCGCAGCGAATGAGATGGGATAAGAGCTGTAGGCCAGGTTATGGATTAGCTTAAAGAGGAAAATCAGGTTGAGCCTCATGCGACGAATCCATAGAGGCTCAATTTGTAGGAGCTCACAGCGCTCGCGGTATGTCAGGGCTAGGGAAACGCCCAATAGCCTTTTGGTGAAAGTACGCTGAACGGTCTCAAGAGATACAATAGAGGAACGTGGCCAGAGGCTGGAGGTAATGGGACAATATTCTGGGAGCGGTCTCACGTGTGAGAGATACAAGGAGAGGCGACTGGCCGGTATTAAGAAACACCGATTGATCAGGCCTAGGGTTCGCTTAGCCTTGGCGATTTGGAACGATGTCTGTTCTGAGAAGTTAAAGGAACAAGAGTAGCGTACGCCAAGATCGGTAACCATGGGGTGTATGGGGATGGGCAGGCCGTCCAGACAAATTTGGTCGGGTGGTACGGTGCACTTGTATGGTAGGAGGAAGCTTTTCTCCGCGGACAATTTCATAAACCACGAGATGCACCAAGTTTGGAGAACGAGTAAGTCGTGCGATATGTTGCATAGAGTCACAGATAGGTCACTAGGGAGGAAAGAGTACAATCTTTTTATATCGTCGGCAAAGAGGAAAGGAGTGCCGTGTCGAAAAGAAGAGAAAATGTCATTGATATAAATAAGGAATAGTAATGGGCCTAGGACACTGCCTTGGATGACGCCGCTAGTAATTGGTTTGGCAGAAGATAGGTGGCCGTCGACGAGCACGGCTTGTGATCTGTTAGAGAGATAGGAGGATAGCCAGGAGAGGAGAGGGTCA
Organism: Fasciola hepatica; assembly: GCA_948099385.1. NCBI lineage: Eukaryota > Metazoa > Platyhelminthes > Trematoda > Plagiorchiida > Fasciolidae > Fasciola > Fasciola hepatica. Next base: position 1,065,474 of record CANUEZ040000195.1, read on the forward strand.
GTAATACCGAGAGATCGGATTTTGGCCAACAGATGAATATGGGGAACACGGTCAAAAGCCCTAGACATGTCGAGGTACAGGACAATTACAGAGTTGCCGGCGTCGGCAGCAGACGATAAGACATTGAGAGAGTCAAGCTGGCAGGAAGAGCAGGAACGGGAGTTCAAGAAACCATGCTGGCCAAGGTTTAGCAGGTTGTTAGATAAGAGGTACTGGACAATATGTTTTTTGACAATTCTCTCCATAATTTTGCAGACTACTGGGGTGTGATTAATGGGCCGATAGTTATCTGGGTCGTGTAATACGCCTTTTTTGGAGCGCGGAACTATAACAGAGGATTTCCATTGAGGTGGGACGAAACTGTGAAGCATGGAGGTGGTATACATATTAAGTAACAATAAAGGGAGGTCAGGACCACCGAAACGGAGGAGGGCCGGTGGGAGATCATCTGGTCCCGGTTTCGAGGAAGGTTTATTAGAGGAAACTGATTTTTCAATTTCTAGATGGGTGAAGGGAATCGATGAAAGAGAGGCAGAGGTGCAGGGTAGGATTGTAGGAGGGGGAATACCGGGACAGTTTATAAGGGAGGAAGAAAAATGCTCATTGAAGGCCTCAGAAATAGATGCTGGAGTATTAGCGGTAGATGAGCAGCAGATGAGGAACTTGGGCGAGGTATGATTGGATTGACTGGACCTTTTACTAAGCAGGTTGGACAGGTAGCCAGTGTTTTTGGGTGCGCTAGGGCGATGGCCTCTTGTCTTCTCAGATGCGAATCGACCATGCAACGCAGCCTCAGTTGTAGCTGGTTTATGCGCGGGAGAATCGTAAAGTCGTGTGATCTAGCGAAGTAAAGTTGCAGCTTAGACAGCTTACGCTCTAAAAGTGACAGGAGTGAGCTGCTGGATTTGGGGCGTGGATCGGCACATGGGTTGGCGGTATTTAGGCAGTGTGGGAGGTTGGAGTAGAGAGAGTTCATAACAGTGAGGGGATCGGATGAAAGAAAAAATGTGTCCCAGTGTACGTTACGCCGCCCGCCAAACCCCTCATGAAACAGAGTAGATGGGGGTACCGATTCACCCTAACTTATCTGGACTCTCATATCAGTGCATTTGTCGGTTGCCATGAACCTCGTCTATCGCTTGCCAGTCGCAGACACCTTTGAAGCTTTTCTTGAGGTTACGCTCCATACATCCATCTCACGGAGTTATATCTTTAGATAATGCGTCAGTAATAATGTATGAAGAATAAGGCCCCGGTGCGATCCGGTTGAGTAGACAGTTTGGGGAATGTAAGGGACAAAAAGCTTACCTACTACGATTGAAGTACTCTGCAAATAATGACTGAAAAATCCCGGTGATGGATCGGAACGGCTACAGGGTCTTGAAACATCAGTTCAAGAAATGATGTAGTCACTTTTTTAAGTACGCTTGGCTCAAAAATTCTATCAATTTGAGAAAGGATTAGATCGTAACGCAGACTGGAAGTTCAGGAATCGGGAGTGCTCCCACGCATGCTACAACGACTGGGGAGGTTTTCCACGCGCGTGCTTTACAGCTATATTGCTATCAGAGAAGTGAACCGTTCGCGACAAAGTATTTATCCCGGGAGGACAAAAAGGTAAAATAGTTTTACTTCCTTTTTATGCTAATAATTTTGTGTGTAGAGTTCATATTATCTCGTTGGTGTGTCAGTCCTCTTCGAGAAAGACCTTAGCCAGGAATGCTTAAATATACTGCCGAAAGACTCATTATACCCGTGAAGCCCGGAGCACCAAAGAGATTTCCATGAAAAATAAATGCAGAGGTTTTTGTGGTCTGCGGCAGTTCAAAGTTATTCCATAGGATTTATGGTGACTTATACACCAGTTCATACAAGGAAAGAGCTCCACATGGGGCGCCCACACGGCAAAACTTGAGCAAGAATGACAGCAGGCCTAAAACATGATCTCAGCTACAGCAGAGATAGGATTTGAACTAGAAGCCATTTATGAAGGCGCTGTCGCCAGTTATAATGTTGTCTCTCAGCTGGAGGATAATTCCTGCAGTAATATATCTGTTCAAGTTGCACTGGAAAAGGTGTAAGCAGGCGGGGCACTTTAAGCCATCCGCAAGTTTATTCCTGACCTTGCTATATACAACAGGTATAAGTTATTCGCTAACGGACAGCCTAAAACTTTGGACGAGCAAAGAGAAACTCTTGGTTTTTAGGAGATAAATGCAACCTGGGGATAAAGCTATATGGGTAAAAGAACAAACGAACCGAAGCAAAAGAGTGTACAAATAAAATCAGCCTAACTTTAGCCGGCTCAGCCATAGTGCTTCAGGCCGAAGGAGTTGACATTTCTGTTTGAATATGTGAGTGGTCGAGGTGCCTATCAGTTATTTGTTGAAGGGTCATCGAATATTCTCTATGGCGATAACGCTGAGGAATTGCAGGTAAGAAACAGTAGGGGAGCAGGGTAGCTGTAGCCATCTTCGTTCATACTTTTACCGCGTTTATTGTTTAACTGAACGCTGACTGCCAAGCGCGGTGGCCATTTGATCGTTGCTCTTGCGCACGCTCTCACGCACGCTCCTAAATACACGCTAACCACTATCTCTCCCAATCGACTTCTCGTTCTCACGGGTCGTGGAGAATACTGTTCTGGTTAACATATTTGTGCAGTGCCGCACATTAGAGTAACGTGCAGGTGGTCCACGCAGTACAAAGGATCGAAGCACGCGTTTACTAAGGAAACCGCGAAGTAAGGTCTAATCAACCTTACAGCAGTACCCAAAAGAGCTCTAGCGTGGGTAGTGAAAGACGGGAGTCTACTCTAACGCTGTTCGGGACATCAAGACATAAGGCAAGCGAAGAGCTTGGTTTTAGCAGTTTGAATGAAGGCGTGTTCAGAAACGTCGCGAGAATATGAATATGGCACTTGCAGATTTTTCACGGAGATCGTCACCGGGGTTAGGAACCTATTGACTGCTGGAATACCGACGGAAACGTGAAAGTCATAAGGCGGTATACTGCTCTTTGAGAAGTAAATCTTCGGATACCAAGTAAAGCATCAACGGCTGAGGGAGTTTAAGCAACCTCACATGTTCTCCTATGTAATGGGGAAATTTTCATCATCGAATACATACAGAGTTTTACCGTCACTGGCACGAAGGTAAATAACACCACGACCAACCAGAAAGAATATGAGAAATAGGAATAGACCCAAGACATAACCCAGGGCAACGCCAATATTGATCTGTTTGGAGCTAGATAAGTGGTCACTGATTAGGACCGTCTGCAACAGATATTAACAACGGCAAGGGTGTAAAGGGTCGTTCAGACCAAGTGAGGTAATTTCGGACAAAAGGTGTGCATGAGGCAAGTGAACAAATGCTTCGGTCACACCAAGTAATACGGCCACGGATGGTTGACCCCGACCAACAGAAGTTGCATGTGTCTTTAAGGGGGTTTGAGAATGTGCCAAACCCAGCGACATAAACATCCTCGAGTGAGGTGTTCCTAGTAAGCCATGGGTTCACTACTACTATGGCGTTCTAGATCATCGGGACAGCTCGAAATCTGGCTGGGTTATCGTTACCCGACTGTAAGCTAGCATTCAGGTGGAGCAGGGAGTGTGTGCTGGTGTTGATTGTTACCCCCACACTCGTGACAGGACGAGGAAATGACGCGGAGCTATGGAGTTTGCGGATTCTTCCACACTTCAACTCTGATATCTGTTGGTTAAATGCAACCAAAGCTGACCTCAGATAGTAGGAACCAGTGGAGTGCACGGTTGTTCCGCCGCGAGTCAGGGCGGCTAGCTGAGGTGGGGAAGGAAATGTGTCAGTAGTCAGTGTTGAGATTATTCTGGAGAACGGTTTTGAGGCCGTGCTGCTGGAAAGTCGGCGTGTGGAACTTTGTGCACCAGGAAAGAACATGTAAGATTGATTAGATCTTACTTCGCGGTTTCCTTAGTAAACCCGTGCTTCGATCCTTTGTACTGCGTGGACCACCTGCACGTTACTCTAATGTGCGGCACTGCACAAATATGTTAACCAGAACAGTATTCTCCACGACCCGTGAGAACGAGAAGTCGATTGGGAGAGATAGTGGTTAGCGTGTATTTGGGAGCGTGCGTGAGAGCGTGCGCAAGAGCAACGATCAAATGGCCACCGCGCTTGGCAGTCAGCGTTCAGTTAAACAATAAACGTGGTAAAAGTATGAACAAAGATGGCAACCGCTACAGGGGCCTCCTCCTAGAAGTCCGACGGAGTTTAGCTTCGATCGTGATGGTAAGCCGGAATTATTGGTTGTCCAGGAACTCCTCATAGCTTGTCCGTTATATTGCTGGTGACGTCGAACGACTGCTGGTGAGTTTACCGGTGCCTGCACTCTCGAAGTCCGATGTGCGTAGGTCCAACTGTGTTTTGGCGCCTACGGGTCTCATACGAATGCAAGCCGGAAAATGCCTCGTCAGGTCCATCCAAAAAGGCGTCCAGTTGCCGTCTCCAGTGCCAGGCTGACCAATCGTTCCGTTGTCCAGTGTGCGGTTGGCTCCTTGAACGTGCACGGGAGTCAGCCCAGCTACGGATGAAGCCAATGTGACTGTGTAGATCCGACTGAGAGAGGGCAAGGTAAACTGGAACAAAATAGCGCCTGAGGGCGCCGGCGGATGTTGGACCGTAATAACAACACAAAAATGATGTTTGGTGTTGTTGGAGTCGCTAGGAGACCAGAAGAAAATGAAACCATAACTACCGATTGTAATTTCACGGGTCTGTTGTTTGGTAAATCCATGGCGAACTTCCCAACTTATTGCTAATAGTCGGTTGTAAAAATCGTCACGAAGTCGGCCAAGCGGACGAAATTTCGTAGTTGGCGACCGCGACGGCTACTTCGAGTTGCGGGCACGTTTGGAGAATCTGATGGACTAGCTGCCGAGTCCTCACTAGGCGTAATTGGGGGTGGTTCGAGTGGTTACTCGCTCGATGCGGGTGACTGAGCGACTTGAGTGGGTGTAAATCGGCCGAGCGGCTTGCACTCAATGACGACAGGCTTGAGATGGTCGATAGATACGGTGTCGTGTCGTCCGTTGATGTCTATGACAAATGTTTTTGCCCTACGTTTTCTCACCCGAAACGGGCCAGTGTATAGCGCTTGTAGTGGTGATCGAACGCCATCGGCGCGAAGGAATACGTAAGTAGCGGTTTCTAACGCAGTTGGGACATAACTTGTAGACTGTTGTTCACGCAGCGGACTGGCCTTGAGCACTCACATGTGCTGCGTAAGGCGCTGAGCATAGTCACCTTAGTCGAAAGTCACGGTTGGTGAGGGGGCTACCAACTCCCCAGGCAGACGAAGTGTACAGCCATATACTAGTACGGCCGGTGTTGTGTGTAACTCCTCCTTAACAGTACTACGCAGGCTTAAGAGTGCTAATGGTAGTGTTTCACTCCAAAGGGGGTTAGTATTGCCGGGCAACCGAAATGACTAACCCAACCGGTCAGAAAAGCTTTCGCGGCCTCTTCCGAGGTGGGACGAGGGATAGGGATGGCCTGCGGCCAGCGAGTAAAACGATCCACGCAAGTGAGTATGTAAACGTACCCAAGCGAAGGTGGGAGTGGTCCAACGAGGTCGACGTGCACATGATGAAAACGTGTTTCAGGTTCTGGGAACCTGGCCAACGCCGCCTTAGTGTGCCTGTGGGTCTTAACACGTTGACACTGCAGACAAGCACGAGCCCATTGACGGACATCTCGTTTGACATTGTGCCAAACAAAACGCTCAGTTATCAGTTTCACCGAGGCAGTCACACCCGGATGAGCCAGATTATGGAGTGTCAGGAACGTAGGATAACGGTGAGCAGCAGGAACTACTGGCTTATGGTGACCTTGCGACACATCGCACACGATGGTATTCTGGAAAGCTGGGATAGGCACTGTGGTTAAACTCAAAGAACCGTTTTGTCGAAGTTGTTCGATGTCAGGGTCCATAGTTTGAGCCTGTGCCATTGCGTCCAAGTCGATGTTAGGCGTTTGTGACAGACTTAGTTGATTTACGCGTGATAAGGCGTCTGCGATGGGATTAAGTACCCCAGAGACGTGTCGTATGTCCACAGTAAACTGTGAGACAATGTCTAAGTGGCGAATCTCGCGTGGTGAGTATCGATCGGAAGCTGACTTCAGTGCGTAAACCAAAGGCTTGTGGTCTGTAAACACCGTGAACGAACGGCCTTCGAGTGCATGTCGAAAATGACGGATTCCCAAGTAGATGGCTTATAACTCTCTACCGAACGTGCTGTACCTTGATTCCGCGGGTTGTAGGCGCTTGGAGAAGAATGCTAAAGGTTGTCAAGAGTCATCTACGAACTGTTGCAGTACTGCTCCAACCGCTGCGTCCGAGGCATCCGTCACTACCGAAATAGGAGCCAAAGGATCGGGGTGTGTAAGGAGTGCTGTGTTGGCGACAGCATCTTTGACCAAGGCGAATGCGGCTTGTGCCGTGTCGGGAAACACGAACTTCCGCTTACCTCCGCGCAACAGGTCGGTGAGGGGTTGGATCATTTCCGCACATTGAGGAATAAATCGGCGGTAGAAATTCACCAGGCCGGCGAACTGACTCAACTGGCGATAAGACTGGGGTTCAGGGTAGTCGCGAATAGCGGAAACTCTATCTGACAGAGGGCGAGTACCCGAGGATGAAATAGAATGTCCTATGAAAGTGATATCAGACCGACCTAATTCGCGTTTTGCGATATTGATCGTAACGCCGTGCTCGCTCAGGCGTTCGAAAAGTGCTCGTAAGTGTGTGGCGTGCTCTTGCTCTGAAGAACTCGCCACCAAAATATCATCCAGGTATACATGGACATTTTCCAAACCACGAGTTGCCTCGTGCATGAACCGTTGAAAGGTCTGGGCTGCATTGCTGAGTCCAAACGGCATTCGCAGAAACTCGAACAGCCCCAAAGGCGTAGTGACGGCAGTTTAAGGGATATCGGCCTCTGCTACCGGGATCTGGTTGTTCGCCCGAACCAAATCGATACGGCTGAAGAAGGAGCAACCTGATAAAGACGAAGTAAGATCCTGTATATGGGGAATCGGGTATCGGTCCGGGACGGTGACTTTGTTAAGTGCTCTGTAATCACCACAGGGTCGCCAGTCGCCACTGGACTTAGGAACTATATGAAGGGGAGAAGCCAAAGGGCTACTAGAAGGGCGTATTATACCCAGTTCTAGCATATGTTCGAATTCGGCCTGTGCAACACGGAGCTTGTCTGGTGCCAACCGACGCGGCCTACTGAACACTGGGGGTCCTTTAGTATCGATATGGTGAGTGACACTGGTCGTCACTGCTGGGAGAGGCCCGGCCTGCCGAAACATGGCCGGGTAGGCGGCGATGAGTTTGCCATAAGGTTGGTGTGCCGGTGGTTGAACGTAAAATGGCGTGACGTGATTCACTCGCGAATTATGACCCGCAACAGCGAGAGTGGTCTGACGATCTACCACTCCGGCGCCGTGCATCAACTAACAAGTCAAAGTGTTGCAGGAAGTTAATGCTTAGAATCGGGTACGGTACGTCGACGATGATGAATACCCAACGAAAATTACGCTTTAAACCCAAGTTTAAGATGAGTGACCGCTGGCCAAACGTTGGGATGGCCGTGCCATTGGCAGCTCGTAGTGTTTGGGCCTGCGGTGTGCTATTGTCGTCTTTCGCTCGGGGGAGGACGCTCAATTCAGCACCGGTATCTACAAGGAATAGGTTATTTGAAATGATGTCCCTTACGTTCAAAATACGACTATTGGTGTGATACCCGGCTTCGTGGGTCGCCACCACGGGCCGGGGGTTTAGTTTCCCTGATGAACACCGGGAAACGTACACCCTGGTTCGCATCGTTTGGCTCCCTCACCAAAGCGACTGTGGTATTTACAATACCCTTCTTTTGAAGAACCGACGAAACGGCGTCGCAGTGACGGACTATGGAGCCTAGGTGATCGTGAGCGGTGCCGCTCCTGTGACCCACTTCTAACTGCTAGGAGTTGCAGGCTCGCGTCAATTCTAGACAAAACTGACGCGAGGTCGTTAGATGTTGGCAAGGCAGGCACTGTTGTGACGGAGGACCTGGTTACTCCAGCTACAGCGGGGTTGTATCGTGACATAATGTCATCAGCTATCGCTGCAGTTTCCTCCAGCGAGCACTTGCGCGTGGCACTTAGTAAAACTGGGATGTTGTGCGGCGAACGTTGCAGCCAAAGTTCCCTTAAGAGCGGGTCCTCGCCTTTCGTCGGTCATCTCGAGCGCTGCATCTCACGCAGCAGTTCGGAGGGCTTCCTACTTCCAAGCTCAACGTTTTGAAGTTGTTGCATACGTTGGTCTTGCGTTGGGGTCGTGCGGGCAATGACAGCCTCCTTTAAAGCCTCATAGCTTCGGGAAGAGATTATTACGTCCCTTACTTGTATTGTGACCTCTGGCGGGAGGCGGCCTGCTACCCACCTGAAACGGCTGGCGTCTCTGGTTATACGGCAGCTTTCGAAATCTAACTCGACCAGCGTGAACCAGAGTTCTGGATCAGCAGGTGTGAATGCCAGTATGTGCGGCGTGATCGCCCCAACGGTGGGGTCTGAGCAGGGTTTCCGTTCAGTAGACATAGCGATTGCTTTATCGAACACAGACGGGAAAAATAACCAGCAATCAATGGGGCACTATAATCTTCGCGACAGAAGAACAAAAATCACGACGAACTAGACACCAAAAATATGTATGGACAAAAAAAATTATTTGGTAAACCGACCAAAAAAAATCAACAGATAGGGAAACAATAAAACACAAAAACGTACGCAGACGGGACCTTCAACGGTAGAAAACAAGGAAACTCACGTGACCTGAGGATCACGTCGGGCTCACCAATTGTAAAGTTGATTAGACCTTACTTCGCGGTTTCCTTAGCAAACCCGTGCTTCGGTCTTCTGTACTGCGTGGACCACCTGCACGTTACTCTAATGTGCGGCACTGCACAAATATGTTAACCAGAACAGTATTCTCCACGACCCGTGAGAACGAGAAGTCGATTGGGAGAGATAGTGGTTAGCGTGTATTTGGGAGCGTGCGTGAGAGCGTGCGCAAGAGCAACGATCAAATGGCCACCGCGCTTGGCAGTCAGCGTTCAGTTAAACAATAAACGTGGTAAAAGTGTGAACAAAGATGGCAACCGCTACAAACATGTAAACTGCCGATAATAGGGCAGTTCTCCAACGGGTTGCAGTAAGATGATAGAGGCGGAGGAATTTTTGACCGGGTGCAAAATAATGGTGGAAACGTACAGAGAAGTAGTTCGTGCGGGTATTTTGTTAGCAAAAGGGCCGTGGTGCGACCAAACACCGTGGAAAGGGCCAAGGGTCTCGAATTAATAATAGTGGCTTACTTCGGGGAGGCACGGAGCGTGTCATATCTACGAATAGACGTTGCAGATAATTTTATGGGCAGGTACTACATGATGACATGGATAAAAGTATAACAAGCCCAAGATAGATAAACTTAGATCTATTTATGCACCCCAAGGATCAATGGAGTCCAAGTGAGTCCATTGACGGATTCAAAAGGCTTCCCGGCAAATCTGAAAGCCAAGGACAATTGGCGCAGTAGGACTGAACCGAATGAAAGTAGCTGGAAACTGGGAGTTATTTATAAAAGAGATGAGAAGAGCTCTGAAGACACAGAGGCTATGGAAGACGATGGAGAACGAATTGATGATTTGATAACGAAGGTGATATGAATCATTGCTACATAGCAACGAATGGTTGGTATCAGACTAAAAACCTGAAGTGGAACGGGGAGCGATTGTGGCAAACTGTGGAAGGTGGCTCAGCTATGGAGAATGTTTGGAGAGTTAAGTATTCAGTGGCTGTGAGGTACATATATTTTAAGAATGGACGCCTGCCAGCAGAGCGGTGGGATGATAACAAAATGAATTACCAGTGAGGAACTGAAGAATGGGGAGTGAATGTGTGCTCCTTATCGAGCGTGGAAGGTCGGGGCAGGGGAAGAGTTGGGGTGTAGTACAGTTGGTTACTTGTGTATCAGCTCTTCGAAGACACAAGAATCAAAACCTATAAGTAATTTCTTCTAGCCAGTAATTTTTGGCTGCGCTTGAATTTCGAATGCTCCCAAGAGCTCATCTGGATTCAGTATAAGGCAATCAGTTATGAGCGGATTTTGCGACCTCGCCGCAACCGGACTGTCTAGGTTACCTGAACTCAAAAGTGACTCAGAGTCAAGCGCAAATCATTCATCAGCTTAATCAAGTAACAAATAGTTTCTTAATGTATTACCTAACTTTCTTGGGTGGCCTTCACTAACCATGCAGTAAAGCACTTCACTGATCAGTTAGGACCGACTAGTGACTCCGCACATATTAACGGATCAGCAAATGCTTTCTACCTAAGTAAGGAACCAACTGCTCGAGTGATATTTGGTTGGCTCAACTCACGGTCTTCCGTCTAGGGCCTAAAACCACAACTTATTCCACTTGCCCTGCAATAGTGGTGCATCTCTGACCTGAAGGTTCGACTCAGGCTAGCTAGCCTCTCCAGGTTGGTCAGTTTAATCCAACCAACAAAACACCCCCTACGTCTCCACCGGTCTCTTCTCTTAAAAACTGATATCCTGAAGTCCACTTTGGTATAAAAATGCTCCAAAAACTGTAAAACTAGAACACGAAATGGCTTCTGTTGGACTTAGACTATACTTACATCGAACCGGTAAAATTAATCGGAAAAATCCTGATACGTCCTTTTCTTAATGACAAGTGTATCAGTGCACACAATCGGAGAGCGCAAGCGATCTTGAAGGTACAGAGAAGATGGCTACCACGGAACAAAGCTCACTAGGAGGGCGAGATGGGGAAATTGATCAAAGGAATAGCGTAAGAATGGGTTGATTAGTTTATTCCGTACAGAAAGCTCGCGTAATGACTGTCGCAAGTGCGAGAAACATTACGAAACGATCTTACATTTTGAGGCAGTTAGATGACGGCGAGGGACCACAGAGCTGATATAGTTGCAAAGCTGTCGGAGTTGCTTGGCTTAGCACCCGAGAAAAAGAACTGGGAAATGGAACGGACATTGATGCAAGTAGGCAACGTTTGTAACGGCGAATAACAAGGAAGGGATGGTTGTATAAAACATCAGAGAAGACAAGTAACAGCAGATCATCTAGTTTAAAATTGCACTTGAAACTCTTCGCCGAACGTTTCCAGTGACAGGTGGAACGTGATGTGACAGGGCAACAAGAAAAAACAGAGGAAAGATGCCCATGGCGAACAATATAAATAACAGGAGTTGAGACAAGAGATTCGAGTAAAGCGGGTCAAAGATGACCAATGCTACCATTATCGCAGACAGACCACATGATGGAGGCCGATAAACAGGGGATACCAGACAAGTGAACCTCCGATGGAACAGGAGGAACAAGGAACATGCTCAGAGAAGCTTAAAAGAAGGAACTAGAGAGCTGCTTGCCCTCAGGCTGTTTCACTTTTGGGGTGAGCCTATGGAGGCTAAGCAAAGCACAGGCTGATGTAAAGTTAGCGAGGGACCCGCGAGATCAAACAAGAAATATATGACGGCGATGAATAAAAACTAAATGTGGCTGTAAAATGAGCAACGGTGGAATCGGTGCTTTCCAGCATGGGTATTGGGCACTCGTACGGATATATTGGCGAGTACTGGCTTGAGGCATGAGACAGGAGGACAAGGAAGTGTGTGATACAGAAGACAGTGACAGTACAAGAATGCGAAATAAAAGTTGAATGAACATCGAGTTTTAGCAGCGGAATAAAAGTTTGGAGTCAGTTTGGGAAACTTTGGTAGAAAAGTAAGTCCAGGTGAGCTTCGACGATGTGGGTAAACGGGACGATATTGACTCCACGCATCAAGCGCTGTCAATGCAAAACGACAGAAGCAACGGCAGACTGGGTAGGTGGGCGTAGATTGGCAGAAAAACAAAACTTGGGGGGCATTAGGAAAGATACTAGGAACGATAGCTGGAAGTGGCTTGGCCAGAAGAGAATGGCGGCAGCTTGCGATTCTTAAACGGCGGTACTGGATGCAGTTGGATGGTGCGAGTTAGAGGGCGGAGTCGGCACTCGGACTTAGTGGATGGGACTGATTACATTGTGCATGCAACAAGAAAAAAGCTTCACGAAATATTTTGGAGTGGAAGCTTGACGTGCCTCAGCCAAACCAGTTGATCTGACGGCACCAAGCGCCATTCGGATAGGGCACGAGTAGTCGTTAATTGGTATATGTGGGGGCATAGTGCCAACGACCAATGTACATGATAACAGATAAGTTGGCTAGTTTGTGAGATTTTGGGAAGCAAAGCTAAATTGGCTTTGATTGTCAGACGGACATGCTGCTGTGTTATCCGGGTGCATCGATCACGCGAATTGCGGTCGCAACGCCAAGAAAGTAGACCAAGATAGGGGGCCACTGAGGATGACTGGAAACGGACGGAAATTAAGAGAAAGCAGCCTGATTACGCACCAAAAAGTGAATAATGTTATTGGAGAAATTAGCAAACGTAGGCACAAGGGCTCATTGGTGCAGGGGTTTGCTAAAACAAGTACAGAGATGGTAAATGTGAATGGCAAAAATATTTCGGGCCAACACAGCTATATGCACTGGAATTGATGAGATGAAATGCGGAGGCATAAAAAGGTTAGTGAATGGTATGTTAGGCCTAGTCACTCAAAAAAGGAAGCTACACAATGGGTTACCGATATCAAACGCATAAAACCCAGCAGTACTGTAATTCGGCTGGGAGCATACCGGGATTTGGAGGTGCCCGGCTCAAGAACAGAACTTGTGGGCACCTGCATCAGTTACATTCCGTCGAGGAATCTGCAGAGTTGCAGATTTTGCACGAGAATCGTAGAGTGACCTAGAGATACAGAGGGGTGGATACCAAGTGAACTTGAAGTTGAAGCTTTTGGCTGAGGTAAAGAACGAATTTTCAAGTTCCTTTTTGAAGCCGGAGGATCCTATTGATATCGAGAAGTGACAGGGAAGGCTCGAGACAGAACTTCACGGTTTACCGACACAAGGGTGACAAAGCTGATCGCGGGGACGAGCTTGCTTCGTTAGGGAAGCTTCTTGGTTGCGGTTAGGCTGTGAGGCTCCGCCCAGAGGATTGATGGTGTAGCTGCAGTGTTACAAATTTCGGCTAATGAAGTTTGGTCATGGCCCAAGATGAGGGATTGGAAAGATCGTACGTCAGTTTCTGCGTTGCCTCGTTAGACTCAGATATTTGTGTGAGGCCAGATAAACTATGCGTCGTGGGTAACCATTCGTGATGCATGTGACAAGGCTGACTGGCAGAAGTTTGCAGATTCGAACCTAAAGCGTCTTTGACGTTATTATTCGGTGTAGACTACTTAGAGGCCGGCAGAATGGGAAAAGGTCCAAGTGTTGCTTCAAGGTCCAAATGTAGCAGCTGCTAGATAGCAAGCTCTGGTTGCTACGATTGATATGACAAATCGCTGTGAGCAGGTCTTCTTGTCGCGGGTTCTGTTCCTGGGTATCTAAAACATTTCATAATTCTAAACACCCCTCTTTGGAGTGGCGTTTTGTCAGAAGTTATTCTGACGTCTTTTATGACGAGTCAACTGCAAGGGAACCCTTTTTCAAAGGAAATCGCTGGCCCGTAGCGCTTCTGAAAATACCAAGTGTAAGCAGCATTGATCTCTTCGTATTCATTTGCTTGGCTGACGCTGCGGAACATTATCCGTCCCAAGTTATCAGCTCTAAACAAAGTACTGCTTGCTGTATTGATAGGAATCCTGTGGGGCAAGTTAGATATAGGAGCGCCGTTCGCAATCCGTATTTGCTTTGAGACGTCATGAGATGCGCCCTTAGTGAATTTATGCCTGGCGACCAATTTTTAATCCGTGCGTAAGGTGGAGAGCTTGAACATTTGTGCTGACGGCGTCAGAAGTTCAGTGACTCCATCGAGGGCTTCAACTCACCGCTGAAGTGAGCACACAGGTTGTAAAAGGTTGCCACCCTGGATGCTGGTCGATGAAATGGAGCATGGCTTGGTGACTAGGCGAAGTGCGGCTATGCACAGATACATACTTCTTTAAGAGCCGAGCGTCACAATCATAAGCTTCAAAGTGATGACACGTTTCGTTGAATATTTCGGCAAAAATCACAATCTCACAAGTGGACGTCCTGTCACGACAATCAAAATTAGCAGCGGAGGTACAGTGCCATTTCATTTCAGGTTTTGCAATCATGTCGAAGGAAGAACTAAAGAAGCAGGAAAAAGGATATTTGCAGTGAACGAGGTCTTTTTCGGGAAGCCCCGAGCGAACATATATGCGTGATGAAATGGTACATGAGAGGACGAGGTTGGATCAACAAAGGCAAATTAAGAAGCTGTATGCACATTAAAAGAACGTGAACGAAAGTGGGGATTTTTAAGGTAACGACAGAAGCATTATCAGCCAGCAATCATGGGTCTCAAGTTCACCTGATCAAACTTCTTAGAATTGTGTGGTTATGGCTCAACGAATGAGGTAATATGTAAACCAGGAGGGTACACGAATAGATCAGTTAGGAAACGAACAAAAGCAGGATATTTTTCATTACCGTCGAAAGTTTTAGGAAGCGTAGTGTAGCGGTTACACGCTGCCGGGGGAAATTTGGGTAAGAATAGTGAAACTGGAGATGGATCACTATATGAATATCCGTATGAAATGAACTGATCGGCATAAAATGTAGGATAGTTTGGTGGACTTATACTTGCAGCTGGCCGGATTGGTTTTGGCTGTGATGGATATAACATCAGAGAGTGCGAGAACTCAAATGGAGATGAGCAACGGGATTCAGTTGAATCAACAGTAAGACTGGTACTTTGAAGTCAATGAATCCATATTTACCATCTGTGAGCAGAGGACATTTCACGAATGGACCAGGAATAGCCGGAAATCAGGTGAGGGTATTTCAACTAGATCTCAGTGCGATAAATGAATTTTGAAGCGGGTGTTTTTTCTGTTATGAGTCGTGTTACGTTGGCAGAAAACAGTTCCTACGTGTAGCTATATTCAAGACAAAGCGGAAATAAGGGTCAAAAGCGGAAACAACCAGTGAAAGCAATTTAGATCGGATAGGTTGTTTTTCTTTTTTGTCAGGCGAATACTTTGATAACGGCCGGGTGAATAGGAGAAACAGGCAGGAGTGCTGCATATGTGATGTTCAGGTTTTCAAAAGACACCGATTTACAAGACTGAAATATTGCCTTGAGAGTGATCCACTTCGATAAGCAGCTGGGGAGAAGCCAGTGGATATTCGCAAAACAAGTCACTGAATAATAGCATACCACGGAGGGACTCATACAACTGTTGACATTGGAAGGAGAGCGGAAAAGGATGATATCTTGAAAGTTACAATGGACGATGAACCGGTGAAATCGACTTGTTCTGACATTGAGAACGGATGAGTTGGCTAGACGTGGGGCGTTAAACATCAGAATATCAATTGTTGCCTTGAAGCAAGGATTTGTGGATGAGAAAGCAATCGTCATGAGTCATGGAGAAAGACTAGTAGCTGCATGTAAAAGCTGCTCATTTACTATGGTATAACGTGGTAGGACAGTCGTAATAGTCCTCAGATGGGAAACGTGGAAGCGGTGATTCTGTTACTACTTAGAGAGAGCACAAAAGTAGATCCTAATACACCTAATGATGATTGAAAGAATGATAAAGGCGGCGAGATTTTAAGGATGGAATCTAAAAGCTTTCAGGTTGTACTGGCAAGTGAAGAGGGACGAAAGGTCGAAATATAAATCGACGGAGGACGTACAAAAGGTTATTGGTGATGGGAAAATGAGGATGGAATCGACTCGTGCCATGGAAAGAGGGTAAAAGCAGCAGGTAAGACCCATATATTGGTTGACTGTTACATGCAAACGATATTGGTTGCCGCAAAAGGCACAAAGCCGCTGGACCAGATGGGTGGTCTCCATCTTTTTCAAGAGTAGGGGTGAAGCTTTGGTTTTGGAGTTAAAAATTTCCTCCGTATTATTTGGGATATGGAGCAGATTCTCAAGGAATGGTGTGAATTGGTGATTGTGCCGATTTACAAAAAAGGTGACAGGTCCTCTTGTGGAAACCGCAGAGGAATCAGCTTGGTGATTATCGCATCCAAACTGCTCACCGGTCTTATTCTCACCAATTGTCCAGTGCCCGCGAATTGTGTCAGCGTGAGAATCAAGCCGGTTTCAGACCCAGTGTAGTTGTATAAACCACGTCTTTACTCTTCTTCAAACCTCAGAGCGCAAACACAACTTCTGTAAACCAACAACCTGTATCCTTCTTGATATAGAAACGGCTTTCGGCTCAATCGAGCATACAATTCTTTGGCGCTGCCGCTCAACAGAGAGTGGGTCAGAGAAGTATATTTCTCTTTTCCAACTCTTGTGTGCTAACGGCCGAAGCCGATTTCGTGCTGACGGCGATATTTCCCCAGAGTTTGCGGCGGAGAGTGTTGTTAGTCAAAGTTGCCCTCTTTCACTCTTCTTCTCCAACATTGTGATTGAATTGATCCTTGGGATAGCCCTATCTTTGCGTGAGATGATCTGCATTGATCTTTGTTCAGGCAGTGAATTGCTTGGTTCCGAATATTCGGACTATATTTCTCTTCTGATAGAAGCCCCGGGTAAGTTGTAAGCGCTTTGAGATAGCCCTACCAACAGTGTAACAATGTCAGAAAACAAGGCGTAGGCGAACATATGTTTTCGGTGATTTCATTCTCAAGCCAATTACAATCACATTTATATGAACCAAATTAAGGGAAGGAAAAGGACACTTTTAATCTGTTAGTCAATCAGTCCGTCAGTCACTCGATTGGTTAGCCGACTCATCGATAGATGAACGGGGGACATGGTGAAGTCACGTGTCGTCGTCAGAGACTTGGGTCGGCATCACATTCGAGCATGACGTCATTGACCTTCGGCCACGGAAGTTCAAGTGCTTGGACCAGCTTCTTTTGTGAACAAAGCTTGGGCCGCAATAGCCGGATGCTGATTGCCTCAGCCGCCGCTAGTGTCCTATATCTGACTGATTTTGACTCGTTCGGTTGAACCCTGTATAGGACACTGAATGATGTAGCCGGATCAGCCTTGTGGCCTGTGTAACAATGACTGGGGTGCATATTTTTACCTCCAATCTGTAAAATGCTGTTGCAGGACTGGGTGGGATCAACACCAAACCTTGTGTTCGCAGAGAAGACTACAGCTGAAGGGGACACATTTTTTATCTAGGCAGTTACACGTCACCAGGTGGACATACAACGGATAGAGTGCTGTCGCGAATACAAAAGATTCGTTTGGCTTTTCCAAACTCCGTCAACTGCGGCGTCGGCGTGATATCCGATCTTCTGTCAGTGGTGGAGTGGACTGCGATGGATAGGTCCTTCCCTTTTTACGGTTCCGAAACATATCCGTTGAGGGCAGAAGATAGGTGAAGACCATCGGTATTAAGCTTCAGAATGCTACGCGTGCCAGCCAGCAGGCTTTCTCAGCGTACACTGTTCTATGGGGTAGATGGTGACGGGAATTCGGGTCGAGATGGTCGCTCCGTGACATGGTAGAAAGGTATGAAAACCTTGACCAGTAGACCTGGCCAAGTAGGACGTGTTGGACTTCCAGTTTGGGGTCCACGTGATCCGCTCACTGAATTGTTGGAGACATTAGGTGAAAAGGCCAGTTGTCGCGATCAGTGGCGTGGTTGCATTGGAACTCTTACCTTGTCGTCCTTATTTCCCCTTGGTACTTTGAATTTTCGGATCTTCTTCACTTCGCTCCTATTTTTCGCCCCTTATTTGATAATACTGGGAGGTAGCAACCGGAACCAGAGCATAGGAAAACGAGGTTACTGGCTGAATAAACTGATGCCGACTGAGATGCAACATGCCGACCATTTGAGCGTCTGGTTAATGAGGCAATGTTAATAAGGTGCTACAAAATGGAGCACGTACGACATCATTCGGAGTGAGTGTGATGGCGAACAAAGCGTGCCCATAAAGGCATGACTAGGAATAAGCAGTGATTCGCAATCCGCAACCCTATTGCAATGTATAAGTCTGGTCGTGTACTGGACACCCGACCAGGAAAACACTGTGGGCGAACACAGGATATGCAATCCATCAACCTTGTTTTACTCATACATTGCTGCAGACGTCAAGCATGCCTGACTTTCCCTGGTCAAAGCTGCGGGTCCAAAGGTGCCTGGCACCGCTGGAATTTGCTCAAGCAAGGCTTGTTGGCTTAACATTTGGTGGAGCATACTGCTCGCCATAATTTATTATGCTGTCAGGTGGCAGGAGTGCTATAGGTATTGGAGGTGGAGCCAGTGAGGCCAACAGCCGAATGGACGCCGGATATTTAATTGTAAGGCAGAAGCAAGAACCTGCATGGCAGCTTACATGGTCCCCAGAGTGATGATAATAATAATGGTGATAGTAATGGCATATCACGAAAAATCCCCAGACATTCTGTAGCGTTTAAGCCGACGGCACAGTTACTTTAAGTTAGCGCACAAACGAGATGCTGACACGGACAGACGAAAGGAAAAGGGTGAAGATTAGGAGATCGGGAACAACAGTGTTTATGATAACGCTCGGAGAATTCAAAACCCAATGGTATATGCTCAAGGCAGGTAAAGGCACTTGAGGACACTCAGAAGCTTAGAATATGTGCTGAAATGATGAAAAAATGGACATAGTGCCAGGGAAATACTAAATAATCAAAGGAGACTCATTATATCACTTTATATGGAAAAAGAGAAAACAGAATCATAACGGGAGATGGAAAGAATCTATATCAGCCGGAAAGGAGAGATAGATATACGATAAGGGGACTCAAAATTGAAAGGGGAATGAATATCAGAGATAGAATTGTATGAGACGGTAGGATATACTACCACTAAGTGGTTAGATACCAGAAAGGGTTTAAAGGGTAGTATGCCGTTGGCACTGGTCATAAGCAGACACAGAAGACAAAAAGAAATGGAACTGCAGTCTGGCTGTGCTATCAACTACTGGTCAGGGAAAGCCGTCAAAACGAGTAATGTACAAAAAGCCAACGTTTTTGTGCATGTGGAAGGGTATTTGCCTCTTAGGAACAGCTTCATTGTTTGCCAAATACGTTGTGAGGGTGGGAGGAAAAACGTATTGGTGACCGTTTTCAAAATAACAGGACCGCAAGAGAACCGGGCTTGAATTGGTGGGACTGGGAGGGAGCGGGAAGGAGAGCATAGTGCACATGAATTAGGTGCATTTCAGGGGCTTAATGAAGACGGAGAGAGTTGGGTTATTAGAAACGGGTGGAAACCCGCAAAATTAGGATCATCTTTGGTATGCTCCATTTTCCGGTATTTACGAATCGCATAAATGAAATGAACTACAGGATGAGGAGCTGACGCGAGTTGCTGTTTCATATTCTGCCTCGCTGGAGAAAAGCATAGCCTAAAACTCTAGCACCGGTATGATGTGGAATGTTTTGACGAAGACAATACTTTCCTGAAGCCGGAAAGTGCGAAGAAGGGGAGTGACTCGGCTGTAGTTAGCCCATCTGGCCCTGGGCGTGGGGCGTGCTGTAACGTGGAAACGTTGGTCCTCGATTGAAGGCAGCCAACCGTCATTCATTCCATTTGGATATGCATGAGTTGGAGCAAAGGTGTCAAATTCAGGGAAGTATGAAGCCGATTGTAATGATTAAAACAGAGGACTCCTCCGAATGCATTCATTGATAATGATGATAATGATAATGGTTTATTTCGGGTAACCCCGAGGCATGCTGTAACGCATAATCAAATGGTACAATTGGATGTAGATTCCGAAGTCCAAGAGGATGATTCAGGCATGTGCACTCGTTATTGTACAGGAAAAGGTGTTCAAATTACTCTTTAAGGCGGCGCCCGGCAAACTTGAACTCAATGTCGGGTATCCAACCCCGCCTAGTCAGGGTGGAGCTGGTCGGAGGTAGTAAACTGTTACTGAAATACTACAAAAAGAGGGACTGTGCAACGAGGGAATCAAACAGAATTGATGAAAGTTTTGTTCACCTTGAGGAAAAAGAGGTTTCCTAGAGAGACATGAACCAGCTATAGCACTCTGCAGAGTACAGCACGCCTTTGGCTTGGAAATTGGACGATGAATGGAATGAATTTGCAGACAAAAACAAGCAAAATCTTTCGAAGATTACCCTTGTAACGTTCAGCGACCAAATATCGGCTGAGTCAGTTAAACACCCCCACTCAGCTTAAGGCATTGTCCACAGTGTGACACTGCATGAGATTATGTGTATCTTGTTTTCGCTGCCACCCCCGACCCTTCCCCCGCTTTTTTTACTCTCGTTTCAGCTCGGTGAATCCGACAGAAGATCAAAGATTTCCTAAAGAACCGGGACAATTGGGCTCGTAGCCTCGAACCCGTGTAGTACTTCAAGACTTCAGGACTACCCAGTGTAGGACTCGTTTGTAGAGAGAGATTGCCTAGGTGATGTTGAAAGAAGTGGCCGGAAGTGAACATTTAATCGTTGCGCACATTGTTTACTTCCAGAAAAGTGGAATGTGATTCACCAAAATGAAAACGGGGACTGGACAACAAACCAATTTTTGATGCGTAACCATGATAGTTGCAGATACACGGCTTGTAAAGATGGGTATTTAAATGCAAGTAAGTATTTACATGTGATTATCTTTACGTAAGGGCTGAACATAATGACCAGAGAGATGCAAAGATCAAAATTGTCCGACAGGATTTACCAAAACAGAACATCGGATATGAAAAAGCGCCGAAAACCGATGGATACTTTAGCGAACTTGGGCGGTGAAGTAGTTCACAGGCAAAATACTATTTGTTGGCATTCTTTGTAAAAGATGGGTCATATGATGGCGAAAGATCAAAAGGCTGCGATACATATGTCTCTCAGATGTGAACATAAGGGGAGGGCATGAATCTATGCAAGGTGAAGATATTGCAATGCTATAGCCTTGTGGGCGAACAGAAGGACTGATAGAGAGAGCGAACTATCACAATATCGTCGGCTGTTGGGATGCTCTGATGACAAATATTCCTCAGTGAAATAAACTGTTTGGACTTTGTGGGACGGAAGTGTATGGTAACATTAATATATATATATATATATATATATATATATATATATATATATCGGTAACTGTGATAAAAAAGGGCGAGTTTTATCTTGGGGATTGATTAAGTTTGCGAATGGGACAAGCCGGTGATTTGGCATGAATCCTCGGAAAAAGGGATCATGAGAGGTAAGCCGAGTAGGGAAACGGTCTTTTAACCCCGCGATACTTATGTGCTAGGGGAGGTTGATTTTGCCGGGCGTAAGGAGCGGCAAGTTAAAGTGGCTAAGTTGGAGATGGGTTCGATGAAAAATAAGCGATAACTGGGGGAGATAGTTCCATATTTGCAGCATTTCGGGTGTAAAGATATCTTTTTTGCCGCAACCGGTGCTGGTGGGTGGGGCTGACCGTGCAATCCGCTATCCTAGCTGTGGCCGCGCATCGTTGCAGACGTCCTGTACGCCCGATAGGTGCCGAAAAAGCGGTGGATCTGACCCAGCCCAGCACAGGCGGGCCCCGCACGAGTGATATTGGCGTTGTCACATAGAGATGGAATAGTCCAGGAGCTTCCGAACAGGTTGCGAGGGGTCCTGGCGAGCAGGGCTGATGCAAAGGTGACGAAATGACGGGCAGGTATCGAATGTTCAGCGGGAAATGTGGGCCAGGTATTCTGCCGAGCCATCGAAGGAAAGGCACAAATCAGCGGTTGTCTGGAAAGTTAAAAATAGAAGAACGCCGTCTGGGATGCTCCCAGCTGGGGATCAACGGTCAGTGACAAAAAGAAGCCTCTAGTATCTAGAAATTGGAACTACTTGGTGGATGGTTCGACTTTGCAAAACACAAGGTTGTACACTAAAGATTAATGAAACTTGAGTGATATATACGGCGACTTGTGTGGTACGTTGGTCTCGTGGCCCCGGACTCAGACCCGCGAGTCAGTAGCTCAAGCCAACTTCGTAAGCTCGCTCCTCCAAAGTGTATGGATCATTGTTTGATACAAGTGTTAGGACATCAAGCCGTTTGTTTTATTCCCCTTTAAATCTCGGTGTGTGACTTATTGCACAGACATTTGGTGGAAGTTTATTTCACATTTGTGAATATTTAACAATAAAGAAGTTGGACCGTAGGCTGGTTCTTGAGGACGGCACAGTGACCGAATGACTGCTGTGTCCTAACGAATACCTTAAGCTTAATGGCTCTCGTATCACAGGGAGGCTTTGCAAGATCTATATTTTATTAGTAAGTGGAAAAAGGACAAGTTTTTCTTTATCCGTCGGGGCCAAAGAGGTTCGAGGTGTAGCAGGTCACAGCGCTGTTTATAGTTGAGACTAGACGAATAGCCGACTAATTGTTTGGTAAAGGTGCGCTGAACATTTTTGATGGCGATTCTATCAACCCGGGCATGTTGGAGGCAAATATTGAGCTAAACTCTAGCAATGGTCTAACTTGTGTTGTATAAACACTGAGTTTACTTTCACGCAAACGGAATGTTTTGTGAACAAGCCCTATTAACCTGCGGGACCTAGCAATTTGAGCGTCTGCTTGCTCCGAGAAGTTGATTGAACAGGAGTGATATATGCCCAGGTCGCGTATTGATGACTTGTTGGGGGTCAGATGACCACCTTTACTAAACATTTCGGGAGGGACATGACACTTGTATGTAAGAATACAGCTTTTGTCCGCCAAGAGCTTTATTGCCAAATCGGTACACCACGAATTGAGCAAACGTAAGTCATCCGATAATTTCACTATAGTATTACCCAATGAATTATGGTCGGAGGTATAAAACAAATCCACATCATCAGCAAATAAAACCAGAGTTCCATGGAGAACCACGGTAAATATATCATTTATGTACATGAGAAACAACAACGGGCCCAGTACACTACCTTGGATCACACCGCTGGTTACAGGGCTGGGTGTGGAAATTGTGCTATCAACGTTTACCACTTAATTGCGCGAAGACAGGTACGATTCTAGCGAGGAATGTAGTGTGTCAGCAAAGCCGTATGTCTTAGCCTTCGACAAAAAAGAATGTGAGACACCCGGTTGAACGCTTAGGACAAGGATAGAGCGATGACATCAGGAGCCGAGAGGTAGTCTCGTGGCATAAACTTGAAAAAAGACAAGGAAGTCGCACAACTGCTGTGGGGGACAGTCTATTTCAAGCTTGCTATAAACTACTCGAATGATCCCCGAACTGAGAGCTGACTTACGCGGTGAATGAAGAGCCAGTTCATGATGTAAAAGAGCTCGCAGCTTTAGGGCAGCTGACAATTTGTGTATATAGGGCTCAGGATTATTTGAATATGAACGAGCATTTCAGTAAAGGCCACGCGTTCACAGTATTTTTAGCTTGAATGGCTCACAACGTTCACGATGGATGATGAAGTACGCAGCCAAAACCAGATTTCCGGGGAAGGAGCACTTAATGTTCTCCAGAGTAGATGTGCCTGATTTGGAATGGAGAGAGGAGATAACAGAGCCTGGGTCGGGCGTAGGGGACCGATACACAGGCGACTGTGCAGCAGTTTAGAGCAGCACAAAACAAGGTCAGTGAGTCGTTTGGCCTTGACAGCTCGAAGAGTTTCTGTTTGAAAAAGTTGAAAGGACAAGAATAGAAGAGTTAAGGCTCTGGCAGTGTGGAGTTGATAAGAGTTGGCAGCCTATCGACAGTAATGGCTGGAGGAAGTGGCTAAATACCTTAGGAGAGTGAAATACTTGCATTTAAAAAATTGCTTTTGTCACAGTTAGTGCCGACTAATAAATCCGCTTAGATCCTGGAAGATGTTATTATTCGTAGATGACAGAATACCTCCGGGAATAGGGAACAAACTTTCGATGCCTTCTGCAAGTGGAATAGGGGAGCCACAGCTGGTTGCATGGACGACGTCTCTGACATATAAAAGAAATATAAACGGTCCAAGGACACTATTTTGAAACACCTCACTTGTAATGGGCTTGGAAAAGATGAAAAGTCGCGGATTAGAGCCACCTGAGAGCCGGAGGATGGTTAAGAAGGCAACCACGAAAGAAGTGGGTAAACTTGACCCGTAGATTCGAGTGTGATTGACAGGTGCTGTGGAGGTACCCAGTAGAGAATTTTCCACAACCTAGACATTTCGTCATCAAAAACTACGTGTGGGATTTTGAGGAATTCAGTTTTGAGGGAAGGAAATGAAGGCGACTAGGGGAAGCCATGCTGACCAGTGCTTTTTTCCTTTGCACTGGAGGTAATCACTCGAGACTTGACGATTCGTTCCAAAACATTTCGTCCCACAGGAGTGTGGTTGTTAGGTCCTCAGTTATCTTGGACATTTTTCGAACCTTTCTCGTAACGGGTGTCATAACGGGGGACGAAAATATTGTTCGTAAGAAGGGGCGCCAGGTTACGTTGCAACAAGGTTACTTCGGGGCCTAATGAAAAGTGAGGGGCGGTGGGATTTCGCTTGACTCAGGTTTCTGATAGGGCCAAGGCTTGGAAGCTTGTTTATTCTAAGTGATATGATATTCGTGTTGGGGACAGCTTCACCAGTGCGGACAGCGAGATAAGACGGGGGCCTTTGGACGGCACACGAGTGAGCGGGATTGGAGAGAACTGAGCACTACTCACACACGGTTTTCACGATCAATGAGAGGTAGCTACTCGGGGTGGGGCGAAGGTTCTCTCTGTTTGACCAGGTTACTGGGGATTTATAATAATAATTGTATATTTTGGATGCGGCCGAAGCATGCTAGAATGCATGATCAGATGATTACAGTGATGCTGGGATGACAATTCACAAAAGGGTACAACATGTGCGTGCAGAGTATCAAAGAGAGTGTTACAGTGAACTAAATCTGTAGTAATGCCCGGCAAATTTGAAGGTCAGGGTCGAATGATGTCAGTTGGTCTGGAGTACATGCATAAGTGGTATATGGAATAATTACCATTAGTGGAAATTCGAACATATTCAAAGGATATGTTTTGGTGCGCTACAGAATATGAGAGGCATATGGATAGAAATCTCGTTGAAGCGTTCGGTGAATTATTCACTTTACTACAGGTATGTCAAGAGGTATTAACATGGAAATATTTCAGTCTGCAAAGATGGTAGTATATAAAGTGGTGGCTGTATACTGCAGGAATCATATATGTGGCAAACAATTGCGTATTTCTTGGGAGGGAGACTACCAGAGTGATGGTGGCAGGGAACGGCCGGAGGAACACAAGTGAGCGTGCGGCAAATTGTTAACTTTATGTAGGGTTGGTATGAAATGTCAAAGTGGAAGTGGAAGAATAACCAATATTGGCCGTGTGGTTACATCCATTATGCAGGTGTTCAGTTCTGCGGGAGGGAAGGTAAAGTTATTCACAGGTAAGTGTACGTCAATAGATGAACGCTGTGTGGAGTGTACCATGCAAAAATGACAGATCAAAAAGACTGCCCAGATATATCGCGGAAAGCGGCAGGGGATCAACGAATATAGAAATAAAGTGTATCAGCCGGTGCAGATAGTGGTGTGATTTAGAGGCTGGATACAAGGTCAGTTTCGGTAATATAACACGAATGCAACATCTGGAAGATCAAAGGTGTCGATGAAGGTGATGGTATAGTAAGTAGACGGTGAATGTCACATTTCTAATGACCAATTTGACAGGTGTAGCAAATGATGGGAACGGAGCGGCGATGCAGCATGGGAAGTGTATCGAAGACGTTCAGTCGCGGAGGGAACGCAGTGATCTGATTTAGATTTGTATTCACCTACATAGAAGATCTGCCAGTAATTATTAAATCTAAAGATGCACCTAAGCAACACCTACACCAGTTGTTCGAGCTTTCTTGTCGCATATGGTACAGCCGTTATAGCGGGCAAAATTATCTTTGGTCAAAATTCTGTTGAGGTTTCGGGCCTTATGCTCGATGAAAGTAGTATTCGGCTCTTGGAAGAAAAGGTACAAGCCGGTCATATCTTTCCGCTACCTACTTCGCTAGCCACCGTTTGTCGCTCCAACGGGATGGTAAGCTACTACAGGCCTTTTATCCAAAACTGTGCCCACTTGACACAGCCGTTATCCGGTTTACTTCGAGGCCCTCAAGATGGTCCCATAGAATTATCCGAGGATGCTAAAACTGTCCTCAATGCGGATAAAGATGCTTCCGCTTCCGGCACTTTGCTGGTTTATTTCGGCTTATTCTACGGGCTGAAACTAAGTATTCGACGTTTAGTCGGGAACCACATGCTGTTTAGCGTACTGTGAGACATTTCCGACATATCCTCAAAATCAGACGGTCTGTTATATTTACCGATCCCAAACCATTGACGTGTGCATTTCACAGTCAAACCAATAGATGGTCACCCTATGAGTAGCTTCTCTCAGGCCTTGTGGCACAGTTTTCTAGTGATGTTCGTCACTCTCCTGGCGCCGACAACGTTGTGGCTGATGCTCTTTTTCAGGTAGACGCCACTTCTAGCCAGCCACGGGTCATAGACATCGAAGCTGTAGCTGCAGCCCAGCACTCCGATCTGGATCTCACAGATCCAAGCCGGGTTGCATCACTTAAGCCTTCGGAGTTTCCCTTGGCCACTTCCTTTGGCTCTATATTGTGTGACGCAACTTGGCCGCTCCCAGGCCCCATCGTACCCAATTCTTGGCGCCACGAAATTTCTTACGCATTACATAATTTGGCCCAATGTGGCACCCCGACCACCACGAAGCTGGCTGCAGAAAGGCACATTCGAAACCGCAAGCAAAAGAGTATTCGTACCTGGGTTAGTTCACGCGTTCAATGCCAACAATCGCAGATAGATAAACATACAATGGCCGCTTCCCCGCTATGACCTCACGGTTTTCCCAAGTCCACATGGACGTCGTTGTTCCTCTCAGTCTCTTTAGGGGCTTACTCTTTTTACCCACCATGGTCAACGGTATCACCAGTTGGTCTGAGGCTGTCCCTGTTACCTGTGTGGAGACAGAAACCGTATTAGCTGGTTCCACGGAATTTTGGGCGTCATTGTATTGTTGTCCTGCAACGGTTACTACTGATCGCGGAGCACATTTTAAGTCACACCTGTTTGGAGAAACGTTGCGTATCGCAGGCTGTCTCCGTTCTCCTACGATAACGTATCACCCAGCGGCCAACTTTATGATTGAGCCTTTTTTTACCGACATCCCATAGCCCTTCTCCCCGCTTCCAAAAGCTTTAATTGTGTGCAGGTACTTTTGATAGTTCCCTTAGGTTTGATTTCCGCTGACAAACCTGATAATAACGCGTCAGCCGCGGAATTACCTTTTGGAAAAGTTCTTCAGTTGCTCGGGAATTACCTTACGGTAGGTCGCGTGATCGACCAAGGTTGTGCTTTTTATAAGCTCAACAGTTGGCCACACAGGTGCGCTGATTGCACATACGTTCACCGCGACGAAAGTCCCGACTACCGAATACTCCACCCAAACCATCCACCTACACCTACGTCCTCATATGCGTTGAAAGCTTTAAAATGTCTCTGCAGCGGACTTATGAAGTTTCGTGTAAGTTGCTCGAGTGACGCGGCCGAGTTTACTACATTGACCGAAATGGTAGGCATGAAACTATATCTGCTGACCACCTTAATTTTTCGCGCCTCGGTGGCAGTCTAGAAAAGAAAACACCTCTGAAAGATAGTGCTCCAACAGTTCCTTCACCTATCACAGAGGCCACCCCGAACCCCAATTAGCGCAGCCCAAAACGGCGAAGCAGCAACAAACGACGCGACCTGGCCGGCATCTATATTGGCAAAAGCGTCTCCTAGATGGCATTCATTTTCTTCATTCCCACTTAAAGTTGTTGGCACTGTTTGATGCTTTGTAAAACCGTTTCGGAAACCAAAAAAACACTTAAAATTTTGAAATTCGTGTGTTGTAGCGACAGGCCGGGGTGAGCTTCTTTGATTTCGTTTTTACTCGTCGCCATTTGCTCACGTATTTCATTCTCCTTTTCCGTTGTACGTACGGGCACGGAGAATCTAGAAACCTCCGAGAAGTCGTGTTGGACTTTTTTGTAGGGTATGCTTGTAGACATAAACATTTTTTCTGTGACACATAGGTGAGAGCTTCGTGGATGACCACTAAGTCCATGCGCTTTTCAGTGATTCCCCACTAGCAGCACTAGTGGATTGTGGCATCATAACGTGGCCCCCCAGACGACGGGCGACACATGAAACTTGTGATGCTGATAGAGACCTACGCGCGGCACTCCCCCAGTTAGATCGGGGGGTGACTTCGAAAGTCCCCTTCTAGGTGGGGAGGGGTGGATTTGTTGTAGCGACCTGGAGATGACCGGTTTACATGTGTAAATTCGTGAACAAAAACGACCGTGGAAAAACATGAATAATGAGCACTTAGCTCTCAGGAGTTTGTATTTTGTTCGATGCCAAAGGGCTGTGTGTTGTTTGGCTGCTTGCTGTGGGGACAATTGGTTTCCTCCAACTGAAAAATGCATTTATGACTGCTCTCTTTGGAGATGGTTGAACTTGTAGCTCCCCTAGAAATTATCGGATCCCAATCCGCTCCCAGTAGTAAACCTGGAAGACTGTTCCAATGCAAAATGTCCTTCACCTATCCCACCTTTCTTGCCTTTTTCGGCACGCGTCGGAACTTTTGGTTTGTTGCCCGTCCCATGATCCATTTTTGGGATCTAGTTATTGTCTGGTATCCGCAGTACTGAAGAGCTTGTCTTTTTGTGAATCAAGTATTACATGAATGATCTAATTTACTTCTGAGCAGGAACTTACGTCTTGGTAGTTACCTCATATTTGCATCTTGATTTTACTTTCTCACATGAAAACAGTAAGGGCAAAACCTCTATCGCTGTGCTCATAAATATGTCCCAAGACAAGTTGGGCAGGACCATGTTGGAAAGAAATTTCACAAACTGAAATACAGGGCAGCAAACCGCTACCCACTGGCTTGAGTGACTGTCCTTTTCGTCCCTGCGGACCCATTAGGTGGTCGGCCTCTCCTTCTTACTCTACTCATTGGAGCAAACTCATCGATGAGCCACAACTCGTTGCCTTTTGCGTGCAACCACTCTTCCTCCAATGTGAGTGTGTAATCTGCCCATTGTGTAATCTCAGAAGCCGTCCTCAGTGCTTGGCCTGCATTTTTCCGGAAGTTACCCAAGGTTTGCAGGGGACCCCTGAGAGGGTTCTGCTGGCAATTTAGTGAGTACGGGGTCCAGAAGGCTGAGTATCTGGCCTATTCTTCATCGGGCTGGTTGGCTCGGATTTTGCACCAGCGTGTTTCTGCACCCCAGCTTCATCAGCAGATTGCAGAATCCACCTGGCGGTGCTCAAAATCCCTCCGAACTAACTTCCGGAGAGTTTTGGCCACCAACAGCTATCAACCTATCAGAACGGGTGACTATCCTAGCCAAAATCTCTAGTAACAGAGCGTCTTCTTTAGCAGATGAGAACGGAGGCCTGTGGACGCAAGTCAGGGTCGCATTCAAGTCCCACGAACTAACAGCATGAAGCAACTTTTGTGTTCGGTTTGAAAGTCACCTCTCCTGCTATGTGCTCACGCTTAACCGCAGCAATCTACAGCGCCTCCCTTACTTCACTCCTTCTCATCTGTTTCCTGTGATGGTACAATACCCTTCTAGGGGGAAACTTGCTGTTGCTGCCAAGTTTCGGTGATTGCGATGCAATCAGTGCCCGCGGCTTCAGCCATCGATTCTCTCCGTTGATTCTCCACCATACACGCGCGGCTTCGTACCACAGCCGTTAACTCGGCCTTGGCCGTTGCCCCAGTTTTGGGTCGCTTAGGTGGCGATGGTTTTGCTTGCTTGTGCGTGGACAACCTTTCCGATTGCAAATAAATGTTTTGCCACGTTTGCTTTTGGTGTTCTTGAGTGCCTCAAGCCTTGAGTCTCCGGGTTCTCGACTGGTGGGGTTTCTTGCTGCTCTGCAGCTAGACTGGAACTGTGAACGTCGGGTATAGTGGAGTCCACCTGGACGGTGCCAATCTGAGTCGGTCGTTCCCACTGAATTATTGGTTTTCCCGGCTGCTGATACAGGGTGAAGCTTACCCGCAGTAACGGACCCAGCGCAGATGTAGACGCCGTGAATGGGGCTCTGGGTTGCCACTGTAATCGTTTACCTTTTGCTGAGTGACCTGGTCCCACATGTATAATCCCTGTGGCAGCCTTCATTATCTTGCCTGTTGCAGCAAGTGAAGCATCGCTATCTTGGGTCTCGAAATTAACCACCACTGGCCGGGGCTTATGACGAGGTTTCCGGTCTTGAGCACCACACTCCCAGCCCGAAAATCCCTTTCGTAGGGGCATGTTTCAGCAGGCTCACTGTTCTCGGCACGTTCATCACATTTTGGCCCACGTCCCTCTCTCCCAGCCGGTCTGAGGGTTCTCTAAACCACACCTTTGCTGTCTCCTGATGGCCGTGTCAGCATCTCTGGTCAAAATGCTTAACTGTCTCGCATAGCTGTTGACTCCCTCCTTTAGTGATGGTAATTTTACGTCACTAGTATCTACTAGGTATCAAAGTCGGGAAATTTATTTATTCACGTCTTCTCAAACCCCTCAAGTCTAGCCTTCACCCTCCCAAGCCCTGCTTCATTTCGTGCATGTAGCTGTTTCGTTTTAAGTGTCGGTAGTTTCCTGAGGTCGCCGAAGACACGTTCACTGACCCCTGCCTGATGTGAAATATTCTGCGCATACCCAATCCAGCCCACGGTTGTCCAGTTGATGTTCAAAAGCTTCAACAGTACGTCCATTGCCTTAGTGATGAAACCAACAACTACAGACGCTGCAGCACACTCTTATCCCCACTTCTTTCGAACACCTAGCAGTGCCGCTTCGGAAAGTCGAGAAGTCTGCTGACTTCCGACCCTAGCTCTCGTTCATCCTCGATGTACGTTGACGGAGGAGGTGGAAAGCCGTAAATAGAAACAGATAAAAAGGGGAAAGCCTTGGAATCTGCCAGTTAGGCTAACATTTAACTACCGGTAAGTTTCAGAGCCTCAGGGGCTTTTTATCTATATGCACACAGCTACAGTCGAGAAAAGACCGTCGACCTTTGGGGTATTGCTACTGACCGCCAGGGAACTTCTTGAGCTTACCTTCCATCCCCCCCCAAGTTTCGGAACTTCGGTATAAATTTTCGCCCTCGACTTCGGAGAATTCACTAGGTCCTCTTATGTTTGGTGTATTGTAGTTGTCCTTTAATTGCTTTTGCCGTTTCCAACACTTCGGTATTCCTGTTTCCGCTTATTCGCCAGCAGCTCTGTCACCAAGCAGGTTCGCTTCACGCAGTGGCGCAGTCATACACTATCCATTAAGATACCACCATGTCAGTCGATACTGCACCTAAATTGAAAAGGTACTCTCCTTGGACAGGAAACACGCTCATGGAGCCACTTTAGTGCCAAAACATGGCAGAAAGCTCGTATAATTGTTGGGCAATAAGCGATTGGAACAACTTATAGGAGGATGTGGTGGGAGCAATCACCGTGATGCAGTCTATCACCCGACAAGACACAAGTTTAGCTTCCGTGCTTCCCATGCTGGCTCATTCCGAATGTGCTCCCCTCGAACATTTTACTTTTAGTTCCTCACTTGCCTCTTCGTTACTTTTCGACAATGTGACTAAAAGTCTTTGGCAGGCTATTCCACCTTAATACTACTTAACAAAAATAATGATAATAAGTTTCTCACCTCTGTAAACTCCGTGTTGTTCTTTTTCTCTTTTCCTCATTATTTCAGCCAAACTTGGCACCCTGGCTTTCAATCCCACTCGGTTGCATTTAAGGATGAGCCAGAGATCACATGGGAAGAGAGGGTGAGGTGGAATGCACTCTCGAGCCCTAGATACTGAAATTTCACCCGACAAGGTATCAGACCTGCTTCCCTGATCCTCTACAGGTGGCTGCTCTGCCGAGCTAATAAGAAGGCAGGTGGCAAGCTGCCGAGGCCCGGAGAGATGCACCAGAGACCCACAGAAGAAAAGCAAAAAATTGGACTCCCGGGCTTAATTTCGATGTCCTGTGGTCTGCCCCGACCAGAGAGGTGCAGCTGAAGAACGGATGTGGATGAATGAACGAGGACGACGGAGGGAGTTCAAAGAATACCGGGCCATGCAAACCCTTCTGGTAGGAGAAAACCAGAATATCATCACCGGGAGATCACTTGGACCCACAAGGGTATTCTTATTTCTGTGGTCTAAATGCCGTTAAAATCCATTCCCTGATAGAAATCTGAAGGCTGTAAAGCCATGGTCATTTGGAAACACCAAGAGGCAGCGCACAGGTTGCGCAGAACCCATAAAGCTAAGGATAAACACGAGATGGCAGAGACCTCAGCCGTGGCAATCCAAAGGGTAAAGGGATATTTTTTGAGAGGTGTCACCTGCTCCGGTACAACAAAACCTAGGCCGTTTTGCGCATGCCGGACGCCAAAAGCGTATCAGGGAAAGTGCAGCAAATTTGAGCGAATCCCAGGTACGAGTGGCACAGAGCGAGGAAAGCAAGGCCGATGGGTTCTTGTCATTGTTCCAGGGCACTTACTGACCAGCAGATAATGTAGAAAAAAGAACGGAAGGGACATAAGCACATCCATGCCCGAACTTTGTGTTGACGAATAAAAGCGGCCGCTTCCAAATAGAGTCAAAACCGAAGAACCGAATGGGATTCGTCCAGCCGTCATCCAACCTCTGGCTGAGATACAAAAGGCTCCGATGAGGCAGCTGTTAGAGAAATCGCTTTGTAGGAAAAATGTTACAGGAGACTGCATGAAATCGACAGTGATGGGAGTATGCAGGATGAGACCTCGACAAAAGGCCAAAATTTACCGGCAGGTTGGCTCAACTTCAGTACTGTCTAAGTGCCTGGAATGAATGGCGGAGCAGCAAGTCACTAAACATTTGGTTCCGTATAATTTCAGGTAGGGTGCTAAGCTCAGATTTATACCGGGAAAGTCTTGCCTAATGAACCCCTTGCTGTTCCCCGGGGAGGTAATTAGACGTCAGTAAGAAGGAACGGTAATTATGACGATAATGGTAATCTTGGTCTATTTTCCTAATGGGTCATGGAGCATGCGTAGATTAGCCACCGACGGATACAGCATCAGTCACAGGGGTGAAGAGATTTTTCTTGCTCAGAGAGGGCCTAAAATAGTGGCGGTCACTTGTCAACGGCCTGGTGCAACGTTAAAAGGCTCAAGTAAGACATGCTTTTAAGCTCAAAATACAAGTTTGACGAAAGGTAATGGGGGGAAAATCAAAAATTCAAAAATTGGACAGTAGAGCACATGATGAAAAGGCTGCAGAAAATCGGAAAAGTCGGGCATAGAAGTCTGCATGAGGTTGAAGACCCGCAAGACACCAGCATGAGTGACTTATCTGTGGTGATAGGATAGAAGGATATAACTTGAAAAATCTCAAAATAGGTCAAAATGGCTGACGTATCAGTAAGTATCAGAAACGCCAATGAGAAGTCTGGTTCGGCGGAATTACAGTTGTGGAGTCTGGGAAAAAGGGAAACAAAGCACCCAGGATGTGGCAAATTATTAGTCAGAGCAGCGGGGACCTAAATCAATTCATCATTGGTGGGATATGTGATGAATATCTGGAGTTTACGCATATTATTCTGGAAAGCCAGGATACGCCCCGGGAGGACTCTCTGTGACTTCTCTTGGATTGATCGAAGGGGCTGCAAATTTGGTTAGACCTTACCCTGATGCTTCCTTATTATGAATGTTCGCTAATCCTTCTCAACACGCTTGGACTGCCTGTCCGTCAAGGTGGTACTCCGCAATGTGTCAAGGACGACAATTCCCACATCCCGTGAGAAGGAGCACACTATTGGTGGGGATTGAGTGGTTGGCGTGCATTGGAAAAGCGTGCTTTTAGCTCGCACGAGCAAAGTTTAAGTGGCTACTGCGCCCAGTGGCGAGAGCTCAGATAAACAGTGGTGTGGTAAACAAGATAACGGAGGTTGGAAGCCACTACGTGGCTATCACTCATTGCCTAACTGGTCGGAGCGTACAATGGCTGACTCTTTAAGGGGAGATAGACGGGGTCTGTTAGGTGTGGGTGGTTCTGTCAGCCTCCGACCATAAGGACAATGACGTGTGATGGGTATTGTGTCACCGATAAAAAACTGGATTGCTGGTGCAAAACCACAACTGAGGCCCGTAGTAGGTAAGAGCTGATCAAACAATCGGGTTTTGTTGGTGGGGGCATTCGGCAGATAGTTGTGGTGTTCAGTATCGAGACGGTTTTGCTGTAAGTAGTTCCAAGTAGCCTTCACCGAAGCATGTGGGGCAGTTCCGGGACGACTTGTGGGTAGAAGCGGATAACCCGATGACGGTCTCCGTAACCAGAAGTGGGTTAGGTTGCAAACGGGTAAGAAAGAAATCAGCGAGAAAATCATCATTATATACTTCAGCCAGGCGATACGATAATTGGGGCCCGTGTTCGAGTTTCCGTCGTACTGAAAAACCTTGGGAATGATAATGATAACAATGCTATATTTTGGATGAGCCCAAAGCACGCCACAATGCACGATCAGATGATCCAGGCGACGTCAGAACGGAAGTTTTCAAGATAGTAGAGGTTATGTGCACAGAGAGTTGAGGGCGACTGTTTACGTGGATCAAAGCGGGGATGATGCCCTGCAAGCTTGAAGATCGAGGATAAATATTCGATTCGGTTTATGGCCGTTAAAATCAAATGGCCAGGTGCAGCATTTACATAAATAATACCGGAGGTGGACACAACCACTGAGAATTCTAGCGTATTCAAATGACTTCCGCTGAGCTCTCCCAAAAGGAGGACTTTATCAAAGGAATTTCGAAGGATCATTTGTATGCTGCGGTTTATGAAAAGTATATACGTAGGAAACTGAAAGATGTACAAGACTGGATCTTCGGAGATAAATCGCTATGATTCGATCGGTCACATGATGGTGAAAACATGACGGCGAAATACCAACGGAGGAATCCACAAGAACGGTGTGCGATTTCAAGAGCGGTGATGGAAGAAGTAGGGAGGGGGGAGCAGGTAAGCATTAGGCGGATAACTTACATTATCACAGATTTTTTTACGAAGTGGCAACAAGAAGATAGAATAGTGGTTGTGAATCGGTGTGAATTGTGAGTGAGGATGACTTCGCCGAATACGAGCTTTTCGTATCGAACTGGGTTCTCCTGCCTGGTCGGCAGCACGGCCTGAAAGTCGAAGTTGACTAGATGTAAGGATTTCCTGGTAACTCTCAGCGAACCAAGTGCGGCGACATCATGACCGCCCGTGGGTGAAACCTGGGAACCAGACCGTACTCGGGACAGTCAGCATTAGGCGTGTTTGTAAACGAGTGGGGTGGAATATGGGCATTCTGCGTGATATATTACTACAAAGCGGTACAGTGATAGGGCGGTTCTGAAGTTAAAACGGCAGGGAATGGGGAGTAATATGGTTGGTGTTTAACCTGTGGGTCAGCGTGAGCAAAACGACTAGTGAAAATGCGGAAGTCCGGAGGTCTTAATTCCGTTTTGTTTTTCATGAACAAATGGTTAGCTGAGACCGCAAAGAACATCCTATGGCCCCACCGCCTGACCATAACTTTTCACGGCGGCTTTTTTGTAGCTGTTGGGCATGGTTTGTCTCCTCCATGTTCAGATACCTCGGCTTTCGGGAGTTTCGCCATGCACTGTTACGAGCAAACCAGATTTCAACGGGCTTCAAAGCAGATCGAGCTAGAGCGGCAGTCTGGAAGGTGTTCCAGTTTGGGATTGTGGTAAAAGTATTTTATGGATTCAACCAGCGCCAGCTTTTCAGACTGAGGAACGTGGTCCACGAAACCAAGATCCGGTTTTAGGTGCGTCACCCAGCTTTCCAAGGTTGTGCAGTGGAATTTATGGTTTTAGGGTGATTTCCCTCTCTGGACTTATTAGTGGTACAATTTTCAGCGTATTCATTGAATAGCGTTGCATTTCTAGAGTAACCGCCTATCCGCCCTATCTGAGCAGTCGGCGACCACCTTTTTGGAAAAGTTTCTACCATCAAGGTAGTTTGTCTCTAGGATGATGGGTAAAAGTGTTGTTAGCAAGGCAAAGATTTTAGCTATATTTATTGGCCCTGGGGATAAAACAAATTGGTTCAGTCGTTTAAGCGAAAACGGACAATTCAGGAGAGGAAAAGTTGGCTAAGTTCTGGCACTTTAGATCTTGTACAGAAGTAGTGTTTTACTGTACCAGTCGATGTTCAGTCAAGTTCGCTAGAAAAATCCTTGGCCGTGGGTTCACGTTGGCCCTCCCAGGTGGCGTCAGTATGCATGTCGAGGATAGTTTATGGAGGACGTAGAAGCTGAAAGAATCAGGGAAACGGTCTACAAGTGCAGATAAGAAGCTCTATCACCGTCACCCTCGTGGGCCCAGGCGGAACAGCAAATGACGCATCTAGCAAACAAAAAAGAGAAGTTGTTCAGGGGCTTCCAAACACGCTAGTTTGAGTCTAGGCTGAAATCTGGATGCGACCACTTCCTCAAAATCCCGCGTAATGGGAGAGACGTTCTCGGCATTGGATGCTGACTTATCACTTTATTTTGTAAAGTATTTCAGCCCATTTTTAAGTATCCCATGGATCCCCCACCCGCCGTGTTTGCACATGTACACACATGGTGCTAGACACTACTAGAGGTGTTACGGTAATGGTAAAGCAAATCATTGAAATCATACTGCCCTTCATATTGGCGAGCAGAAAGAAGGTATGCCTGGCTTTTTGGATATAGGTGTTAGCATTTACGCCTAAGAGGTCAGAAGTTAGGAAAATAGAGCGATGAGGCTAAGGCCAATACAATGTGACGCAGAAAAATTACTCTGATCGATAACCAAAAATTGGCGGTTTCATGAAAAACCCCTGGTTGAACAGATCCCCGACTCGAAAGTTCGACGCCTTCTCCAAAGGCTCGGTCTTCGGAGATGGTAACGGAAGGCAGTACCGAAAGTTTGTTACCAGTAAGGCTTGATTACAGGGCTTTAATAAGCTGAGCCGGAGATGGTGATTAGCATATATCACGTGGAGGTGCATTCTGTAGATTGAAGTATTTTACAAGAAAGAAATTAGTTGGGGATATTAGGCCCGGTGTTCATGTAACGTATAGGGTAAGTCGATGGTAGAAAGAATCCTACTGAGTCAGTAGATAAGAATGCATGTTGGAGGATAAATCTATATAGGAAGAAAAAGTAGAGCTTCACATGTTCTGGCCATACGGGGTTGAGGCTCAAATAAACACAGCGTTCTTTATATGATGCGGGCGAAAAGCAACCAGTAAATTATTTGGTAAAGAAACACTGTGCCTTTTCAATGGGAACGTGGTAAGTTTTGAACAGGTTAGGTTATATGTTTCGACGGTGTTCCAGTGAAGGTCAGCCAAAGGCGGATAATGTGGGAAATTCAACTCGCTCGAACTTCAGTGAACGGAAAATGAGGTTCGTCAATTGCCTGCCCCTGGCGGTTTGACGGGACATTCTCCGAACATTGAAAGATGCAACAGTGGTCAGTCCTAAGGTACCAGACTGAGAAGCTTGGGGCAGGTCGCAACTGGCTCAGCAACAAAGATTTGGGGGCGATGTTGAAAATGAAGGTTGCGGAACAAATTCTGAGTTTGGTAAGATCTTATGACAAGAATTACAGCGGTCTCCGGGTAGCTTTAGATCAGATGATGCTTCAAGCACCATGGTGTTCAGATTCTGATGATGGAATTCTTGGGCAACCCTAATGTCGCTGATGAGAAGGAACGGGGCCCTATGACGCAAAATGGAACATATATCATCAATGTAAATGAAAAAAGACAACGGACCAGGTACACTTCCTTGCACACCCATATAGGTACGACTTCAGTCACGATAAAAGGGAACAGGAGAAGCAATGAGCCCTGAGCCTGGTTGGCAAAAGGAGGGCGGGACATGACCAAAGTATATAAAAATGATAGATTTATTGTTGTCTGCGGTCGTGGCTGTGAAGCTGAAAATGTCCCACTGGCAACTGCAGCATGAATGTAGTTCTAAGTAGCCAGACTGCCCAATATGGATGATATTATGAAACGGTTAGAATTCAGATATCTGCTGTCAGACGAGGGGCTCCACAAATCTGGATGCGGTTGGAGTGTAGTTGACGGGGCGGCAGTTCGAAGATTTTTGTTTGGATCCTTTCCTATGAACAGGGCGGTGACCACAGCCTTCCATAGTGAAGGAAGTTCCTACACTGGAGGGCCAGGGGGCGGAAATTTAGCAGTAGGGCTGCATAGTCCTTTCCTTCGGGACGTATAAGTGTTGGTGGAACGCCATTATGGCCACGTAGAGGGGACTGTCGGGCACCGACAACCTGATTTGTCACCTCATCCATGGCGAGTTCTAGTGCTGACAGTAAGAACCCGATGACGGGGGCTACTAGTGGGGGTACGCAGAGGCGGACGAAAGCCATGGAATAGTCAAAGTAGGAATTGAGTGCCCCGGCCACCGCCACAGGTGAGGTGATATGCACGTAGCTTCATGGAAATGGAAAGTGAATACCAGCGGACTAGCGCATATTGGTGTTCTTAGGTGGTTGTACGCGCTTTGAAAAAGTATCATGGCATTGCCGGCCCGATACTTTTGGTTTTACAGCATGTTGTCGGATTTGATTCTGGTTGCTACTGAGTGAAGGTACAGCTGCGAGAATGAAAAAAGCCCTTATAGTTGTTGTAAGCTTTCTGTAGCTTTGGTTGTGTGTTTCGCATATTGGTCAGGACCAAACTATGGACTCGGTTTCATCTGACGAGAGCGTTGGTAGTTGCATACTTCCGGTCGGATAAGTTGGCATATAGCGAGTCGGTGGCTGGCTGGAAGTCGCTTTGCAGGAGGAATTCATTGTATCTTTCCGATGGAAGGGTGTGGATAAGATTATCCCAGAAGGCAGAATATTGGTTAGGCGAAACTTACCGTCAAAAGCTTCCTGACGCCTTCCTGTGGTCACTTCCTGGGGAGTAACCTATGATTTGAACTACCATGTCAGATATCTCAAAGGGGAAACCAAGTCATGTTTGTTAAGGGGACTTTGGAAAGGCGCTTGATTTAGTAAACCACGGGTTTCTGGAAGTCAAACTGCAGCCCACGGCAGTAGGTGGAAAGGCAAGGCCAAAGTTAAACAGAATATTCAGGGGCGAACGTTTAGTGGTAATGTAGGTAGTTATGTCTCGAAATGGGAAGATGTATCCAACGGAGTGCAAAAGGGGTCAGTGCTTGGCCTCTCTCTCATCTCCATCAAAGATCTACCCAGGCCACCTTTATTTCTGCCGACGAAGTCGAGTTAGCCGAAGTAGAGCTTACCACATAAGCCGTAAAAAATGGTAGCGAAAGCGGGATCGTCCACTGAAACCTGCCAAAAGCAAACGTCTATCCACAAACACCGTGGCCCACTGGAATGACGTGCAATAGGTGCAAATGAACCCTAAGTCAAACTATTTGGGCTTATTGCCAACAACGGTTTCAGACTGTCAGAATGTGCACGGCAGCATTGTAAATGGGTCGGAAGGAACTCTTTCGTGCTGAAACTACCGTGTGCTGAGGAGAGCCGGAGATTTTCTTTCCGATCTGCCATGCCATATTCAGACAGCACCTGGGGTACTGCTTACAAGCCGGAGCACCGTATCGTCAGAAAGATGAGACAGCCCGGAGAAGATATCAGGGTTAACCACTAAAGAGATTACTGGGTAATGCAGGGCTAGATACATGGATTGTCGGCAAGCACTGGATCTATTCTCAAAGAAAAGGAGGTGTTCGCGGGGTCTGATAGATACTTCAAAGGTAGCAAAGGGACTAACGGATAACGATGGAGAATACGTTTTCTCCCCGATCACAGAGAAAGACAAAAAGGGGCACGCCGTTTGTTCATGAACAAGGAACTCAAGGCGATAAATTAAGGTAAATCATTTCTCGGATAGTGATACCCCTTTGGAATAAGCTCTGGGAGGCAGAAACTATCACAACTGACACTGATCTTAAGAAAGCGGTCTAGTGGTGTTGAGTGGAAGCTTAACACAAATTAGGTCATTTAGCTTCAAAGCCAGAGACACTTCACTCATCGTTGCCCACCTTATCTGCCGGAATTGATACTACACAAATTTCCTGCCTTGCAGAAAAAGAAAAAAAGTCCCAGTGTTGAAAGCTATAGATACGTGACGTCAATACAACCATATGGAAACGTGATTGGGTGTAGCCAAGCAAAGTTCTGTACAGACCGCACGAAACTGAATGGGCCCTATCTGATCTTGGTGCCGCCAACATGCATGTACTTCTCAAGGTTATGTTATCGCGAAACATTAAAAATTGTGTGCCTCTGTTGTATAGGTAAACCCACTAAAAATACCCATTTTGTGCAGCGTTGTTTCTTTGGAAAGCGTTTTATTTCGCCATTTATTGCAAAAGTGGCACAGGAACAATGGATTCAATCAATATTTCAAAGAAGGGTATATTAAAGAAGAAGGGTGCCCCGTGTAAGTTTATTTTTGCTACCCTGAGGAAATATAATTTCCGGGTCCTAAATGAGAATTGAATTATTCCGAAGTTAACTGGTGGATAGATGAAAAAGAAACTGGTTCGTTCTTAGGCCTTCGGAGACATTCGACGTTAGCACTCAGGCTGCACGTGGGCGATGCTTATCTTTCTCAGATGGCGTGGATGATTGGGAAAGCGTGAAGATAGCTCACACATGTGGTGTGAAAGTTTTGCAGTCGCTGACGGTGGTACTGGAATGTGTGGGCATTGTTTGCACCTGTTGTGGCTAAGAGTTGGGAGTGCCCACAATTCCTTTAATACTAACCCAAGTAGCACGTTTTTCAAACTTTGGGGTAAACCTGAGGCATGCCCCCAGCGTGCCCTGTGGGGCTACTTCAAGGTCGGGACTAGCCCCAGGATTGCCCCAAGTTTTTCAATGGCAAGCGTGGGGCAGCCCCACGTCTGCCCCAAATTTGCCTCATGGGGCACGCATGGGGTACACTTGGGGTGTGCTACTTGAGAAAGCCGCTCCGAAACCCATCGGTTTTCTGCTGGTTTTCCAGTGATTTGCGCTGTTTCCACGACCGGTTCTCTAGCGGCCTCTGGATGGTTTCTCAGTGGTTCCTGAAAGTTTTCTGGCCGGTCTCCGAGTGAATTAATTGATCGCGTGAAATACGTCATATGCTTTAACAATTGCTTTCACTAATCCAAAACTACGTTGCTTTGTAGCGCATAGCCCGTTCGTAACATCGATTCCGGAACAGTTTCCTTCCGGTTAAGTTATTAGACATTCCTCATAAGTCAAATGTGAATTGATACGAAGAAAATCGACGATCGGACTACAGTATACTGTTTATTGAGAATTTTCTTCAATGTATTAATTCGACTACTATGAAATGCCTTTTATAATCAAAGTGCAGATTGTTTTTTTTATGCTTCATAAAATGGCTAAAGTGAGGATAATTGGAAACTTATAGTTTTGGGAATAAATGTCAGCAGTTGGGATACGGTCCTGGGAAAGTGACAAAATGTAGTAAAGCATATCACATATATCACAAAATTGGCATAAGCCGCTCGGAAACCGTTCTTGAAACTCTCAAAAACTACTCAGAAACCATCCAGAAACTGCTCAAGGATAGATCAAAAACCGATCGACTTCGGCGTGTATAAACGAAATGCTCCTCAACAAATATGCAATATCCTGGTCGTCGATTTCTTTCGTATCAGCTCACTTCTGACTTCTGGAAAGAAAGCTACTGAAATCCCGGCAGAAACGCATGTTACAAATGGGCTGTGAGCTCCAGGGGTTACTACCGAGTGGGGACTGCTGTACAGTGGTCTCCAAAATGTCTCGAATTAGTCCCATTTCAGTTCCAATATAATGTCATTTGTAACATCCCAGGGACTTCTTTCAAATTGATTTGGAACACATCGAGAATTTTTTGGCTTATGCACTTAAATGTTTAACTTCAGCAAGCTGTTTTATGCCGCTTCATCTTGAGGTATTACTTATTGAGCTTTCACTAATTTCCATTTGAGAAATGAACGTCATTTGTGAACATACACAGAAACTACTCGGCATTATCCGAGTGCTTTCTGATGCTCAATATCCTCATATAATTTGGACTTTTAAGAAGAGCATTAGATGTGTTTCCATGTTGCAAACCACTTTTTCGATAGGGCGTGAAGTTCTCCAATTTATAGGGCGTCAGTAAAATAGTCCCTGGAAAGTCTCACAAAGAAACACTCTGGGACTAAATGGTCTTTCTTGTGCCGATCGAGGATATTCACTTCCCGT
Source organism: Fasciola hepatica (assembly GCA_948099385.1). Classification (NCBI taxonomy): domain Eukaryota; kingdom Metazoa; phylum Platyhelminthes; class Trematoda; order Plagiorchiida; family Fasciolidae; genus Fasciola; species Fasciola hepatica. Next base: position 1,107,910 of record CANUEZ040000195.1, read on the forward strand.
AAGTTTTTTCCCAAGGTGATGGGAAGCACATATGGGCTCTGGCAGCTTTGCCTGAACATCATATTACCAGTGCCTACAGGTATCCCACAATCTGCCGCTTCGGTGTTGCTGGAGATCATGGCGGCTGTTTTAGCTATGAAAGTCACATGTGTGAAAACAGCTTTTCATTTAAGTTATTCTGATGACTGAGTAATATGAAATACATTTTGAGGTTGAATTCTTATTCTAACCAGCGACTGATAGTCGTCAAACCCAATAACTCTCGGGGAGACCAAAGACTGCTTTGAGCGTACATCATAATCCTCGATAAAGGTTTAATAATGAAAGTCTAAGGAAGACAGCCGTAGATCAAACGAGAATCTCTCTGTGTTTGGCTCATATATTTGGCCCTCAGGTTTATCGCCGTCATAAAGCTTTTGAATAAACCTTTGCTTTGTCGAATTTTAACAAGCGATTAAAAGCCCCAAAAAATTTGTTTCATAGTGGCCTCTATTTGACCAGTTAGTAGGAGATGCTTGGCGAGATTTTGGCTAGTTTGGATCACCTGCTACTGACCACAGACAGTATTCTATCAGTCTAATTTTATATATTTTGATACTCAAAAAGAAACGACATGATTTTTTAAGTCGTTGAAATTTCATTACCTTTTTCTTGTTCATTGGCTTGGAATGGGAAGCCATGCCTTCTCATTACAAGTAAAGTGATTCACGGTAAAAAAGATAAACCTGATGGTCAAGGGAATATCTGTAGAAAACATTCGAGCAGGTTTCAGGTTGTTGACTGTGCTTTTAAAAACAGAAAGGTTGTATGTTTGAAATTACAGAGAGGACGGGAGTGTTCAAAAGCCTTGCAGTTTAGGAAATAAAGGCTGACTGAAATAAAGAATTTTGACATCTATTGGTGAAGATCTGGCACGGGTGACAGGCTGCCTGAATAAGATATGAAAGGGAAAAATCCTTGGAAAAGTAATCGCCGAAGCCCGTTCTGATGAGCAAATTAAAGATAATAAAGGTAGGAAAAGTGATAGTGAAGCAACTTCCCAGCGACAGGAAACTGGCTGTAGAGTGGAGGTTAGGGGAGAAAAATTGATTACTCGGAGATCCTCTGCTGGAGCCTGACCGAGAAGTAGTAGATCGGCAGATGAAGCTCTGCCCCATGCAGTATTCAAGAGTTTGGGGGATTTGAGTTTGGCACAAAATAAGGAGGTAAGCGGGTGTAAAAGAGCCTCTGGTGCAGAATAGGAAATGAGCTTTAGGCACAGCGCCAAATTCAATGTAGACACAAAAGAAAATCAACGAAAGGATGAATTTATGAATCAGCCTAGTAAAGAAGGTGACTTCTTGGAGCGACGAGAAGTTCAGCCATACTCAGCTGGGGAGAATTAGGGAGATTTATGAGTGAAACGGCAACGAAGTATGCTGTAAGCAATACATTTTATGGTGATGTTATATCCATTCTGGCAATCATATATGTTGCTACCCAGTGTCTACATATGTTAGAGTCACTGACTTTATGAACCAGTCAGAATATCTGGGTCTGCATATACGAACCCTAGAATACTCAGGTGGGTTTGTGGTACGAAAGGCTGCACTGTCTTCTATTTGCTTAACGTCTAATAGTGACGCCTCCTGTAAGTTAGCCATTTTGCATGATAAAAACGCTAAAATGTTTTATATAGGTTTTATAATTACCCAGGTTCTCAAGGATAGCTTCAGGTATTTGCAGTTAAAAGAGACTGGTAAATAATAAAAAAAATATAATTATAAAACGGACGACGTAAAGATCACTAGAGAATTTGTAGTCTGCCACTTGTTTAACTGAACCTTTACTGCACGTGTCGGTCCCTTCCTCGGAAGCTGCCTTTTTCACTAGGCCCAGTGAAATTACACTCGATGGTTACTTCGTGGTCTCTTCTCGTCGATGTCTTCTGTTAATTTGATCGTAGAAGCTAAGAAAGTGTGGCCTTTTATACCAACAGAAATCTTAGGAGCAACTGCTGCGTACTAGGAAGTCTTCTGCCCCGTCCATTTGGCGTGTTGACCTAATAAAACAAGCGGCATGCGGGGTGACCGGTACATAAAATCACGAACTGAACAATGCTTTTTAGTATTCGGACAGCTTAGCTAGAAGCCGCGGAGAATTTACGGCAGACTGCAGAACAAAGGGTGCAGAAACAGAAAAAGGCAAGAAGGACTCAAAAATGCTTTGGGTCGTAACTGCGGTCGAACCGGGAAAATTTTGGTTCGGAGTGATAGATTTTACATACGGCGTGGAATCAGAAATAATGACTACTAGAAATGACGGCATATCATTACGCTCTTCAAAGACTTTCATTTGAGCATGAAGTATTTATTTAAAATTTCATTTGTCCACTAAAACACCCAGTCTGTGGCTCGTGATGTCGGCTGAAGAAGTAAGAGACGACAAAAGCAAATGTCTTTTAGCAAATCAAACCTGAAGTATTAAGTCTCATCTTGACGCAGCAAACTGCAGGTTGCCATACAAAGTGATGCTTAATAATGCATCCCTTTGTTTTTCCGGTGTACCTTTGAAAACATGTGTTAACGTCGTTAAAGCGCTATTTGAGCAACGGAACAGTTTTTTTAATTGAAGAATTTTTGAGAGGCTCGAGTTAATAACATTATTGAATTAAGTATTATAGAAGATTAGCAAGTGGTAGCTTGCCTTCTTGTTGTTTAAACTCTATCTGTAAATAAATTTTGTGTGGCAGTGACAACCAAGTTAGTTTTAGGTTTGTTAGTATTTTATGGTGGACTTTCGTGGCTGTTCATTGTTTTTCGAATTTTATTTTTCCTGGACACCAAAATTTAAGAAACGCTTATGGTATGACTACAATCAGTTGTGTTAAATAAAATTACTCGTTTTACCAAACTAATGGATTGAATTAGCTGGTCATAAGGTCCCCTGTTTAAACTCTAATAAATATGTGTTCATTCTAATCGTTAGGCTTCTCATTTGGCAGTCTTCTAACCATTTTCTGTATCTGAGGAACGTGCGGTGTATTTTTAAATTCTATTCTTGCATGGCGACTGAAAAGGCTCACAAAATATATTAATCAACACTAATCACCCCAAGTTAATAGCGCACGGGGAATGTCTGATCACCAATAAGATATATGGCACATGATACGCATGAAGTTTACATCAACGATCTGTTTTGTACCAGTAAACCTAGACAGTACAAAGCTCTAGATGTCTTCTAACTACACCTATTGATGGGGGATACAAAACATAAACGAGAGCTTTGCAAATGGTTAACTAACTATGAAAGAATAACAGAGAGCAAAGTTTGTGTGTAATTAGAATCCATGGAAAATATTCTGGGAGTATTTTAAATATATAGAAAAACACTCTAAGGCCCATAACATTCAAATATAAAACTATCCACCCAGTGATTCAGTTTGCCCGATCCTTCAACCGTGAAACATGATTTACCTTTTGATATACATTTTGGCTGATGGCATGCACTTATATGACCAGAAATGAAGCCATGCGAACTCAATCTAACCATGGAAAACAAATTATCCTGCTACTCTGAGTGGTGTTGCAACTAACGAGTCATGATTCCCAAGGAGTTCGGGTCTTCAAGCACAGACAATTTAAAAGTCCACATAGAAAGGTTCAAAAAAGTGACAAGTTAGAGAATTCATGAGGCACTGCACACTGCACGTGAATTTACAGCTTTAGGCCAAGATAAATTTAATCAAAATAGTTGCCTAAACAGGTAATATTGCGGTAGTTTGAGTACAAGTAATTATTATGTGGGTGTCATGAAATTCCAAAACTGTCCAGTAAACTTGTTATTAAAAATATGCTAGACATAATAATTATTCGAGCGAGGTATCTCATTAGTTAAGCCGTATTACGTCAGAGAGGTTGCAGAGCTATAACACGTATTCCTCAGCCTTCACGCACTGAAAGTAAATGGATCGTTGCGAATACAAACCAAAAATCGGTGCCATTATTTGCTGCATATGGATCCTTTATGTGCACATGGCTGTTGAAAACTGGTTCACTGTGCAGCTCTGGTTAATTTTCTTCCTAAGTTCCTCGTTGCTGGGCTTGGAGTTCATAGTGCAATAAAGATGTCAACTCGACTGGCAATGAAACGGCGAGATATTAGGAAAATGAATGAACAGAAGTCCTTATCTAAAATCTTCATGAAGTGTAAGCCACATGACAAGTTGGAATGCGAATCACAGTTTTATATTTATAAAACTTAAGGATGAATATATTTTTTAGTATAGAAGTAGGATAATAAACAGCTAATTTATGAACAACCGCAAAACTTACCAAATCTCAACCGATATTGGGAACTTTTGTAGTCTCCAAACGGTTGAGTGGCCAGATTCTCAGAACGCACCAACACAACTTTACCGGATATTCGTGAAGCAGAATCAGTATGTATGAAGCTTAGAACTATATAAGTACCGGACCAAAAGTCAGGAACAGGATAGCAAATTTGATCAACATTTCCCCGATGGGCCAACCCACCTTTCGTATCCAAAATTCATACCGTACGATTCCCAAGCTGTCCGAAAAAAATTTCGGACTCTAAGTGCGACTCATTTTCGATTAGGTAAGAAACATCAGCTGGTTCAGGAGAGCTCATACTCATGCAAAGTGTTTGGAACATTACTTATGCTGCCAGGCAAAAACTGTGATGAACTGGGTTTAATTTCTGTAGGGCAGCAGACAAATGTCCACATCTTGTTCAATCTATTGGAAATTTGACGGACTGATTGCCCATAGCATTAACGTAATCCTAATAAGTTCCCGATGACTAAAATTAAATGTGGATATTCGGGTAAAACAAGCTAGTGGCGACTTCCTTTTCCATTAACCAAGTCATTATTCCTGCCTCTGGTGACGTGGCTCTTATTGTAACTTGTCAATCCGCGAGGCACTCATTCATGACTGAACTTTTCGCAAATAAACAATTTTGGTTCAGTTCAATGAGCCATAACCTTGCACTTCTGTGCTCCGATTCTAATTGCTATCGAAAAGTATCGTTGATTAAATGGCAAAACTAATATAAGCAAAGGGTGAAAAAGAACCGAAAACGAAAGAAGAGTTCAACTAGAACTGCCGTACCGGCTACGCCACTTATAATTAAAATTATTGTCACTATACAAAAGGCAGGTAGCAAGGACAAAAACACGGGAGCCAAAACGTCCTACTTGACCAAGTCCACTGATCAAGGCTTTCATACCTTTTAGTCATATCATGGACTGACCAACTCGACTTACCTTCCAACTACTAGCTGCCTCGAACAGTAGTGTACGCCGGAGAAGTTTGTTGGTGGACATGCGCAACACATGTCTCAGCCACCTTAATCTGTTTACATTCAGTACTTGATCCGTAGACTGACCTCTGGTTCCCAACTCTTCACGCCTAACCTCAACGTTGCTGATAACGTGTTCCCACCATATTCGGGCAATGCTACGGAGACATTGACGTTCAAACACTGACAGCCTTCGTTCATCTTTTACCGTTAAAGTCCGTTTTGCTGAATTGTATAATAGAACGGACTCAACAGCCGCATTGTGAAAGATCGCCGTGAGCGGGAACTCAGCTTTAGTCGCAAAGCAGTTATAGAGAATTCAGAATCGACTGACTTTGTGAAGTGTACTTCTGGTAACCGAGAGTAAGACCGGTTGATCATCACAGCTCTACATATTTATTTCTGGGACAGGATCGTGGCCATCAGCAAGAATGTTTCACCAGTCCTCACGATATTTATGCCACAGGCTTCATTCTGAAGGCAGGGAGTATGTATTGTGCAAATAGCTGCCACAGTTTCGGGTCAATCACGAAAAATCACGACCTTTGCCGTACGAAGGAAGATAAGGCTATCCAGCGTTTTCATTGTTTCTGCCTTCAGTTAACCAGAATCAAAATGAGATGGTATGAGCCTTCGAAGTGTTGAGACACTCAGTATCCAAACATTCGAACACAGAATTACTTCTGGTGTCACGACCAGTCCCTCTTTTCTTTGGAAAAACTCAAAATCCATGCTTAGTGTTTTTAATTCATATACTTCACCGGCGAATAAAGTGGATCAGAAGTATAAACGTGTATCGTGAGTTGAACTCTGTCATCAATGGGAACATAAACAGCAAATGATAATCACATTTACTAAAAATCTTTGTGTATCTTGATAGACAATTCACGAAGAGAATTTACTTGCTTGTACGACAATGGGTGTCATTGCTATTTGTAGAAATTGCTAAACACATTGTTGAACATTTCCTAAAATGGATTTATGTAGCTATCCAAGTGGATGATAAGTGAAACAGAGTGCTTCGTTATCAGAAATAATGACAGAGATGAGTCCATATGTATACCGGGTAAGTCTTCTTACATACCAGCAGACCGCAAAAGTTTCACTTTGTGCTTGAGAAAAGCTTCTTCCTGCCTTAGAGAATAGGCTTGAGGCACAAACAAGAGGGCATCCATCTTGTTCCAATGCAGCACAGATTCCCATAGATGATGCATCAACGCTGAGGGTGGAGTGTAACTTCCGAACGAATGAAAGCAGAAATGCATCAGTGTTAGGGATGGATAAAATAGAACAAAATGAATGTTCTTACCCGGCGAACGTCGAGGAACTTACAGTTGACTATTTCTCCATAAATGTTCCATAAATCAAGTAAATTTGGAATGAAAGGGGAAAAATTGTATACCACTTCCAAAAGGGTGCTTTGCAGTAGTATTTTGAAGAGCGAGTAAACCGAGCAAAATAGGAAGAAGATTAGGATCAATTTTGATTCCAGCGTTATTAATACCGTATCCGAGGAAATCGAGAAAGGTGGTGGTGATCACACAAGTAGATGGGTCTAGACCAAAGTAAGCCGTACGAAAACATATATTAACTCTCTAAGTCTCGCACCATAAACTGCCTTTGTGGATAGTAATGGATAGCCATCTACGCCCTGAGGTCCTTTGTCAATAGAATTTATTACAGAGTGGAGGATGACAGGAGAAAAACTCAGTTTGGAAGGTCGAACTTTGTAAGTATATAAAACAAATGGAGCATAATAGCCTTGACCTTGTGGAAGCCGTCGTGTATTCTAATTTTTACGTAAGCATTATTAAAATATTTGAGAGAAGTAGCTGGAGCCGTGAAAGTGAGACAGGGTGCACTCTGAGTCCACACGTACATGCACGTACGTATATTTTCACAGTAGCGAACCTAAACGGTCGTGAGTTAATTGAATATTAGTGTTGGAACAGCAGATGAGCAACGGAGCTGAAGCTTCTAAATCCTAATCCGAACTGTATGGGAATAATCTTTTTGAATAACCAGGTGTATTTGTATGGTTGATTTGGTAATGGATTGCCTTCTGGTGCAATAATAAGGACTGGTACACCAGTATCAAACTGAGATGCATTGGAGTTAGTTCCGGTCTATGTGGTTTTAAAAACAACAGTTATTGAATGCAAACATATATACATATACTGGTTTAAAACCAAACAAGTTGCAAACTTTTCAACAATGGTAGAAACAAACCACAAAGTGTAATATGCTATTGGTCAGGTTATTTTTCTAGTTTTTTTTTACCATGCACATCATGCTATTTGCCGTATTATTTCTGTTGGAGAGTGGATTCTCAGCATTAGCTCCACTCAAAACATCTCCAAGAATTTGTATGCGGTTTCGTATATTTTTGTTTATTCGGACCTGCTCTCGTATGTTCTGATGTACATTCGATCCTCGGTTTCAAACACGATAATGACATTACTTGAAAAGGTAAAAAGCGGGCTGGAGCTGAATGACGCATTGGAGGAATGTAAGAAGGAGCAGAAGGCAGAGCAAGTGGGGTCGTCGTGCTCAGTTATTGTTCACTTAAAAATATCGTGTGGTAATGTCATATCATTAGTCCTACAAAGGTGTAGATCAGAGGGTAATCTTCCACTTTCAACGATGACTAATGTCGACATTTCCCGCTCCATATCCCTAATAAAAGCAAGAAATGCTTCGGTTATCAGACAGTAAGACTTCTGGTATCCTCGACATGGGATGACCACGCCTAGGAACGGTAAATCTGAAAGCTGTAAACGTCGGTCCTGGTGACGCCACATGTAGGTGGGTGTGAGCACTTGTACCTAGCTGCACGTGACGTACGTCAAGACCATCAAATTTTGCGATTTAGGCACGAACCTGTATCGAGTTCGCCTATCATTACGACTAGTGCTTTATAATGCTCCCCTGCAGCCGGGATTAGCTGCTGTGTTAGGAAGACGTAGAGGTCGACGGCACACCCAGGGTATCACGGTGCGAAGCGATGAACCCCAACCAACTAGGCCAGTCGGATTCATTCAGCGTCTACGTACTGTCAGATAAATCAACAGATTGCTCTGGAAAGAAGCCTTGAATCTTCTAAAATAGATGTATGGTATCTCCGAAGTGCGTATAAAGGATGCCATTTCTGAAATTACTCTTCGCACCCCAGATACAATCTTAGTCTCTCACTTTGCTCTTCGCATTTGAGGTAATCTGGTGTTTACTTATAGTAGTCAAACTGGAGTTGGAATCGCTTTCAGCACGACAAGACTGCACCTTCGCGTGGTGTGATGACTTGGGTGCCTCCTGGACCCAAAGGGCTATGCAGGATGGCTTCCTTAAGAGGCAGATGCAATCATGTCTGACAGATCGATGGGTAGAGGCCAGAAGAAGTCTAGTCTCAGAACCAGTTGATGGGAAACATCTAGTTCTAACCACTATACCCCTGAAAATGACACTCCAACAAATAAGCACGAAGAGAAGCAGTCTATCGATCTAAAAACCTCCACTAGGTGGACGTAGGAGTGGAGTACCTGAGGTTTCTCTCGATGGTGTGAGAAATCATCGCACTTCATTGGGCAGCTACCACTAGCCTAAGCCGGGTAGTCCCCGACCCAAATAATGCTGCTCCTCCACGTTTCGCTTGCCCCGTTACGTGCATGGGTCTGAGGACAGAATCCGCAAAGCGGATCGATAACAAATCACCAGCGAATACAGGACAAAACGCATGCAGTAATCAGGTCTCACGTGACAGACCAGAACAAATCCCTTTGCCGGTTCTTTGTTCAAGTACCAGTGCTGGGTTGACGCCTCACTGCCTTGCAGGGGAGACTTTTGAGTCAAAGGCTCTGGTTAGGGTCCCCGAAGAAAAACCCCTTCTGCAGTGTGGGCAGCCGCGAAGCACGATGTTTCCAGAAACCTCCAGAATCTTTCCTGTAAAGAGTCTTACCTAGATCTCATTCCTTAATTCGAGTTCAATTCAAAACCTTACGGATTACTGAGGCTCTGAAGAATGCAGTAGCTCTAGAGTTGGGTACAAATCGGATCCGATACCCAAGCCCAAATTTTCACTTCACTTGACTGCCTTTCATGTCTATACACTATGTCAGATAAGCAACCAGCTGCCCTCGCTAAAACTCTTGGCGCTTTTGAAATGGATGTTTGTTGTGTCTCGGAAAAGCGCATACCAAACCTCTTTCCAGTGATTACGCTCTGCATCCTAGATACAACCTCAGTCTCTCGCTTTTTCAATGCTCTTATGTCGGGCGATCCGGTTTCTAGTGCTCGTGGTCAGGTTGGCTTTGGGATTGCTTTGAGTATGTAAGCTGAGTGCGCACTGCTCGACTCGATCCCAGTCCGCAGTCGTTTACGTGCAGTCCGGTTAGACGGTTCCGTGCATGTGAACGGCGACAAAATGAACCCTCGATGCATGTTTGTAGTGTCCGTGTGTACGCCCACTAACTGCAATTCCTCTGAAACCAAGGACGAATTCTACCAGGATTAGTCTCACCTGCTTCGGAACATGCATTGAACAGATGTGGTGGTCATTGCTGAGGATTTCAAAGCCCAGTTTTGCTATTTGGGAGATTCCAAAAGGAATATTTGAGGCCCACTTGCTATCCCAGCCGATCGTACCGACAAAGACGATCGCCTTAATAAACTGTGTTCCGACTACAGATTGTTTTTGACTAGTACGAACTTCTGGCATAAGAGGCGGCATAGACTCACACGGAGCCCAATTACGTCTTCACTGTGTTGGACTCAGACTGACCATATTGTGGTTGGTCACCACTGGCGTGGATCAATTGAAAATTGTGTTTCATTTCGTCTACGCCTGTGGACTCAGATCACATCTTGGTACGTGCTCGTTTCTGTTAACGTCTCATCCGTGGTCGTACCATAGTAAATGACACCAATCACACGCAGTGGCTTCTGGACGATATTCGACGATTTGCTTTTCAGGCGGAGTTGTCTTCACACTTACTGATGCAGCCCGGTGTGCACTAAGCAGATGAACAATGGGAACAGATCAAGGAAACCTCGTTTGTCGCGTCTAATGTCACACAGGACTCTGGTTTGAGTAGGTTTCAGAAACAATAAATAACTTCGAAGTCGGCTGCTGCGTTGGATGCTTGCGGATCCATCCCTCCGGATGCCACTTTCCATGAAGTACGTAAATCTCCGAGACACCAACTGACTAGGAGCCTGAGAAATGATTGCGAGCACGGGTAGATTGCGAAAAGTTGGGAAATGGCTAAGACTGCGTCTATTGGCAATATTCGTAACTCCTACCTTTTTGATCAAAATTACTGGTCCACGGAAGCGTGGTGTAAGTGTGCTATTCAAAGAACCTGACGGCTCACTGACTCACTCTCAGAGAAGTCGTCTGGACCGTTGAGCGGAGCATTTAAAGGAAAAATTCAGTTGGCCCACTTCTACGGCGGACCTTCCGAATATGCCTGACTGAGAAACGATGCAGGTGTATATAACCCCTCCACTAAAAATGGATGTCATGCGGGAAGTAGGTTATTTGAAAAGGTACAAAGCAGCCGGGCCGGAAGAGGTTCTCTCCGTCTTTTTGCAAGGATGGAGATGAAGCTTTGATTTCGGAGTTAACAGAACTCCTCCAGGTTATTTGGAATAGTGAGCAGATTCCCAGGGAGTGTTGTGAATTGGTGGTTGTGCCGATTTACAAGAAAAGTGGGAGATCATCTAATGAAAACCAGAGAGAAATTAGCTTAGTAAGTATCGCATTCAAACTGTTCGCCGGACTTATTCTCTACCGATTATCCAACGCCCGCGAAATAAGTAAGCGAGAATCAAGCCGGTTTCAGATGCGATCGCGGTGGTATCGACCACATCTTTACTCTTCATCAAAACGTAGGGCACAGACATATCTTCTGCAGGCCCACTTTCTGTGTCTTTCTTAGTCTGAAAGCGGCTTTCGATTCAATCGACCACGCAATGCTGTAGGAAGGCCCCTCATTAGAGGGTGTGTCAAAGAAGTTTACTTCACTTTTCCAATGCTTGTATGAGAACATCCGAAGACGAATTTTATACTTACGGCGATCTTTCACCCCAGTTCATCACGAGAAGTGATGTTCGTCAGGATTGCCCCCTTTGGCTTTTGCAGCCTCAACAATTTGTTGCGTCGATGTGACAACCGGTTGTCTGTGGATGGTCTATTGTACAATGCGGCTGTTGAGTCTGTTCTATTATACAATTCAGCAAAACGGACTTTAACGGTAAAAGATGAACGAAGGCTGTCAGTGTTTGAACGTCAATGTCTCCGTAGCATTGCCCGAATATGGTGGGAACACGTTATCAGCAACGTTGAGGTTAGGCGTGAAGAGTTGGGAACCAGAGGTCAGTCTACGGATCAAGTACTGAATGTAAACAGATTAAGGTGGCTGAGACATGTGTTGCACATGTCCACCAACAAACTTCTCCGGCGCACACTACTGTTCGAGGCAGCTAGTAGTTGGAAGGTAAGTCGAGTTGGTCAGTCCATGATATGACTAAAAGGTATGAAAGCCTTGATCAGTGGACTTAGCCAAGTGCGACCTTTGAGACTTCCTAGCTGAAGTCCACGTAGTCCACCTACCTAATGGTTGGAAACATCAAATAATACCGCTTGGTGTCCCGGCCAGTGGCGCATTCAATACTTCGATTTTGTGGATCTTTTTTCGCTTCATGCTTCTTTTATCTCCGCTCTTTACTAGACGATGTTGGAGGGTAGCAAACGAAACCAGGGAACTGGAGTGCGAGGTTAACGGTTGTATAAACTAAAACGGAATATACATTGTAGAATCCTACTATTCACAGTTACCTTCAATCACCTTCAATCACCCTAATTCTTGGCTTTCTAACTTAAACGGGGTCACAACCGGCTTTGACCTTACGGACAGTGATGTTATTCGCAAAACGCCTTAGCGACCAAATTATCGATGGTTACATTTACCGGATCCAAAGTGCAAGAACCATCCACACCCATTTTTACCTTCCAAAGGCCTTGGAGCACCTCGGAGATAAATCAGATAAATGAGTTTATTTCTGTGATACAAGTTATTTGGAAATTCCATTGTTGTTATTGACCTCCAAACCAAGTACGGAAGGTCAATCTTCAGTACCGAGAAAGAAACGGCCAATGAAGAGTCCGGTGTGATCAGCTGAGTTACGTAAGCCCGGTATACATCAGGCACGTTCAGTGACTCACTTTATGATCATATCAATCTGTCGTAACTGGACATCGTAGATAACACTGCACAATACATTAGTGGAGATGAAAGGTTCGACTCTACCGGTGTCAGTAGTGAATTGGAATTTTCCCATCAATAAGAAATTTTCGAGTAACGTTACCTTGAGCTGCATGCGTCGCTGATAGAGCAATGTCGGACGAATCTTCGGAAGATACAGATTTAGACTTGGAACTGTACACTGTTGACTGCCTGCTTACAGTCTCAGTAAGTCCCAGCGTCATTTTGCTTCTCAAAATGGACGCTTAAGCCGAGAATGAAGTTTGCCATAACGGTAATGAACGAACCTTTCAAATAAAATGGAGTCTGAAATAAGTTGTACAGGCGAAAATAAGTCTTTGGTTTCATAATGAGCTTTCTATATACTATACTATACTATACTATACTATACTATATACTATACTATACTGATTCCGTATATGAGCTACAACACTTACAAAACACAACACGATTGAGTTGATAACGTTAGTGAAGTCGTTTTCATCCTGGTTCACGTACATCACCAACATTTTGCAAAGTAAATTTTAGAAACAGGGGAACCCTTTGTTGCAACTTGGAAAAGATAATGCTGGCTATGAGCTAATCAGGAAGTTTTTCCAGCTATTTGCCAAATTACATCCAGCAACCTGCGTCTCCAGCTGAAAAACAAATATTCCAATATACTATGAAGAGACATGCTCTAGCTGTAATTTCACAATTCCTAAACTGAACATGATCATTCGCGAATACCCTGATTTCCTCGTATTTAAGGGAAAATGGCACGGTTAAAAATGTCAGAATTTATTAGTAAAATAGGCTGACTTTCCCACACCACTAAGGAAAACGAGAGTCTTGTGCTGTTCCGTAATGTCATCGCAGGCTGTGCACCAAACTTTTAAATGCTCGAATCGGCCTTCAGCCTGAAACAATGGAAAAGTAAGGCAAACTCTAAGTTTCCTAGGCGTACATCGAATGTTGGAAAGCCCAGTCTGAAGTGTTTTCAGAAGGAATGGACAGAAATAACTATCCTAAATGTGGATCAAGTATAAAATACAAAGCAGTTTTGAATACGAATCACAGTGATATATTCATCAATTTAAGGCCGATTGTGTGCTGTAGTATAGAAGCATGACGATGAATAACTAATTTACCAACAATCATCTCAGTAACATTCCAGACCTAAAGGCCAATCTCAAGGATTAGGAATTTCCAAAATCTCTTAGGTTTATTTATTTTATCGGAAATTTCAAATATGTCCCTTCAGTTCTGATAAGAACAAAAACCTCATTGGAGCTGTCTTAAATGATCGCTGGTCACTTTGATACGCTATTCAGTAAGATAAGAAATCATACATGGTATGAAGGCTGACAACATCGCCTGGATTGAATTATTTTTTATGTGCAGCACAAAGCCTGAGAGAACAAGGTTAAGCATATTCACAGTAATTAAAGAATGAAGTTCAGTCCATACTGATCTTTGTGATGTGTGAACTTGCGTGCTTCGTTCGCAGTCGGGTTGGTTTCATTCAGGGTTATCGAGAAAAAAACCTTGCCTACGAAAGCCAATCTTTTTTATGGTTGAATCCAAGAATACTCCGATGATACAAACAAGGGCGTTATTAGATAAGATTCAGTCTGAAGATGATCGTCAACCTTAAAAATGGTTTACTGACATAGCATACGAAAAGTAGCATTTCATTCTTCCCATGAAACCAATTTTTGTTACACAAAGGTACTCTCTTTGAATTCGTCCGCAGAATATGTTTTCAAAAACAGTGGTTTTTTATCGGGGCTCCAAGGCCTTTGCATAGATGAAGATAACCCTTGGAAAGTTGAATGTCGTAGAGGATCCTGGGTTTTCGGGTATCATCTTCTAAACTTCATGAATCAGTGAATAAAACTGTCTACATTTCGATTGCCAAAGTCATCCTGTCATTAACAGTTATTCCTACGGGATTTATGTTTGAGTATTAGCCTTGGACTTCGTATCTACCTTTGAATGTTCACTATTCGTTTGTTCTGTGGTATAAGAACATTAATTTTTCAAAGTCACTGGAAAAGTAATGGTTTTATTGCAGTGAAACACGTGTGACTTCGTGTCCCACGAAAATCACCCTGGTGTTCTTATTGTACATGAATAAACTCTATTTATGTTTCCAAATACTTCTCTAATATATTTGTGAGAAGGATTTCCAGATGACTCTGGTACACGCATCGTCAGTCACGCAGCGTAATCGTTGTCTGACTTAGCAGATGTGTTTATGATATAGAACAAGTTTTCGCACACGATAAAATTTGGGGTTTTTCTTACGGTTTATTATCCCTGTTGTAAGTGCAACATATGGTAGCTACGGACTGACAACCAGTTTTGTTGCGATATTTTAAGTGCTCTTTGAGCCTTCATGGTGAACTCGACAAATTGAACGAGAATGAGTGAGGATCCAAGCAAGTTTTAACTTTTTCTGGATGAGTAATTATGTACATATGCTCGGTAACAGCTTTTCATCTTTAAATTTCAAGGTCGTGCTGCGGGGATGGGTTGGTCAAGCAAATTCTATGCCGAAAGATACAGTGTAGGAAAGCGGTAATTTTGTGTTCCACAGGTTGAGATATACCTCCGGAATTGAACAGAATGCCTAGTCCCTACAGGCTTCGCACAGAGATTATCACAGTCGAGAGCGCAAACAATAATCTTCACGGGTGGTGGTTGCATCTGCAATATGACACTTAATTTGGGGACGGAGAATATCAACACAAAAGATATTTTTTTCATTCGGTGCTTGCGCATGGGCGGAGTGAAAGGAGCATATCCATAGCTGCAAATTGCCATTGCAATTCCAAGGACCATCGGCAAGGTGACCTTGAGTATTAGAGTGAAAAGCCGCATTGGGTCCCATCAGATGAGGCGTGATGGAAAGTCAGGCAACAGCGGATTGCCGTCTGCCACCAAAGTAGCCGACGGTGGCAGGGTTAGAACCTCTTTCATCGGAGGTGATAAATGCTGTCACAACTCGACCACCCCCAGAAATTCATGCAGGAAAGTGCAAGCCTGCATCACGGATTCAACAGTGCACAACACAGATGGCTTCCATTGATGGCACAACAACAACTAGGGTGCTAAATTTTATAGTAATCACAAATTAAAGCCAATGATAGATGGCTGAGTTCACAACATACTTTAACAGGCGATCTATCATTTTAACCATTTGTTTCAAATATGAAGTACGTGGCTCGACAGAAGCACAAATGTGCTATCGTGTTTCTTTAAGTCAGTTTTGTAGGTTAGCGAAACGTAAAAAAGGTCTCGTGGAAAGCTGATAAAATCCGATTGTTAGAGGATCATTATAGGACAGTCTTTGTGCTAGTGTTGTGAAAAAGGAGGCTAATGGGCCGAAAGCGGTAATTTTTTCTCTGCGCTTTTAAAGCTCGTCCAGAAAGTTCGGTACGTTATAAATTCCTATTTCAAATTTTGGCTGGACTTTATGGTTCACAGTTAGGTCGGAATTCAATTCCCTCAAAAATCGACTTAGCCAAGCAATATGGATAAATATACGAAAAGAGAACTTGGCAATTTTTGCCGACGATTTGCCAGAAATAACAAAGCTTTATGGTAGCTCTGAATGTCCACTGCCATAGCACGTTCGTGACACCGGTTCGCTGGTTTGATCTTCGAAGTTGAGTAATGTCAGGTTCGATTAGTATTTGCATAATTATCCGGATGGAAACACCAATTTTTCGGGCCGTTCCTACCTTCAGTCAGTGGTCAAACGTTCGTAATACCCAACCTAAAATCTTGGGATCTCGGGTTAAAATCCTGTCACCGCCGCTCACTTCGTTTCAAGGTCTCTGACTGACTTTGCCCACTTCTGGAAGTATTGTACCGCTCCTGTGTAGTAAACAAAGTAGAATTACAGCATCGCTGTTAGTAACACTGATAATAATAATACTAGAGCTGATGCCAATAATCTGGCTCATTGATTTCACTAGTATTCTGGCTGAAGAGTTCTTTGATCAAAGCTTTCTACCGCAGGTCGTAGAGAACTTGTCAATGACAAATGAGGATCATTTTTCTAAAACACAAAATGGAAATGCAAAATGTAGTTTTAGGCCGAAAACTGAGTAACAGCATCAAGATGAATGAATTTATTGCGATATAATTCGTGGTAGTATATTATTATTATTAGTATAGGTATACAATGCAATGTGCCAAACCGTGTCTAAACTTCTTTTTGTTACTCATTGATTAAAAAACTATGAAGGAACCGAGGACGTTCTTCTCCATGGCCCATTTTTTCTGTGCAAGTCGTATTCGGGAAAAAATCATTAAATTCGGATTAGGGTTGGAGTCATTCCAAATTGTTTGAGCAGTTGGTCTTCTAGATTGAGAGATTCATCAGGTAAAAAGTATAGATTGTTCTCAGTGAAAAGACGTGAAAGCTCCATGACCGTTCCTACTCACCCGTAATAAATGCTTGCTGAGAAAGTGCCCCTATGCTATTCGGTCCACCTCAGTGATAGTTTGTTAGGGATGACTTGAGGACGTAATGACCGGAAAAACTCTCATCTGGTTACTGCTGGGCTTAATTCGGTTTCCTTTCCAAACTGGCATGCTACAACCTGTTACCATGATAATACTGAGGCATGAAGTGTATTAACTTCGCATGGAGGAACAATTGGTAATCAAATCAAACCTGCTACTTTGTTGGTGCTAAGTTATTGAAAAATTATAGTGGCTAGCATATTTGATTATATAAACAGAAAGGCTGTGGGACTGCTGGGCTCATATTTGACACCGGACAATAAATGCCACCATGTAATAACTGTCCGACAAAGACTATACAATTTCCAATGCAGAACATTGTGGTATTATATTTTGAGCAAGGTGGTTGACTCACACTTTCCTTCTTTTCATTGGATTCAAAGGAAATTTGTAGGTTCATTCAAACTAAGGTAAACGAAAAACCAATTATACGGACTGTATCGGGTAGTTCTGCTGGCGGTACGGAGTGATGATGGACTTTTACAAGGAGTTCACTTCACAAGACAGGAAGCTGCAAGAAATTAGACGGAGTACGACCTTTCAAATTGCCCGAAAAGACGACAATTTCGGTTTTTTGAGAGAAATCAGCTTAGAATGTGCATCTGGTATGTAAGTATCTAACTAATGCTGGTTTAGTACAACTATACGTAAATATAACCTACCAAAATGAAGCATTCTGGTGATTGATAGACGTGAAATAAAACGACAGATACTCCAAGTACGGTAGGCGTGAAAAGTCGTCAGACTAATGACTTTTCCAGCGTTAAGCGTTTCACAAGCAACCAGGTGATAGTGATTGCAAAATAAATGACGTGCACGTTGGCAGGAATCAGTGTGAGCAAAAAGAACAAGCCGAAAAAAGTAGTCTCTAGGGCGAGTTGGTAAAAGTCATCATTCATTTTGGAGTACTCTGAATGTGTTCTTTCTAAGTCATTGTATTGTTTGCTTAATTGACTATGTTGATCTTTCTCAGGTCTGGTAATAATAACGCCTACAATAAGAATTACATACCAGATTGATTTTGATATAATTAGGTCGTCTAACACTCAACGATAATGTGTGCACTTCCATTAGTACGGCCGTCATGTGGATTTTTCGCGACCGGCCATCACAAAGGAAGTGCGCGAAGCACCTTAACTCGTTAGATGAAACCTAATGTGCTGTTTTGGGTCAGCCTAACGACCTTAGTGCCCGCATGGAAAATTCGGACACTAAACTGTTCGAGCTGATTGGGGCCCGTTTAGGGTTTAGTGCCGGAAAAGTCTATTGACGAACTAGTCATCACCTTTTGATGAACCTCATTCTATGGTTTGACGAACTTGAGACCACTGTCCCATGAACTTCAGTGAGGAAAGCTATAGGTTATATTTTAAAGTTCTCGATAATACAGTGAGCTCAGTAGTCCACAAATGATCATCTATTCAATCTAAAATGCTGTGGTTGTGGGTCTGAACCATGAAGTTACGGTCTGGTATTTTCATTTAGCAGACAGGGTTGGCTGCACTCTCCTTCATGAATAATCGTACCGGTGTTAAAGGAGAACTAGATGAGGTGATCTGCTTTTGTATTATCTTCCTCTCTTTTTCTGCTTCAATTAGTAAGATCTTCATAGAGCCCAATGTATTTTTATGCGATGATGGGGTAAACATTTCCCCTGACGGAAGTGTCATACCTTGATGATGCAGACTACTTCGTGCTGAGTAAAAACCCAGACATATTACAAATCATTCTGGATGGTATGAGTAATTATGTGTGTATGTTTGGTAACAATTTTCCATCTTTAAATTGCAAGATTTTACCACAGGATAGGGTTTTTCTGACATCTAACCTTAGGTTGTGGCTGGCAAAAATAACCCGATAGATACTTTCTGTTACCTGGAGATGCGATGTCGGATGGATTGTGTTTGCCACACAGAAAGTGTTTTTATTCTGCCAACTTCATTCATCGGCGTCGACGTGATTCCGTTTGTACACTGCAATATTCTGAATGCGTTTTTCGTACGGCTCAGAAAAGGCATCTCTACAAGTGGAATATCGTCGAAACATTTCTGGAATCTGGTGGGAACACAGAGTCAGCCGTTCTCAGATTTGGTCAAGAGTATATGGGACACGATGCGAATCATGTTATTTTTCATGCGAAGTTTTGCGCTTGTCTCCGGGTAGGCTTTGGCGCTCTGTCCGCTTAGACGGGTGAAGGTTGAAATGTGATCAAAAGTGACTTTCCACAGAAAAAATGACTATATGAAACAAACTGACCAGGTGACTTGGCCATGTAGAGATTCCTAGGTGGTGTTCAGATGATCCATCTACTCCGTGTTTACATACTCCGCAAGATATATTGAGGTTCCACAATTAGTGGCTCTTTTATATTCGCACACACATACATCATCTACTTGATACCGTTACTGAATGGACATTATGAAATTGGGTTTCCCATAATGCAGTTATTCATGCAATGTGAACATTTAAATCATCATTAAAAACCATGGTAGAGCTGTACAGCTGTTTCATCCTTGTTAGGAATCATCAGCAGTGCAAATCATCTGGGTCTTCTCTGGGACTTGAACCCAGGATGAACGACGGCGAATCGAACATTTCACCATTAAGCTATCCGGGCTGCCTCTGAGCGGATTGACGAAGTCATACTTTGGGTGATATTGTGCCATCCTGCCATCAGTTTTGAATGTCAGCGGAGGATTGTTCGAACAACTATGGACTACTGTGACGGATAACTATTATTTGTAGTTATCTTCTTACGTTTTTATACTCCTAAATGTTTTGACTTCCGGGCGAGTTTCCTGTTGAGTGGTAGCAAACGCATCAAGTCAGGCCAAATCAGTAGTAGCTTTATACACGCGGACGGGTAGATTTTTAGCATTTACACTTTACCTGTCTATACGAAAATGCGGAGTAAGGAAGGTTGTACAAATCCTGGTAATTTTGCATCAAAACAAACAATTCCGTAAGTCTCCGGTATCTTGCATCAGGTCAACAAGCAGACGACCATGATATGGGGATGCGAAATTGAGGTATGAAGAATTGCGAGTACATAGAAAGTTAACCTTTGAGCTTGTGCAGGATGTAGACACAGCTTTTTAAAGTACGCTGTGTATAGGCTGATGAAAGTCTGAAATCACGTTGGGAGTAAATGGCTGAAAGCATGGAATTACTTATCAGTGATAATATCAACAGGGGTATCTCACGATGTGCCACTCCATTTAGCGATACGGTTTATGGATCAGACCACGAATGTATAATTTTTCAGAAAAAATATAGAGTAAAATAACTGGCAACCAGTGGTGGAGAACGCATGCAGTTAAAAATCTAAAAACTATCCAAATAGAGGGCGAAAATAATCTTAAACGGAGTTAGAAAATGACAACTTTCTCATTGTGAATAACCCACATCAAAATAAACCAAAACTCAACAGCTGCTACCGTTATATCCACGGGTTCTCCTGTTACCGTTTGCTTTAGTAATGACTATAGGAACCGGCTCAGAAAGGATACGTAAATTCATATGCCAGACTATTACGCTACCCGTTTCGTCCCAACAGTTTTATATGGTAATTTTTTCGTTTGCTCTCAGAAGCTGTTGGGTGCTCGAAAACTGATCTAGATGATTTGAAGAAAAGTCAGCGGGACACCAAGCGACCTGGAGATAAACAATGATTGATAGGTGAATACCACAGTCCGGTATACAGCCTTGATACCCCACAGGTCAGTAGGACAAAAAAGACCTGCTAGAGAATTGTAAGTTGTTTTAAAAGCTTTAAAAACACGATGTCCTGGGAATAGCAGGGAGCTGGGAAGCATTCACAACTTGTTTCCGAGCCTACAAAGAAAAAGATATGAAGACGGACTCCTACAGCTACTTTATTGCATAGGGTACGACACTCTGTTCAGAATTATTGGTCGACCTTGGGTCCTGCAGTTCCCCGGTTGCCGAGATATAGAATAAATACTAGCATTGTGGTTTTTGTATGTCGTTTTATTTTTGATCATAATTCCGTGGTTTTCGTTTCATTTAGGCTAGGGTTCTGGAGGAACTTCTGAACATAAACCAGCAATGAAACAACGTATTAACCATAACGGTGTTTCTCTTGGTTCAGTCAGTGGGTTTTGTAATACATGACTGGATCTCTCCAAGTCCGCTCGTCTTGAGAATTGTCATTTTTGTGAAGTGGGGGTTTGCAGATTTAACAAATAGTGAAATGATTCAAATGCTCAGAGATGTTGACCCTGGCGTGACTCAAATGCGTACATTGTTTTCAGCCACGGTTTAAGAATGTGAACGCACCACGAGCTGGACTATGAGGCCACATCGAAAGGATTCGGACGTTTTGCATATGACGACCATGAGTGGGTTGAAATCTGGAAGTCGTCGACAAGTTTTAAAATTTGGACCACTTCTAAAACCATTATTTTACTTCTAGAAATTTTTTTTCAGCACCAATTACTAGATATTCTTTCCAGTGAACCTAGTGAAAATAGAGCAAAGTTCAGAAATCGCATTTTTTATCGTGCATTTTAATGGACAGTTGCTGCCTAAGGAAAGGATGCTGACACTAAGCTTTGAAAAAAGTAACACATTGAACTGCGGACTTTGACTCCAAAACATGTGTGGGGCAAATCGTAATTCTGCAGGGTTCCATGTAGTACGTCGACCATTTGGGTTTTCTGACGGTAGTCGACTTTCTGTGGAATTTAATATAGGTATCACGTTACAGTGAATCTAATCTACACATTCCACCGGAGCTGAAATCATAGACTCATGAATGGCTGTCACCGAGTCCGGAAAAAGGCAACCACTCTAATCAGTTTGACTCCCTTAGCAATCAGTTTACTGGAGAAAGAAAGCTGACCTAAAGTGGTGACGAGTCGGAAGAACAGGTGAAAAAAATGTGTCAGTGGAAGCCAAAGTACCGGCAGAATGCCTCACGAAAGGATAGCTGATTTTTAATCATCGTTGCTATTCCAGCCCGTCACCCCATCTACCCGAGGAAAACGTCAAGACAAACAACCAAAGTTGAATTTTGAGAACTGAGTCTTGTCACCGGAAAAAGCATTATTTATTTTCAGTCGAATTATGTGAGTCTGAATCAGAATAACCTATTTTAACACACTAAACCTTGACTAAAATGCGTCGACTAAATTCGCACATTCATCTTGGTTACGCCTCTGGAAAGTAATAAATTCAAGGAACGTTCACGATGATTACAGTTTTCCTGGGGTAATTTATATTATGATCCTGAAATCCCATTGGATAGAGCAACAAGAACAGTAGTTATTAGTGACTGGAATATGCCTCCTCCACATTTGAGTAGTGAACTTCAAACCCCGCTATTATTTGCTTTTTATTGGTGACCAGTATAATTCGACGTCAAGCTGTTCGCTGCCAGAACCGGACCTATTAGTTTATAATGCCTTTCTCCACTATTTTCCTCAAGGTCTCGGTTTTTGGTCATATCAGATAATGCAGTGCGTCTTTGAGATCATAGGGTACGTTCCTTCCACTGCACTCGTGGGTAAGCACGGCTATTTTCATCGCAGAAAGTGAAGTTTGCCTACCTCTTGCATACTAATTTGACATTAATTTTGAAATATCGGCCTGGCTTTGTTCAATCTTTTCAGCCTTGTTCCTTTCAAAGTTCCACCTGGTAGATCAAACACAAATAGTCCGAAAAACCCCACAAAGCACACTTAAAGAACATTCACTGGCATAAAGCTCATTTCAGTGATTCTTACACGCAAATACAACACTGTATATGATAAGATACATTAGAGATACAGTCAGTGAGATGAGTGTTAGGGATCAGTGTTCAAACCTACTGAGGGACAGGTTTCTCCGGGGCCGGGTTTGAATGTACTCGGTGTGCGAGCTTTTGAACAGTCTAAGACCTGCTATTTGGGAGTGAGTGAACAGGAGTAGACTAAGTGCATGCACCGATTCCACCTGAGTGCATAAAGAGGGATGTGGAGGCGAATCCCAACCGCTTCCGCTGTGGTCAAGAGGCGAATTCCCAGCGATCTGGACAGCCAATCTTGAATACCATACAAATGGCTGGAAGTTTGATCAACTTTCGTTCTGTGGTTAGCCATAACTGAGTGAAATGACTGCACTGGCAACTGACTTAGTTGCTCTAGTCCTGGACCACATTGGGTGATGCTCACAAACGCGTCTAGACAGGCGCCTGGTCGTATGCCCGACCGACACTAGTCCAAAACAAAAGTACACACAAAATAAAGCTGCAGAACCATGCGAGCACATTGTAAACACAAAGTTGTCCGAGATGTGAAGGAAAGGCAACGTTTAGCAGCACAGAATGCCTTTTGTTTTTAATGCATGCAATGGGTTTTCCTTTCATCTTAAGCAAAATGAGGCCAGGAATCGTGGTATACTGTCCACTT
This sequence comes from Fasciola hepatica, assembly GCA_948099385.1. Taxonomy (NCBI): domain Eukaryota; kingdom Metazoa; phylum Platyhelminthes; class Trematoda; order Plagiorchiida; family Fasciolidae; genus Fasciola; species Fasciola hepatica. The sequence goes on from CANUEZ040000195.1 coordinate 1,131,401, forward strand.
CATGTTGCTGCTAGCTACAACTGAAAATATACTGGCTTTTCGGAATTATTTCGTCTGGTACTCGAATGATGATGACTTGGTTTGGCTACAAACAGTACACAATGAGAGCCGTGATACATGTTGACAACCTCTGGTGGTACTTTGGTAGTTGGCGCCCCTTTTTGTTTATCGGGGCGTGAACGATCTCAGGTTCCTCGGGAATTAACCTTCAGAAAACAGATAGCGGTTTTTGATTAAGCATTAGGTTTGAGAGAAAAGTTTTCTTAATAAACCAACGAAGCACGGTTTAATCAAAGTACTTAGGGGGAAAAATTGGCAAATAAACAGTAACATATTTTCAGTAATAGTCGCGAAGTGCTTTCAAACACATGTACACACTTTCTTGATCCTTCACACAGAGCGTTTCCAAAACCTTCGAATGGAAATTTTGGTGACAACGTTGTAGACACGAAACTACGGCAACAGATCAAATAGAGCGGTAAAAATTGCCTGTATTTTTGCGCTTGTAGATCACAGCAGCAATATTTTGAGTCAAATATTCCAATTCAAAGAAAAACTTTGTTCAGATATCAACTAGAAGAATAACCATTGATCTTGTTGAAATGCCTAAAGTCCTGTTGCCATTATTACCTTGTGTTTCTCAAATTGCATATGTATATATATATATATATATATATATATATATATATATATATATATATATCCATGCACACAAATATATTGTTGATTGATCAAGCCCGGTTGCAGTGAAATTTTAGTATTAGTTCATCAGGCCATTTTTCTGTTTTGTTTTAATGACGGTGTCATGTGGGAAAGAATAACTGATGATAAGTCTTAGAGTACAATATACACAAACTTGCATCGCCCACAGTGTACCCAGGCCCAGAGTGATTTAATCTTGCAGCTTCTTGGAAAGTAGCCAAGGTGAAATAGAAATAGAACGTTGTCTAGCAGCTACCCTCCATCGAACAGTGTACTGGTCGTTCTCAAAATACAAGTGCAATAAAATTTACCTTCGTCTTCGGGCAAGTGGAAACTCCCCTTCAAATTCTGTTTTACTGGGAATTAGACGTTAACCTAAGATCAAAGAAGAACGTGGTTGTCAACGGCGATACCGGGTTTTTGGGATGCAGTCACTCCTGTTCTCTGAGAGCTGGTTGGGTCAACCATTTGATACCCAGTTCGATAAAATGAAAGTAAATAAGTCAAAAAGTAGGCAAGTAACTCTTTGCATCATGACTTCACTCTAAAAAACTGAAAGTCCGTCTGTGATAGAATCTGGGAGAAATTCGTCAGGTTTGTCGTGTGCGCCCAAAGAAAATCTGGGGATAAAATAAATATTATTATTTTCGTCTGTTTGCCTGCTTTTACAAAACGTTGGTCTGTCAAGTGTTTCCTGTACACGGGCTCACCATTTGAATAAAACACTCTTGTGGCCTACAGATGCAAATCTAACTCTGCCGTCTATAAGTCCTTCTAGCCATTGTTTAAAATAATAAGGATAACAGTTAGCCTGTTTTTTTATTTTATCAAATATTAACTAATTATTGAGTAATTTTTCAACCAAATTAATAGCCGTGCAACGTTAACACCACTGATAATCATGGAAGCTGTTTCGTACGTATTGGAAAGCATCAGCAGCTGATCTTCAGGGAGTTCAAAATGAGATTCACACCAGTATTGTAATGATTTGTTTCAAAAGAATGCGTGCGAACAGATGGGAACTTCCTTCAAATGCAGCAATCAAAGCTTCACGTGATGGATATACACGACACAACTAAAATTCATCCTATCACCTACAGATCAAGTATTTTCAATGAGAATTTGCCGCTGAATTCTGTTGCATGAGTGTAGAGAACGAAGCACTACCATGACCACAAGGGACCGCTGTACTATCGGAGTGAACCAGTGACCGTGTTTCTCAAATCCGTATAGGTGGTAACTAAGTTGCCAAAAAGTCAGTTGTGGTAACGGTAGAGTTGACTGTGAAGTGAATTCTACAAGGAGCACCTATCAGTATCCACGAGTGATGTATCTGACAGGGGATAAATATTTGCAAACGTGAGCATGTGGACACCCATGACGATGCTTGACTGCGTGGTCCCGTTTGTTTAAACTCAGCACGTGCCTGCTGAAATTGGGATGCAATGCAGTGTGTCTAATGATCATGGTCAAACCGCTCTCACTGATGCCATTGGCGTACATCTGCTCGTGTAATCAGACGTGGTTGTATCTTAACAGAATACTTCTGCATTTTTGAACAGCTCTGATAACTGGCGGGGTTTGCACAAGGTATCTCAGATATCATTGGCAATGATCTAGGTCTCTCACTCACCATCGACAGACGTCGAATGTTCCATCAAGACGCTCTATTTCAGTACAGCTGCTTTGCAATATATAGCTTTGAAAAGGTAGCTATAAGCGCGTGAATTCTACAACAAATGGCATAGCAAAACCAGAAACATAGATTTGCACAATATATCCTGGACCATATGACTGCCTCTTTACACGTGCATACTGCAATGATTTCCATTTTTGTGTGAACTTGCCATTGGGGTCTGATACAGGATGGAAGGGAATGTCTAGCGACAGGAGCGAACAAGAGAAGGGGAACAAATGTATGGTCATCAGAATGAAACTAAAGTGATGAGCCATACAACTTGTTTACGCAGTATGGGTTTATAACTGAAAATGGTTAGGACCTCAGCAAATCAGAACATAGCTACTGCCATACCTTTAACAAGCTAATTGGAGCTACACAAGGTTTTTTTCTCAATTGGATACTGCATTATTGATTATTTAAGCGTTTTGTTTTAGTTGATTGTGTCATCATTACTCATCGCCTTTTAAGGCCACACCGTAATACGCTGATTTATTCAGTGACACAAGTGTTTCCCTGCTCTGTCTGTGAAGATTCCCGGACATTCATATGTGAATTGATAGACAAAGTTTGATTTGGCACAGGGAGGCAGCGAATCTTTCACTGAAGGTACTGATATCCGTGTGGGTGTGAGGACGATGACCGGATCGTCTTCAGACATTTATATTTCCCAAAACGTTCCAGCACTATTCAGTGTGTAATTCTTTTTCTGAATTCTCTTACTGGATCATTCATACTAAATTAAATCAGCCCTAAGTTATTAGCTTTTTTGTTTGTGCTTTACCAGTATAGGTGTTTCCTATTATGGCTTTAGAAAATGGCCTGGAAAAACCTTTTGCCCATTCACAAACAGAATAAAAAGCACAGAATAAACTCCACAAATTCAGTAAGACAGATGTAAACGGTAAAACGAATAACTAATCGAATAATGCCATATTGATCTTCATAGCTTATCAGTGAAATGACTAAATTCAAGCTTGACTTGGTGAGAGTTTTGCTCTGAATAAATTGTATAAAGAACGGACTGTACACGTTTCCGGTCACTTTGGAAGCATCCTAAGCACGATAACAGAAAAATTAGAGTTTAGTTTTGTCAAGTATTTTTCCTTCTGGGGAAGAAGACAGGATGGTAAACCTGAATAAACTACCCACAGTGGAAAACTGGTGTAAAATGATAGTTGGAGGGGCCGAATCTGTTGAAAGGAAGATCGAGTCTGGTGCTTTCGAGTGCAGGTTGGTCGGATGACCTGAGGTTTGTGTGTGAAACGTGGAGTCCAAAGGACAGTCAACCAAAAAAAGAAAAGATGATCGCCGGAGGAAGCTTCGACTGAATGATGACCCAGCCTATTCCGAAAAAGTTATGTGATTCCACATGGTAACTGAAACATTGCTATATGAATTAGCACGCTATTCAATGACTATCCAAAAATTGGGAGGAAATAATAATCTGCCGGTTTCATCAAATTTCAGGTGGATCTGAAAATAGTTTATAAAATGTCTCCGATTTACGTTTGCTTATCTCCACCTTCCTACCGATGAATAAATAAGAATAAAAGGTGAGAATTGGCCAATTAGTTGCCTGATTCCTTACAACAATCGAAATCAGTTTTTTGTATGAGTTTTGGTACTTCACCTTACTAGATCCCACCATTTCAAAATAAAGTAAAAGTTCTTTTATCAAAAGCCAAAGAAGGTTCCTAGTGTTTACACATACTTTAGAATGATGCTCCTCCTGTGAACTACTGACTGGTTCAAAACGAATGAAATGGACTGATAACAAACAAAGTTGAACCGAAAACATATTCGAATACGTACATGGCTAGTTTCAGAAACCAGAACGACTGACGCACATCCCGGGATAATGAGTATATTCTCCCCGTTATCCGGTCGACTTTTTTACTGAGTGGTGATGGTTGAATACCGGGAGGTTGCTATCTCCAACAATAACATCTGAGACTTACAAAAAATTCATTTACTATTGCAGTTCTGTGGTCCACTACTTGTAGCTTACGACGACACCCAGTATCTGAAGCGTGTTCATTTAAATCACCCACATTGTTTGATGATTCCACTGCAGAACGGAAGGGTTATAATTTATTGCAAATTGAAAAACTTCAGTTTGGCTTTTCATATTGGGCATTTTTATGGAAATGAAATTGTAAATGGACAGATGTGCTCTTCAAGCAAATAAGTTCGGATAAACAGCAATTTTTGAAAATACACAATCATAATTTATATGAATGCTAAATTTGAAAAATTGAGTCCACTTTATCCAATTCATTGGAACAGAGAGAAGACATAAGTCGCGAGATGCAGACATTTCGTTTACTCTTGTCAACCGCGGACATAAAACGTGTCAGTATATATGCATGATACAGCAGGGGGTAAATGCAACATTAAAGTAGGCACGATCGAAAGTTCTTACAGTACGTACGTTGGGGAGAGTGAAGTCTGTCGTGTTAACGCCAAGGTTACCAAACATTTTGGGTCAATCGTTTTTGTGCAAAGAGTGCTGGCTGATGCATCATGATTAGAATAGCTTCTAATGAGACAGAACACTGAGTTTGGAGAAATTATTTTTAATCAAACCGGGACAACAAATATTTGGTAGAAGCGGAGAAGCAGTTGCTAGATGCTACTCTCTACCCGGTAATCAGTCCAACTGAGTTATCTTGACCCACAACCGATTGGAAGCAAGTTATATTTATAAAGGTTATAGACCATCTGCGGTGTTTATTTTGAACACTATCCCTACAAACTAATTGTCAAAGTAGACAGTAATATGGTTGAGGAAACAAATGTAAATTACCACCCTCGCTTTAGTACCGCGAGTGCTCCATCAACTGAGCTACGAGGCCACACCGAAGGACCTTCGACTTTCTGCATATGGATCACACAGTATACCCGCCTAAATTACAGTAGCACATGGCAAACACCACAGTGAACTAGCTTGTAATTTGACTGCCTACAGCAGGACTTCCCTTTGTAGTATCTGGACCCCACCAGTTAAGGGCATTGGGCATGGTTTCAATGTATTGATGTTTGGCAGATTTTTACAATGTTTTGAGATGATCCAAATGTGAAAAGTCTCTGGCCCTGGCGGGGTTCGAACCCACGCATGGTCGCCGCCCTCACTTTAATGCCGCGCGTGCTCTACCAGCTGAGCTACGAAGCCACATTATCGAAATCTGCCAAACATCAATACATTGAAAACATGCCCAATGCACTTAACTGGTGGAGTCCAGTTACTACAAAGGGAAGTCCTGCTGTAGGCAGTAAAATTACAAGCTAGTTCACTGTGGTGGATGCCATGTGCTACTGTAATTTGGGCGGGTATACTGTGTGATCCATATGCAGAAAGTCGAAGGTCCTTCGGCGTAGCCTCGTAGCTCAGCTGGTAGAGAACTGGCGGTACTAAGGCAAGAGTGGCGACGATGGGTGGGTTCGAACCCCGCCGGGGCCAGAGGCTTTCCACATTTGGATCACCTCAAAACATTGTCAAAGCTGCCAAACATCAGTAAACGTAAATTAGACACAAATCAAGTTCAGTTAGTCATTTCTACAAACGTCTACGAAATTGTGTACTCGTACGCACAATAAAGGAAGCTATGGTTTCTTCCCTAAATGCCACCAGTCAGGTCACCAAAAAGCACACTTCTATCTATTTCGGGTCACATATTCATTTTGCTGTTAGAAATCATCAGAAGTACTTATCTACCGAGTCCCTACCAGGACTTTGTTCTGTGGTCGCCCACTAGCCCTAGTGAGAAGAACCCTGTGCCTTCGAACTATCTCGTTTTATTAGAGTAAATCACTGTGATTTCACAAGTGTTGGTCTTTGCAGCAACTCGTCGCATAAAACGTATTGATTCGACTAGTGGGCGCGGCAAAACCTTTCAATTGCTTTTAGTTGAAGCTTGACAGGATTCATCTCTCAATCTGTCGTGCCCCGCCATCCATGCTCTGTCTTGCCCCTTGAGCTCCCATTGTCACAAGCCTTGACCTCGATATTGGGCCGGCTCAGCTTGTGCCTCCTGTGACTCACTGTTAGGGTGTTGGTCTGCTAGGAAGGTCAAACTGTTGGTCACGGAACAACCACTACCCTCGCAGACTAGAACCTGAAGTGCACGGTTTTGGGTTACACACGACTTACAATCGGGTTATTCGGTCTGGCTATCAGCGTCAGCACCCACTGATACAACAATGCTCACCCACCCCTAAGTGCGGACGTGAACATCGCGTCACTCAAAAGGCGCTTGAATCCTCTGACAAATATCCTCTTTTTAGGAGTTGAAACGAAATTAAGGCGGTAAAAACCAGCAACAAAGCTTGCGCTTTTCTTTAGTTTCAGTACCAAAATGAGCGTATTGTTTGTGCTTTGAGTCGACTTTTGCAACTTGCGGTCTAACTCTAGGCTTCTATCACACGTTACCACAGAAATTCTTCTATTGGCTAGAAAGAAAGCACGCCAACACACAGAATAAGTCTACTACCAAACGATCACAGTTCATTTCATCGTGCAAATTCGGTTGACTGAAGGTTTACGTGTTTCTCCCGATCTTTTCAGAATGTCATTGTATCCGATAGACGATGGACCAGGTGCTGAGGCATGTTAACATGTGAGCAAGGCTTATCATGTTGGTAAGACCGTTCTGATTGCGTATCCATTGTTGACAGCACACCATGAGGCACATCTGTTCTGGAGTCACTGTTTCAGGCTGGTTCTCACGCTACTCTAACAGCCATAAGACCAAAGATTCAAATCTTTTGATAGTTAAGCTTATTCTATTCTCATTTCGTTTCGTTTATGAATAACAAATCCCTCACATTAGTCTATTTCTGTCTTGTAGATTGTCTGAACCGCTGCATTGGCTAAATTTCTTTGGAATAAGTATTTTCTATTGAAGTAGCATAGTTCAACTAGACGGTCACCTTACATTTTAATTACCGCGAATATCACTCATACGTGATGATCTGTTATTTGGGATCGCCGAGAAGAGTGAAGATGGTGATAAACTTGAGACTTATTTTCTGTATTTGTACTTATTTCCGTCAGAAAAGTACAACCTCACTCATTTTGTTTTTGAACAAAATTTCACATGTTGTGACTTTACACCAGTCATGGCATTGTTTCACCGGGCAATTCAGTTTCTTTTTTTATACTATCCTACAGAATGAGATGATTTGGGTGAAAATGATACTTTGAACAATTTGAAGGAAAATTTTGTTATGGTTACAACATGCATTCGATTTTATTGCTGTTATAGTTACTCGAAGCAACAGCGTCGGTCTCGAAGGCAAGTTCCCACCAAACCCAGAAGTAGGTGGTGGTGGTGCAGAGACTCCTAAAAAGAGAGCAGTGATTTTGGACGAGAATGGTGTTTGGCGTCCGGGAGAACAAGACGACAATGAACATACCGAAGGAAGACATCAGTTACAATGCTCCTTAGCAGATCGAATCGCGGGGGAAAGGGTATCCTATCGACTGATACAGCAACGCAGTTTAGATGTAAGTTATGCTTGTCTGAGCAAAAAATGTTCCACTTATGACCAATAAAATAGGATCCGGATTATTAAGAACGACTTTGGGCTCCTCACAGCAGAATCAAATTTCCGATTTTGGGGTATTTATGTAAACTGATAGCGGTCGATCTACTGAAATATGTCAATTTGATTATTCATCTGGACCTGTTTTGTTGAACAAACAAATTTAAGTACCATTTTTGCATCGTTTGTCAAGATGGACACATTTCTGTCCTCTAATTTGTTCAACTGAAATTAGAATGAAATAATTGAAAAACAGTTATTTTTCGCCCTCGCTGTTGGCTTTCAGAAAGCGAGTTATTGTCCAATAATATACAGGAGAGTTCAGTTCGATGGCTTAAACGTTGCCTGATGGTTGACATACAGAACGGTAATATACGGTTTGCCTCTCCGAACTGGAAAAGAGGCGAATAATATAAGGAATGTCATTTTCAAATGAGGTACAAATTAGGTGAATAAAAATGTCCGCTATTGATGTCCTTCAATGGGGTTAAGATTATTTATGCAGTCCTTTTACATAACCAACGCTGCTACTACTGGCCAAATATGGCGATACACAGTATTCCGTTATCCCTTGATATAATACCGTTCCTTAAATATTGATTGCTCTATTTGTTTCTCCATCGCTACAAGTCGCATTGCCCCTGTCACTGGTTCTCGTCGATACCGTTGTGTGCTTTTGTGGTCGTTGGTTGTACAAATTTACAGTACGAACTGAATAAAGCAATATCCATGATATCAAAATTTGAATAACATTAGGTACAGTAATGGGTGATTGGGTACTGCGGGTATTCCGCAAATGATCGAAGTTATTGACATCTTGACATATTCAGGTGTTTGAATTGTTGCTCAACACCTGGTTACTAAATCTGATTGTCAGTGGTTTGATTTTCAGCTGAATGGAGTTTCAGGCAATACATATAGCCTTCAGGAAAACCCGAAAAAAGATTATACAAAAAAAACCAAGAAAGGGGAACTGAAGTCCCCTAGAAGAGAGCGGTTATTTGACGTGCCCAAAACTTTCTGGCTGAGTTCCAGTCTGTTCATGAGACGAATTCTCTTCGACTACCCCGCACACCATCAAGTGGTGATGACGTGACACCAGTTTGCTCATCAAGGGTTTAGTTTGTTCAACGGTGCTTAGGTCCATCCTTTTGCGTAACTGGGATACGTCGTCTGTACTAGTAAAAGATAGGAAACGATTATCGACGTTTGAATTTTAGTGGCTTTTCAGTAATGCTGGAATACGGGAGAAACACCACGTCATAATTGGTGAGGTAAAGCTTAGGATGTTAGGACCCACAGCTCAGTACCTAAAGCAAACACTGGGTAGAAAAAGAGTAAGGTGGTTGGGACGATTTTTGTGCGTGTCTAAAAATGTACGTCTTTGGTGTACATTGTGGTCCAGGACAGGTATTTTTTGAAAAGTTGGATGGAGAAAGTAAGTTCGTGAAGTAGTTAAAGTTACGAAAATCCTTACTCTTGAAAGTGGTTGGGAAAGACTCTTTGCAATTCTTGGTTGAGGTTCAAAAGATCCGCCTATCAGATGGTTAGAAACTTTAGACGGTTTGGCTGGGTAATTCGGTCAGTGACGTAGTCTGACTTCTAATGTTTCTTTGGCTTTACCTTTTTCACCATGCACCTCTTACCATACCTTTTTGACTGTTAAGTTGCTGCAAGGTCACAGTTACGAACAAAACACAAGACCGTGAGATTATTATTCGAGATAAAAACTGTCCACGAGACAAATGATGCGGTTTTGGACTGTGTGGCTAAAATCTATAGAAACAATATACAAAAGATGTGGAAGACATGCACATGTGAGCGTGTCTGTTGGCCATGAAAGCTAGCAAACATTCATTCACATAAACAACGCAATATCATGAGTGGCTCCAAAACTCTGCGCGGTATGAACATGAAAAGCCAAGCTGAGAAGCGTTCCTAATTTGTGTTTTCCCGTTTCATCGACTTTCTAAAATCCGGTGGAAAAGACTGCCACCTTTCATGTCTACGTTTTTGAAAGTATATGCCCTGTAAATGACAATGATTAATTTGGATGTTCCTCCCTAATGGAGGACGAAACAATGGTTTCCACCCAATTGATATGAATGATAAATGCTATCGGCCTCTGTGAGATTCGACACCACAAATTCACATCACTTATGCTTTAGCAGCTATATCACGCTCTATCAGATGAGCTACGCGAGCACGCTGTGGGATTCAAACATTTTGGGAGTGGATCAAACATGATCAAATTGCAGAGCTAATGAAAATGATTTTAGAATCTTACCAAGTTATTTCCATGTACCCAACTGCATTGGACTGGTGAATAACTCCGCTCCAGTTTGCGTATCTTCATGCATCTTACGCAGTCAGAATTCAGACTTTAAGTGCCCGGTGGTACCTATCCGAAAGGTTTCATCCGAGATTTATTACTGAGTGTCTTTACTTTTAGGATAGGCCAACTAAAAACAATGTTGACAAAGCTGATTTTTCCCTTAGGTAAGTCTGGATACAAGCTCTGAAAGTCACTGAGTCATATGTGCCTGTAAAGTCTTCTAGGCTAAAAACAATACTGACGCTTCCTGTAGATGAATCGTCTTCCAAGGCACCGAAAAAATCGTCTCTACAAAAGGTGCAATAAAAGCCGGAATGGCTGCACGGAGAAATCAGTTAGAGTGACGCTTGGATTTTCAAAGTGCAGTGAAAACAATGATGGTCTATGATCATCCATTCGCAGAGAGCTTACAGAAGAAGTCAGTCGATATTCTCCGTTGAATCGTATTTAAATTTTTTCCCGTCTTTTTCAGATGGATGTGATGTCTATGTTTTTGCTACTTCATATTTTTATGTTGGATTTTCGCTTTCTTTGTATTTTAACTGGAATGTAGTTCGGATTATACCATCAACTGCACAAATGTAGTCTGGACAAAGCCACTGACTCTCATGAACGTCTGGACTTTACGGGCAATGAAGAGCAGTGCTCGACCAGTTCGGTATCGCCACCGACACTCCGCCCACACACGGATGATGAGGTCGCCGGGAGACTGATTGTATCCCATAGTCCCAGTGAGGTCGCCGTTTTGCAGATGATCCATTCCAAGGAAGTGACGAAACAGTTCAGCCTACGGGACGTTTTGGGACATCGAGTTCCCGAGCTGGCAGAGGAAGAAGATAGTCAGGCCGATCAAAATTTACTTCAAGACGACATTGCACCTACTTCGCTTCTCCCCAAAGCTGACGCTTCATCCTGAATTGTTCTACCCCTCTTTCTCTGGATGTGCTGCGCACATTCTATCCGTACATTTGTTCACAAATTTACATTTTTATTTAAAAGCTGGTCAACGGAAAGTGACAATGTTCAATTGTCTCTCTTTCTCAACAATTTTGGTTCTGTCAGTTATCATTCTTCTATCCATCCTTGGAATAATTTGTCAAGACTTTACTCCACATATTCCTTTATCGAATTTTACTGGTCCCTTACACTCTGATGTGACGTGTTTGAGTTTTATAAGATATCATGTATACCTAGTAAGTGTATCTCGCCTAGCGTTCTTAATGTTCAGCATTACGGTTGCCAACGCACTGTAGAAAACAACAGAAACAAGCCCATCCAAAAGCTGTGCAGTTTCATTTATTTAATTCAGCGCAAATTCACATCGAAAAAGGATTTTGTCCTCTGAGTCATTTACTAAAGAACTGAGATGTTATACGACCGTGAACTGTCATACAAACACAAATACACAAAATCTCATCTATATAGATGATGCTCGCTGTTTTCGATTTGTAAATATCTACCCCAGTTTTCCGATTGTCGGAAGAAACCCACAATCTAACCATTAGATATAGTCACGCATGCCAACTGTGAAAGCTTGATTGATAAATGCATTTTATTTGGAATGAAGCAGTTTATTTTTCTTCTCAACGTATGCCTAAAGGTTTACTGAGCCGAGTTGACAATGGTCCTTTTCATCAAATCATTATCACTGAGGCAGAGTGCATTCCCTTTCATCTTTGTAAAAGCAAAGTTCAACGTTTCACTTATTACCCTCTTAATGCTCAAAAGATGGTGGGGATGAAGCTGAACGGAACTGGACAGTGATGGCACGTACACACATGGATTTCAGGGTATTGCTGGCCTCTTGTAAAAACGCACAAGTCGGAAGGCTGCTCATCAGTAGACTAATAAACGGAACTCTTTGGTTTACATCCATCATAGAGGGCACTATTGAATCAGATTATCTATCTATGGAATCATCTGTGAGATTAGTATCTTGTATCGGTGTTTTGTATCTGGCATCTCACACTCACACATTTAAAATACTTCCCAAAAGTGAATCCGTGGTTAGTGATTACTACCCACCGACAATCTCATCTAAGTTCACTTTTAATCACTAGCCGGTATTTTTGCTAGACAGTTGAACTTCTGACGGTATCATCAGCGCGTGTTTCGTGTTTATACGTGGTGTTTTCGACTTGCGGTTACGTAAAAAGTACGAAGCCGGTATGATAATTTGTTAGGATCCTTCAAGAAAGCTCTCACTGCAGAAGGTAAGAAACTGGCTGTTTACAGTGTTTTGCTAACATATTACGAATCCACTTGTTAGGTAATACTTGCAAGGATAGAAGTGGAAGCTGACTAACTGGAAGCATTCAAACACAACTGACAAACGTGTCCTGTATTGTTCCAAACATACTTTTGCGTTCTAAACGATAATCCGGATATCCTTATTATCAGTAAATCGTTACTCATCCATGTGAGCATTGTTACCGCTGCTATCGCCGCAACTGTGCATGCTCTACGAGTTAGAAGTACTAGGCAGGCAGGTATTTGTTTCACTGGAAATGTGCACCCACATACTGGTGTGGCTGCCGGAAGCTGAGGAAAGACAGGTAATTACTCGGATAATATTCACCGTGAAAAGGGGAAGCTCTGACTCGTCTACTGCGTGGCAGTCACTCGACTCGGTGTACAGCGTTATTTTTGAGCTAAATGAGTGAGTCAGCTTACTCTAAACCAACACAATTTCGCATGAACTCACTTCACTTTCCTTAATACTCATCGGCTATTTTCGGGAGAGGTAGTGTGCTTGAGCTGTTTTGGCAACCGGTACTTCAATCGCCCTAATTTCAGTTAGTGTGCATGAGATATACGTTACCCGTACATGCTGTGAACTATATTATTGTTACACTTATTATGCACCGAAATATTCGGAAGTGTTTAGTAAGGCGTTTCTCTTTTTCACTGTGTAATCGATGTTGGTGAGAGAAACCAGTTAAAATGAGAAAATTTCGGAAATGGCAGCAACAGTTTCCATCCTAGATAAATGCCTTTCTTACAAGCTTGAGGGCTCAACCATTGCCCACGAGTTACATTATTACATTTTTTCGTATCGCGTCTAAACTGCTTACCGGGTTTAATCTCCACGGATTATCCAAAGCCCGCGAAAAATGTACGTGTGAGAATCAAGCCAGTTTCAGACCGGGCAGTGGTTGTATCGACCACATCTTCGACAAACCTTAGAGAACATAAACATCATCCGTAGGCCCAAAATCTCTTAATTTCTTAATCCGAAAGCGGTTTTCTATTCAGTCGACGACGCAATGCTCTAGGAAGGCCAATCGTTGAAGGATGAGCCATAGAAGCTTACTTCACTTTTTCTATGTTTGCATGAGAGCACCCAAAGACGAATTCATGCTCACGGCGATCTTTCATCCCAGTTCACCACGAGAAGTGGTGTTCGTCAGGATTGTCTCCTTTCGTCCTTCCTCTTCAATTTTGTAATTGAATTGATTCTTGAAATGGCCCTATCCTCGAGTGAGAATAGCGACATCGACCTTTGCTCAGGAGGTAAACTGTCTGATCTGGAACACGTGAACGATACTGTTCTTCTAAGTGAACACCCGGGAAAGTTACAAGTTTCTTTGGATCTCCTAAATATCAGCGCAGCGGTATTCGGGATGCTTTTTGCACCTTTGAACCGTTAAATGCTGCTTTAGGATTGGGTTGGCTCAAAACCGAACCTAATGTTGGTGGGGAAGCTGAAGTGGATAAGTTTTGTTACCTGGTAAGTTACACCTCACCAGGTTCACAGATACCAAAGTAGATGTCGTCGCACACATGTAATTCGCGTTTGGCTTTTGCAGCCTCAATAATTTGTGGCGTCGATGTAACACCCGGTTGTCTGTGGGTGGTCGATTGTACAATGCGGCTGTTGAGTCCGTTCTATTATGCAATTCAGCAAAACGGACTTTAACGGTAAAAGATGAACGAAGGCTGTCAGTGTTTGAACGTCAATGTCTCCGTAGCATTGCCCGAATATAGTGGGAACACGTTATCAGCAACGTTGAGGTTAGGCGTGAGGTGTTGGGAACCAGAGTTTAGTCTACGGATCAATTACTGAATGTAAACAGATTAAGGTGGCTGAGACATGTGGTACGTATTCCTGCTGATAGATGTCCTCTGCTTAAGGTGTTCTCTGATGCGGCTAGTAGTTGGAAGGTATGTCGAGGTGGTCAGTCCATGATATGGCTAAAATGTATGAAAGCCTTGATCAGTGGACTAGGCCAAGCAGAACCTGTTAGACTTCCAAGTTGGGTTCCACTTTACCCGCCTACCAAATGGTTGGAGACGTCAAGTGATATGGCTAGGTGTAGCTGCCAATGGCCTAGTTGCATTCGGACTCTTTCATGTCTTCTTGACTTTCGCTTGGTACTTTGATTTCTTTGGATCTTTTACACTCTGTGCTTTTATTCTCTCTTCCGTTTACTGGAAGATGCTGAAAGGTACCAACCGAAACCAGAGCAAAGAAGAGCGAGGTTAGTGGTCAAATAAAATAAAATAAAATAAAATTCCCATTACTTGGTCGTTTACGAAAGGAATTCCTTCTCCAATAACGTTCTTCGAGCAAATACCAATGATCGAACGACCAATTCAGTGTCAGAGAACTTTGATGGTAAATAATGGCTATCCATCCATATAGAATACCGGTGCTAGTCAGCAGAATATAAACAACACCATCCGTTATCACACAGTAAACTTCTCGTGTAAATACAATTGGAACAGTAGGGGAGAAATTTTCAATATGGTCCCAGTATATTAAACTCATGTTCAATGAACTTATTAGCGAAGTTAGAGTGAATACGATTGATTTAGGCATGCTGCTTAATTTTCCAGTTGACTTGTTTCATGTCTTTATGTCACTGTTCTCATGTTGAGTGTAAACCAGAGATAAAGAAATAAAATCCTGAACGTTCTGCTGATATCATTCACACTAGCTGCCTTCACTGTGTGGTACAGAGTTCAGAAATGAGGACAGCTGTCGCGGTGTGAAATGAGGTAGAACTACGATCGATAAGGGCCTTCAAGTAAGACTTGGTTCCAGGAGTTCAGTCGCTCCGGTTTGAAGTGAATCTCTTACATTTCCTAATAGGGTATCAGATCTGAAAAAATAAGAATGAGAAAATAAACTGGTCACTAAAATTGTACCAGGCGGGTTAATTAAGTCATTACCAGCAGGTGAAGCGTCGTTTTATAAAATTCTGATGTAGGCCGTGAGTGGTTGCCAAGTTGCGATTTTGATGAAATATTCTCTATCCAAAGTATGGTACAAACACACTGGGACAACATTTTGATGAATCACTATGAGTAGCTCTCTGTTTGGCATGGTATGAGGTTCAGATTCCATTACCTCCCGTGAATACTCCGAATGAGCAGTTCAACCGCTGCCTGTCAGACTATTAGTTTTGATTACCGGTGGTTCATAAGTTCAGATATCAGAATGTGGCTGACTATCTTCTGTTCATGTGGTTTGACTATTCCAGTTTTTCCATGCGTAAGCATAGAAAGGGTAGCGTTATATGTGACTCCATGTATTAGTAAAGCTTCGATGGGACCGTCATTACAATTAAGTGGATCTGAAATGCGTAATATTCACCTCAATTTAAACAAAACCAAAGACGACAGACAATTTTTTGGGCGACATCTGTTGCAGGAAGGCTGTTGAGATTCTGTCTTTGTTGGCGATGGGAGTGGGTGTAATTTGAGGCTATTCCGTGTGCTTGGCAACAATGATCATCCTAAGTGAGTGAATAATTCAAGTTTCAGACCTTCCAAAGGCTCATGCAATTTTACTTTTCCTATTCTTCTTAGCAATGTCTTGCAGGAGCTCACATGAAGATTTACTTCCCGGATATATTTACTGGCGTTAGATTCAATCACGATGAAGGTGATATCACAAAATAAATCGTGTGTAGGGTTTTTTATGGTCACGCCTTTTTGTGATACCATGTTTTTGCATGAATAATGCAGATAACTGTTTTTAGTTAGGGAAGGATTCCGAACATGATTTGGTACAGAAACACCTACCCGGTAGATTTGCTTCATATCATTACCTTCCTGTCTACTAAACTAGAGGACGCTACTTGCTTTCAGTGAGCTTTGTTCCAGTGAAGCTCAAAGAAAACGGATATTTCGCGAACTACACTCGGGTCACCTTGAGATGAAGTTCAGGTAGTGAGGATGGACTAAAAATGTTTCTTCTTTGTAACTGCTATCAGCTGCCAGTTTGCTGTTGAGCAATCACGTGATATTGTGTTCTCTGAAGGTGTTTGTATTATGTATATCCTTGACTACTAGGCAAACTTATCGTGGGCACTTCAGAAAATGTAGCTGTGTCTGGTGGGAACAAAATTCATTCATCTGTGATGAAAACCACCGGTGTTGAATTTAACCTTCGTTATTTTAGAATCGTTCATTTTCGACAAATCACTAATTTTGGCTTTCAGGCCTCAAGGTAGTTGTTACACCATTTCAACTGCCCACAGATCAAAACAGAATTGAAGCAAGCAACAATATATAATAAAAGTGAGCTATTATTGCTCGATAACACGGCTTTGTTGGAAGAGATGTTAGTCAGTCTACGTTTCGGCTACCGCGGGTAATCTTCCTTGAGACCAGTTTATAATCGAACGACATTGGGATAATTATCTTAGTCACGTGGAGTCAAACGCTTTTGTGTGTATGCCTACCGTGGGTGTGGGGATGGATCTCTGTTCCCTCAGTGACAGTGTGGTCATTTGAGGTCAACTAGGTGTAAAGCTTCCGGTTTCATTCGCTTGTAAAACCAGTATTGAACCAGGTTACCTGTGGTAACCGAAACCCCGACCATCTATCAACGATTTCGACGACGAGGTATTATTGAATAACAAACTTGCCAAGGTGTTTTGACCTTGGAGAAGTCATCAGCAATGGTAGTACTGTTCATATACCTGAAATCTCTGCCCCATCTTTTCCGCTGAGACATGTAGGGTGGGCGGTAATTATCAAAGCTTCGGTGTTGTAGGTACGGAAACCCCGTTGGAAGATTCCAGTGTTACTGTAAGCGACGGTGTGGTTTTCGTCCATGGCGTGCTGTACCACTGGGGCGTCGAGCTCCAATCTCGTTAAAGTGTTTGTATTGGTATTCCATCATACTTTTTCATATACTGAAGTCCAAGTTTCACTCATAAAAGATTACCACTTGGCAGCTCATCAAATCAAAGGGAGGAAAAAGGAACGATTGTTTGTCAAAACTACTCAGAAATTCTGTCGATTCTTGTACCCGGTTTGTGAGGACTCAAGCCAGATAAGGAACGGTAGATCTTATGTGTGTGTTATTGCGAAAGGTTATGTCCCAGAAGTGATGACGATAGATCATCATGATCAGTACCTGAGGTTATTTGGAAGTACGAAGAAGCGTACTTACTCCTGAAGAGAATGGGTTTACGCGGACACCAACTTCTGGAATAAGCGCAATCAGAGAGTCATTTGACAGGTAGAAAAATGTACATTTGATACTGTCGACGTCCACAGTAATTTTCACTTGTTTCATTTTCTTCCACACATAATCCAAATGCCTGGTCATAGTTGGTTACTGTTGTGGCTACTTAGGTGTTGACTAGCATACAGCGAGTCAGTGCGCTTAATTTCTTTATCAGAAGAGAGATGAGTCTTACTTCAGAATTAGCTCAAGCCTCGTAGAAATGTTTATTCCGTGTTCCTAAGGATTTAGATATAGGAGAAACGGCACGGCCATTACAGAGGAGAAGGGTTTCCAAGGGGCAGCACATGTCCGAAATTAAATGGGGCAACTCTGCAAAACGTTTGACGTTGCTATTTGGCGATAAAGGTGAATGAGTGAGAGGTTTCTGGAGAAGAATGCTGCCACGTAAAAATTTTGGAGACGGATTTTGATTTGGCTGGTTTGCCTGAAAGAGCGAAAAGTAGACCGGGAGTAGATCTCAGGCCTCAAAAGAAGCAGATAATGATCACTAGTTGAGACAGGTGTACTCAAATTCTAGGAGAACAATTCGGGATAATTGGTGATAATCCTGTCTAGAACAGAGTTGTCTCCGGTTGGAGAAACACGAAGATCAGTTAGTTCAGACGGAGTGAGTGGTTGGGTGGAAGTACGATCAAAATCGTCTATCATGATGTGCACATTTTATTCGAGCAAAAAACAAGGAAGAGTTTTAAAAAAATGTCGTAGAAAGGTGAAGTAGTGTTTTGTGCACAAATACGGAGTAACCTATAAGTTTTTATTATGGTGCTTCTTCGACGAGAAAATGTAGGACAGCACTGCTTAACTAGACAATCAATACCGTTCACTGAGTATGAATAGACGAATTCAGACAAGCCACACCAGGCTGAGTGGACGTGTGTGACCACCCCACCTCCAGTCATGTTGTTGGTGGATGTCGTGTCCTGCGAAACAGTTTGAATCCATTTATTGACACGAAAGAGTCAGTTGTGTGTGGGTTTTCCCACGATTCCTTTACGCAAACCACACAAGCAGGAACATGAATGCGAAAAAGAAGAGCAAGGGTTAAATTCGACATTTTCGCGAACAAAGTATGTTAGTACTGAACAAAGACAGGAGGAATATCCGTGCTACAGCGGAGCAATTAGGGCAGCCCGCCAGCCAGCAAGAATGACATTTTTGGATAGGAAGGGAATTCCTTGATATAAATGATCCGTTAAATCTGACTGGGCGGAAAATCCAATATTTTTTGAGCAGAAATATTTCTGACCGCGCATAGCTCCTGACAGTGGCTATAGCGCGAAAATCCTTTTGATTTGATGAGGTGGTGATTATCACGCAGAAATAGTACATGCAGTCAAAGGGTGCAGGCTGACCGCATTCAAATGCACTAATGTATAGGGCAGAGAACCGTTGAGGTTAATTTTGCCAGTAGGCCTAGATTTCTCTTTCGTTTGCCAAAAACCTCACTTTTACCTGCCCGCTTGTTTGTCCGATGTATTCGGTAGCATTATCCTTGCAGTTGATCTTGTAAAGACAATCGCTTTAATTTCGTGTCTGGAGATAGCCGCAGGTCTTTGATCTATTTTTATTCGTTAGTTCCTGTCTGATTATCTGTGGTGGGTAGCTGTTGTCCCGCAAGAATGTCAATAGTCGTATTACTTCCTGTTTGCTCTCGGTGTTCTCGTCGCAGAATTTGTCGACTCATTTGGACGGCAACGAGATGAGCGCACGTCTGATACTTTGTGGATTGGCCAAATCGAAGTTCACATATCTGTCGGAGTGCGTAGATTTTCTGTGAATGCTTTTTGCACATTTCTGGGAGTACTTCATTTGCATCCGACAGACTATAAAACTGATAACCCTCTCAATGCTCTCGGATTCTATAGTGAAAATGATGGAGCTATATTGCGTGTTGATACGTCGAAGGAAAACGTACTCGTGTTTCGGTTTCTAAACCATAAATGTATCACCAACGCACCTAACACAAACCCGTGGAGGATTATGGAAAGCAGTCGACGCTTTGGATTCGACCGGTTGCAGAAACAGTTTAGCTGCTTTCGTTGACACAGAACACTCCAGGGCCTCGTCATCAATCTGTCTGTATAGAGTGTTGCTGAAAGTAAAGTGGGTGAAATTGCGATATCTGAACGCTAGTATTGATATAGGACGGGGTTTAACAATTTTCTTCCTTCTAGAGGGACATGACCAATCGGTACGGAATAAAAGTTTTCTAAACCGTTTTGTATGAGGACATTCGTATAGAAGGGATGTCACATCAAAACTCACCGCAGTTTAATCGTTTTCCAGTACAACAGTTTGGAGGATACGGACGAAATTAAAGGCTTCTTTTAGGACTTCTGATAAGTTTTGGAAAATCACTGGGGTATTGGGTTAATATATAAGTTTGACAAGGTGAATAGTCCACGATCGGGCGAATTGATTTACCAGGCTCTTGACTTTTGGCAATCCGTAACATCTCCCAGGTTTGTTCGTATTTGGTGGTAAAGTAAACCTTACTGAACTTCCGAGTTTTCCTGTCAAACTCGATAGATATTTATTCGTTCAGACTTCTGTTTGAAGTGGTATCACCATTGCATTGCCTTTGTCCGCCTCGCTGACTTGAGCTGAATAGTCCTGTTTAAGGCGGCTAGTGTGCTTCTTTCCTCCATCGATATCCAATTACCAACTGGTTTCTGATTTTCAAGGATGTTGCATGCTATGAGTCTGGCTTAATTGTTTTATTCAAGCGGAAGTTTCACTAGAGCTCCCTCTAAGGAAGAGACTATTTCTCGGGTCGGTAAAGCCTTACTGTGTAAATTAGAATTTGGTCCTTTTTGGAGCTACCGCAGCTTCACCGATGCTAAGGCTCTGTCTGGATGATTTTCAGAAAGATACTTTAGATCGGTAAATTTATATGGTCTTGACTAAGGCTTCAAATCCCTTTTTGATACTTTCGGTTTATCATTTTGTTAAGCTTCCTTATTTGGGGTGGTTGGCGTGGTTTGAAGACATGTAGACGCCGTTGTCTGATAGTGAGTCTAACTTCGTCGAGGTTGTTAAGAGGTAACAAATGATGCAAACGGTCATCTAGATTACATATCCCGAAGCATATAGAGCTTATTTTATCACGTTGTTCTGTACACGGTGCTGGAGAAATATCACATGGCGTATCGATTTTTCGATACACTCCGAACCTATCTCGGCTCCCATACGTTAAATAATATGTATTTTTACAATCTCAAACCTTTGCTTGAAGTGCTCCAAGAAGCTAGGAAATGATGAATTTATTTGAGAAGAAAATAAATTGGGGCATTGTTTGCATTAGTAATCGTACAAGAAGTGTATATTATTCTTCACGAACTGTGTCAGATTGGTACGGAATGTATTTCTGTAGTCTTTTCTCAATGGCGAAACTTCGTTTGAAATTGTACTAATCGGCACACCGATTTCGAGCAAAACTGGCGAAATTTATTTGGTGCTGGCTAATTTCCAGCACGGAAAACTGAGTAGATCTGCAGTATTTTTCGTAATTCCAGAGATTTGCGTCATGGTTTCAGAGCCTTGAGCTACAGTTTAAAAGCATTGTGCTGCAGTTTACCTGTGACGCAAGGCTTTTAAACTACAGATTTTGGTTCTTTACCTACGGATAATAACGTAATATGAATGGATGGATACCATTTTGATCGACTGCAGAATGTTTTAACTTTCGTTGGATTTTAAATGCTGTATCACCAAACTCTCTTAGCATACTAGCAGACAAAATCTGTCTTGCAAATAGGGTATACAATTATATAGTACTAACCAGTCTGTGACCGCAAACACCTTGTTTGAGTCTCCTCAAGACAACTTCAAAAGAATTATTCTGGTGACGTCAGTTACATTCTACAGATGGTCTGTTATCCGGTATTGAAAATAACTCATTTATTTTGAACAATGGTAACCTCGGATTGACCGGCGGTAGTCAAACGCTCTTCATTGTGGGCTTCTAACCCTTCCGTCTCGGGTTTGAATTTTAACTCAGCCTCATATCACTTCCCGGTTAGCAGCCTTCTGTTGGCAGTGACCCCGTTCCTGCTGTATTGTACTACTATTATATAACAAAAGAGAATTAAATATAAACATAAAAAAGCGAAGCAATATTACACTTAGGGTTCATCGTCATAATGCGACTTTTTCATATATTAATAATATAAACCATACCAGCTGCATTATGCCTTTGACTATGTGCTGGTATTGCAGGTTGTGGCCCGAAAAGTTATTATGAGTAGGTACATATTTCACTTCTAGTATCTTCCGACACTGTTCACTACTTACTCGGAGATTTGTTGAAATCCACCAGTGAAAATCCTGTTATCCGTATACTAACTGCGCAAATCAGGATTAGTTTGTAAATGTGGCGAATGAGACACATATGGAGACAACAGGCTGCTCCGAAGGGCTGTGTAGCTTCAGTTGCCACAATACCCGCGTTCCATAGTTCTACGGCTTTGCTTACCTGACTGACTGATACGAAGCATTTATCATTGTCCATTCCTTTCGGAACTTCCAAAAGCCGGAACATGAAATGTACTATGCATGCAAAATTTCCTTTCTAGGTTTTTTCGATTCTAGATAGTGATGAAAAATTTGAAAACTGTCGCAACCGAGAAAGTTAAAGATCTGGGAGTAAATAGTAAAATCTTGTTTTGACTCATTCGCACCGTCACTAAAAAGCTTCTGTTCACAATTATCCTCCAACTCATTCTGTTTGAGCACGGTGAGCCATTAATTTGTTTAGTTTGTGGTTTGTCATGCACTACCAATGCTTTACCGGTTTTGTTCGAGCGGCTTATAGCGTTGGCTTATCACCTCGGAGGTTAGAAATTCAAATCTCTGCACTGACAACGGTCACTTCCGTGGCAGACAGTAATTCCCTGTAGTCCGGCTAGTTACCACGACTGAATTATTGGAACAGGAACAACTGTTGTTTCGCCGCTAGCATTCATAAATAGTCCATATTCACAAGATCCCAAATGAGACGCAAACTGGGAACCATAATCGCGAGTTTCACACGTTACAGCTTAGGCTAACCAGGCTTCACTTACACATTAATTCATGTTGCATGACTTACCATTCTTCGTCACTGTCCTAGCATGCACCCGATCCTTACTGCAGGACTGCGTGTATACAGCCCAGTATTGCCCACCCTGCCTGGACTGGTAGCGTGGTCTCTTTACGTAAACTTTTGAATAGTGGACCACTCGGCTCGTGTTACGAGGAAGAATTCCGTCAGTTGAGCGAAATGGTACACACCAAATACAGATTCTACCACTGACATCATGTACTTACCCTGTGGCTACGAGTTAACCTTCGGCCGGGCTTGTCCGAGGTTGGACCTAAAACTATTAGGAAGCCAAAACTGTCGTGATTTGTGAGGTCAGGCACTATCCGAATACTTAGATTCATCTGAACACGGTGCCCATCTTTCGGCTGCTTCGATCCAGCATAGGGGGGTTCATTCCCAAACTAAAGAATATTTCACCGGTATCGTCTAAGTGAAACATTTTTAAAACAGTATAAAAACTGGGTACTTTCAAGAATGAGTTAAGTGTCCATTAAGCATGATGAATCATTGGGCAGATAATTGGTGTTAAGGTTCGCAGGATTTGGTGAATCGTTCGTGATTTTTAACCAGAAGAGTTATCGTCTACTGCAAAGAATTAGGGAGTCAATGATTATAGTATGCCTCATTCATTGTATTGTGGATTAGCTCATGCAACCGAATGCTGGTGAATCAACTAGTATAGATTTCACAAAGTTCACCAGATTTACTCGCAGCCAAACTCATCGTGTTATTTTCATCAAGCAGTGTGAAACTTTACATCACTGAAAACCATGGAAGCACTGTGCCTCTGTTTCATCCTAGTTAGGAATAATCATCAGTGCACATCCACTGAGAAAACACTGTGACCCTATTTCGAGATAAATGAATATGAGCCGAACAACGTAACTGTAGCGATATTCGGGCGGGTTCTCAAAAGTTTATTGAACTTATACACCATAAGATATAGCACCCTTCTGACATTGGCTCTGAATGTTAGCAGATCACTTCCAGCACAGCTAGCGACTCGTATGCTGGACTGCTTCTCTATAGGGCCTAAGTACAACAAAAGCATTCCGTTAGACAACCTACAGAGCTTGGTTGCTATATGAGTACGGGAAGTGCCTGAAGGGCCCTATGTCATGTAGTGTATAAGTTGAATAAGGCAATGACAGCCAGCCCAGAAAGTCTTGTGGTTAATTGCTCTATTCATGGTCGTTCATCCGGGTCCAAATTCCAGCGTGGGCTAGGTGAATATTCGCAAGGATGAAACAGCTGTACAATGTTTTTATGGTTTTCAGCAGAGTGAAAGTTCATCCTTCACAATGAGTCATAGCATTCAGAACTATAATCTTCTACTACCCATACTCAGTTATGTTCTATGGAGTACCTGATTACCAGTTCCACATTTGTGCCTCCCGGGGAGGCTAAATTTTATTTATTGACATCTACGAGCTACTGGTCATTAAAAACTAATCACAATTAACAACACAGTAGGAAAATCGATGGCCTGAATCAAGTGGAAATAACTACAGCTGAGGAGAAACTAGGAGAACATACAGAATGACCAGATAGTCTCTGCATTTTGACCGGCAGTGGTTAAACTGTCATCATGATGGACTTTAGATACTAAAATTTGGGGTGAGGATCCTGCTCCCACCGGTTACTTTCGCCAGCTGAGATCCTTTAATTTGCCTCATCCTTCCGCCTGAAGTATAGCAGCAAATAAAATGTGAGGAACAAAGAATAATAGTGGTATCTGACCAAAACCAAGAATTCGACAATATTTCAGACCCTGGGAAAGACCATGTTTATAAGTGAATAAACAACCCGGGGCCATCCGAACGGTAATTATATTGTGATTTCATCGGTTCAAGCTCCTCTAGTCCTTCAATGAGTTTACCTAATTATAGAGTTGTGCTTTGTGATTGCTAGACCGTTTTCTGGGGTGAGTTCACTGGTAAAGTGAATGTGAATCGCGTTGACGATCGCATGGAATTTAGAAAACTGGTCACGACACGATGACTAGTTCTATTTAGCGTCCCCACGTCGATCGATGATCTTATCCACTGAAAAAAACAAAGCAGAGGGACATCTAAGTTTTAGTTTTGATGAGTAACTAGAAGGCTTCTAAACTGGCAGGTCTTGGGTTCTCACTCACACACAATTCGTGAAAGGAAAATAAAATTATGACATAAGGGCAGGTAAAATCAACGGTACAGACTTAAAAAATTTCACCTGCCATTATCAATCTGAGAGGGCTTTGGTAATTCAACATCGATTTTGGCAATTACCTCTCGAAAATTGATGAAGACAAATCAGTAAATCAGAATTACATCACTAAGGTAACACGTTAAACTAAACAGCCTTATTTCTAATAGGCAGCTTTTATCGAAAGTCGGTGGCATGTCAATATGCTGAGAAATTTAAACGTAATGCTGAATTTTCTCAATCTATTCTCAGCTGCAAAGTCTGGAGGAATGCCGAAAAATACGTTCTCAGACAATCATTAGACGACTGCAACTATACCAATAAATAAGAAAATAACATTCGGATTGGCTAACCTTTTCTAAATTCAGAGAATGTATTGATGGCACGAGGAGCCTGAATCGTGTTTTGGAAAATCCACTTACTTCCTTCACATCAAAAAGTCGGATGCCGGGAGCGGGGATCGTACCGGCGACCCTCCGCATACCGGGAAAATGACCCACCACCTGAGCTATCACGGTCCGGCCAATGCGGTGTGAATAACGCTAATGAATAGTCGATAATGCGCGAACCACTATTCTAATGATACGCAGTATCTGTCCTGGTTTTAATCATTGGGCTAGCCTCGTCGGTCACTTTCTAAAGGGACGAATAGCTCACAGATGAACGTGATCCATCGGACATTGAAATATATTCAGAGAATGTATAGTTGGCATGAGGAGCCTGAATCGTATGTTTTCGGAAAATCCACTTGCTTTCTTCATTGAAAAAAGTACAGACATTCACAACAGTTTAACTTGTGTAGATCGTTTTTTGATTGCAAACTAAAGCCAATTGGAAAAAGTATTCAAGTAAACAGTGCTTCAATGAGCTTACAAAACCAAATATAAGCAAGGAAAGCAAAGTAATTCGCATTTGTTGTGATACTAGTTCGTTTGCTTTGAAGGTTGACTTCTCTCAAGAGTTTTGAAAACCGCACTTCTGGTATTCTCAAAGTTCCCTGGACAGTAAGGTTTTTCGAATTAGTCAATTTTCGGCTCATGAAATCGCATCTGAGTAAAACTTTCCAAGTTGTGTGGGAGAATTCTGATGACTCCTTCACTGCAAACATGAAACGAATTCCTCATGGTGTTCAACTCGTGACTATTAGCTGCAAGTGGTAAACATTTAGTCAGTTCTTTTTCTGGTGATATTGCTACTGTAAACGTTTACGACAGATGAACAGATGTCTACTGCTGGTAGACACATTTTCGTGAGTTTCATTCTCCTGCAAGGAAGTAGTCCTAGAACCGTATCTTGCCTGAAATATAAGGAACTCTTATTTTTGAGACCGATAGAAATTGCTTTGTTTACGGTATCTTTGAGAACACCCTCCAACAAGGTTGATCACGATTTACCACAGCGCCTAGATTAAAGTGATGTAACTTTCCGTCTTGAGGTCATTGGAAAGAGTTTGCTCGGCAAGTTTTCCTGTACGATTGGCGGCTTGGCAAGCCTCATTAATATTCACAAAGCCCAGACACTAAGAGTTCCCTGTCTGTCAGGCCAGACGTTATTCTAGGACAATGTGCGAGTTCACTTCTCACACCAGGCTGTACTCTAGCTGTAGACATATCTATCTGCTTGTTATAAACTTTCGCAGTCACAGAGATCACTAGAAAATTCAATGACCCACCATCGAAAATGTCTTGCTAACAGCTATGATTTAAATATGTTTGATGAATCATTCCTGGTGTGTAAAGAAAGAGTTAATGCAATTCCCCCACAAGGTTTGGAAAATTGTAACAAAGTGCAAATTTATACGTTGGATGTTGATGAATATAAAAAACTATGTCCAGGGAATTTTGACAAAACCGGTGTACACTCCTGTTCATTTAAAAAAGCATCTCTATTTAAAACATTTTTTTGATAAGTAGTCACAAAAGAACCCGATCATATCTTATTTTTCATTTGATAAGGCTAGCTCTTGTGACAAAGTCAGGCGTCATTCAAACATAGTATCTATATAGTATGACTGACTTAAAGGAAATACTGAGAGAAGCATAGACCATGGGGTATTTAAGCTTGCAAACTTACCGTTCTGTTTCCAGAACATATTCGATGGATATATGAAAAATTTCCATTCAATGAATGGTTGAGGTCATGTGCCTCTTCCAAGTAATAAAGTTACTAAATGAAATCATATCATTTTTGTCTTTTCCACTAAAAATATAAGTCGATATGAGTTAACTGAATAATTGGAATTTCGATTTATTCTGTTCGCCAAATCCTATTTCCCATAACAAGTATTAGCCCTGAGATAGTTTGTCTGTGAACAATGTTAACTTTCTCATATTTTGTGCAAAGTATCCCTCCCAGGATCATATTGACGCGGGGGACACAGTTCTCTGAGACTCAAAACTTGGGAACTGGTACGGTATTTGCTCCCACTTTAAGACGTCACGTTGACTGCTCTCTCGATAATTCTCCTTTTTCCATTCACTAAAGAGAATTCTGATAGGACTAACTTCAGGGCTAACCGAAATGGTAGAGTAGTTCATATTTCAAAATTCATCCAAGGTCCCTCATTGCAAGTTAATCAATATCTTGGTGGTGATGATTCTTGCTAATATCGGTAATCAAGAGCAAGAAACACCTGAAAATAGCCCTCCACCATGTTTATTTCCTAGAGATGGATTCAACTAATATTAATCTTGTCGGTCACACTATTTGGTACCTTAACCAATGAGTTTTCTAGTTCATTTTTTAAATGGATTCCTAAGATAACGTCTCCAGTAATGTCCCGACAGTTGGATGGTCTTTTTATCTCATTTTGGCGGCCCTTATGATATTTCAACTTCTAAGGATGTAAATTAACTATGAGAAGCAATCTTTGAACTTTTCAACGAAATAAGCTCGGTAAAGGAAAAAATTATTGCCTTTCCTTGCTTAGGTTCAATTGATTCATATGTAAATAACTCCAGTAGTAGCCAAGTCGCAAAACCACCAAAAATCAATGTGAAACACATCGGGATTCCTCAGACTCGCTTTTCATTTGAGTCTGTAGAGGTTAGAAGGTACCAGACAGATAATAGTATTTGTGCATAAATTGGAATCCCAGAGAAGCTGGAAATAGTACCGAACGTATTTTCTGGTGAATTACTTTCATTTCAACTTCAGTGATTGTGTCTTTAAGTTATAAGACTTGGATATCAAGTAGCCTTTGTGATATTTATTAGTTACTGAAAAGCTAATGCTGAAAACGTAGCAAATGCGGTTTTAAATTGCGAATACTTTGAAATTATTCCGTTTAAGGGTCTGAATCTTCTCGGCTATCGCTAAAATATTCTCTCATCCCTGTTTTTAATCCACTACAAATGATCTTTATTCTCATGCGTGCTTACTATGTGTATAAGCGAGTGGACCGGACTGAGGTGATCACTTAGATCTCCGAGAGGCTGTTCACCGCCATCGGCAGTTCTAAAATAAGATGAAGTGTTTTACTTTTACGGAAGCCCAGCAAGACGGCCTGACAAGGATGACAGGTAATGTGTGGGGAAAAACCTAAATATCAACCTTTCCAGAAATTGTGTAGCGGCACCACGTATGAGATCTTGTGGGACGGAATATCAACTGCAGCTTTGATGATCTTACGTGAGGTTAGAATCAAAGTGTTGATATATTCGTCTTATCGATTATAATGTGTACATTAGAGGAAACAATCAATCAGATGAACCATATTGATTCAACTTCATAATCTTTCAGCATCGAAAAGCAACTTCAGACCGGTAACTCGCATTCATAAAGGGGAAACTGTTAGTACTTTATAATATTGTCCTGTCATCATTCAAGTATCTTAGATTTACAACCCAATAACAGAAGATAAAAAAGGGTAGTAGTGCAACGGCGGTTAGCACACCGAGCTGGTGTGCCACCGAGTGGTTACTCAGACTATATCTAGCCTGTTAACGACAGGTAAGTGTATGAAGATTCATCAATCTGCTAGATCTGATCACTAGAGACTGGAAGCGTACGGTAAGCTGTGGAAACTTACCAGTTTTTCACATTGTTTGTAACAGTTATTCTTTTCTCTGTTTCGTTTACATTCAAAGATTCCATCAGTGAAAACCTATGGAGCAGAAAGTTGGTGAAGTAACTGAGTTTTGTTTCTTGTACCGTTTTTCCAAGGTCGACAAATAAGAGTGTGGTTTAGGCGACATTAATTTCTACTTCAAAACGTACGCCAACCGCACAAAATCAGCTACTTCGATTGTATCCTAGTAGTACGAATGCGGCTTCTAACAGCCATCGTGACAAGCTTTTTACCTTGTGATCTGACGTGCAAATCCTCCCGCCGCAGTTCACGTTCCCATTCATCAGTTTTCAATTGGCCATAACCCTCTTCCTGAAATAGTGTACCCATTTTGCTTTACTAACACCATCAGCATCACTACTATTTTTGCACTGGGAACTTCCCTTCAAGTACCGGGAAGTTCTAAATCTCATTTAACCCATCAAATCCATAGGACTATTCTAAAACTTTATTTTTTCCAGAACAGTAGCAAAAGCACATACAGGAAAATCACCGGGCTTTCGAATTCAGGTCCCTCAAAATACAATTTACAGAACACAATAGCTTAGTGAGATCGTTGTTCTTTCCACTGGATATGATAATTAATTCCTGTGTTTTGATCATATCAGCTAACTTTACACGGTAGAGAGCATTAATTGGATTACGGTATGGACTGACTCTCCATGGAACCCACCAATGGGAACAGCAGAGTACGGAAAGCAAAATGAATCAAATTTGAAACTGCTCGATAAAATACATACAGCTTGCTGCTAACCAGATGTCGGCGCATTTGCTCGTCGAATGAGTTGATTTAGGTAGTCAATGGGATGTGGTAGAACAAAAATATGTTTCAATTCCAATGCACTGTTATCAGTCGGTTTGACAAAGGTTTGTTGAAGAAAAAAGGAAGCTGAAGCCCGTGTAATGAGGCAATTTTTAGCACAAATCTATCGTGAACATCTCCCCGTGTTCTGAAAGAACAGCTTGAGATGCAAAAGTGAATGAACAACGTCTTTTGGAGTAACAAGTTTACCAAAAGGATGATCAGTTTCATGGCAGTTGAAATTAAATGGCATAACATAAATTAGCTTAGAAAGTCGATTGTTGACATTATTCTGATCAAAAATTATGGTCTTCAGCAACTTTTACTCTTCCAGTTACGTGATTAAGTATTCTTTCATGGAAAAATCCACGTAACACCTAAATTCTGGAGGATACATGCAATTTTTGTATTTCTGGTGGTGAATCCCTTAGAGATAAGTCCGAGGTTAGTTACGCCTAAACAATGTTTGGACCTTGTACAACAAAATGTTCAAGAGTCAGAATACAGCAAGGTTCTATCGAATGAAATCTGCGTAAAGTGCAGTTGATGTTTACTGATTTCACCATAACCGAAACTATTTTCGTATCGGACATTCTGAATACATGATTTTGGTGGTTTACTGCGTCAGTTGCCTAATAAATTAAAAGGGTGACTACTGGGTCTTCCGGAAACCACTGCATGGTAAGGTATTATGGCAAGCGAGACTTGGTTACTGGAGTGCAAACTGAGTCGCTGGAGTCAGCCTAATATGAGGTTTCTTTCCACTGCATTATTTTGTGACCCCAGGTAGACTGCCTAGATGTAAATCATTTAACCGCAAACAAAATATTTATGCTGTTCAATCTTATCTTTCTTTGCCATCCTTTTACGGAATTGTCCATCTCTAGAGCTTAAATGAATATTAAAATTCAGGGCTAAATTTCAGAAAATCAGCTTCAACATGACTTTAGGTGGCTCATTGAACAAATGCATCCTTTGAGATAGATTCAAGTCCATGAGTGTTGATCCTATAGCTAGTATTCATATTTGAGATGGTGATGTCGTTAAAAATCGTACAATTCTGTTGACTGCACAAAGTGCGCTCTCTAAGATGGATGTTTTTTCGAGGCTCATTATAATGTTCAATTAGGGGTAGACCAAATGAGAACAATAATACCGGAAACAGAACAAAACGAAACACACGACAGCCTCATCAAATAGCGGTATTTCTGAGACAGAGCAACTTTCAAGAAATATTTGAAAATTTATCTTGAAGCAAAAAAAGTGTTTATCAGAATACATCACATCAAAATACAGAGCATAGATGTATTACAGATATTAGTGAATTAGTAGTAGAGTATTTTCTTCCAAACTGATAAATTAATAAAAATTCAGAATTACCTGTTGGCATTATAATGCGCTCCGCTGGTGGCCTACATTGACTGCTTTCGAGATGAGATTCTCATTTGAAACCAAATTTATGACTAATAAATGAAAACACTGAACAACACTTTGGAGTTTTGAACGTTTCATTTGGTCAAAACTAAAAACCAGTCAAAATTATTCGTCTTTAAGTCTAACGGAAAGTATATTTTTGAGTAAATAAATTCCTACATTTACCCGGCCATATCATTTGAAAAATATATGACCTACTATTAGTTGCTCTCCAAATAAACTAAAGCCTATTACAAAATACAGTCACTCTCCCACTATACACCATTATGTACTACTTTGGTTTTATTTTGAAAATTGTTTTCAATGTTGTAATATGATACTTCATGAAGTGTTAACGCTCATCTAGCCATGGAAAACGACTAATAGACTGCGCAGCTCTCTCATTCTTATCAGGATTTGTCATCATTGCTCATCCATGTAGCCCCCTTTGTGGGTCTGGAACCCAGGTTAATCTACTGTGAGTCGAAGGACTAACCACCACGCGATCCGTGACAGCTTTGAATGGTTTATTGAACTCAAACACTACATGATAGCTCCTTTCCGACATTTGCTCTGAATGTTGACATAGCACTTCCCGCATGGCAATTAATTCCTACGATGGATCACTTTTCCGCAGGGCTCAAGTTCGACGAAGACATTCCACTGTGCGGAATATGTTATGCTAAAATTCAAATTCAGTGTGAGAAAAGCGTTAAATAAAGCGTTTTGCTATTTCATTTATCAGTTCAGAGCCAGCCCGGAAAGCCTTGTGGTTATTTGTTCTATTTGCAGTCGTTCACCTCGGTTCGAGTCCCAGTTGGGACTCAGGGTAATATTTACTGCTGACGATTCCTAACAAGGATGAAACAGCTGTGCATTGCTTCTATGGATTTCCATGGGGAGCTGAGCGTTCACACCGCATGACGAATCGTATTATGTAAAGCCCTATCTCCACCTACTTACAATAACAGTTTTATTGGTCCATTCACTAATATCTGTAATCGAAATTTTCTAATAATAATTTCTGCACACTGTCACTCATGGTAAAGATTCAGTTTGAGAGAGATTTCCGGTTCCAGTAACTGAACTCTTCCAGACTCGCTTTATCTACATTCAGTTTTATCAGTTTTGTTGTACATTATAATGGCGATGCTGTTAATTATTCCGTCTAAATCCAGATAGAACTCTGAGGTAAATATTTGAGTAGGAAAAACCCATGGTAATTTCTCACGGGATCTTCAAAACGTTCAAACACGGAGCTTATTCAAACGGATATCCCTTAGCGAACTAGGTAAAAAGTTGTTGCTTATGAAGGCTTCAGACTGAACAAAACTTCTTGACGTCTGGAAAACTTCAGAACATATTTCTTTTGAAGTCAAAAACCGACATTGCAAGGCATCCATGGCTGACGTATATCAATGACTCTAAGATGGCTCATTGTTGTAAACGCTTTTCTTATCTATTTATAAAAACTGGAGGGGTCGACTATAAACTGCTAATCTAATAATATATCTCACGTACTTATGAACAACCCTTTGGAGGAATTCTGGCTGCTTTGCCAACGGATTTGAGACAGTAAGATTGAATTTCAAAAGCGCTGTGATATATGAGGCTTGATCAGCCAGGAATAATTGCAATTCAGCCTAGCAGTACTTTTATTTTACTTTCACGGAACGGCCTCTATGAGGCGAATAAAACCTGAAAAGTGGTTCTGATGTTTACCCTCCAATAAACTCATAGTCACCTTAACTATGCACGTCACTCAGCCTGTCCCTGTGGCTAAGCATCTAAAAAAAATGAATCAGTTATAACTGGACCTATTTGACAAATGGAAGCTCATTATTTTTTGATACTATTTTCGCACCACTAACACTTAAAAAGATACTTACAATTGCAGACGAATTCAGCTTGTTGCTAGCGTTCATGATAATGTATAATTATACCATAAGCTTCAAAATTTGGACAGTCATTAGGAGCTATCATTTACAACGCCACACATAGATCGTCATACCCCTCTTCTTTGGTGGAAGTGTTGGTGCCTGCTTATGTACCTCGTAAGTTCTGGCTCGCCAAAGCTCCCTTCTTTCTTTGTCTTACTATATGAAACATGAGAAACCAGCTCCGAAGAGCTTCAAATGCTTACGCCCATAGCTAGCGAGAAATGTTACTTTTCATCTCCGACTCCTTTTCGGTAATTTTTATCAAACATCGACGCTGCTACTTCGTCCGCACCAGTGGCATGTTCAAAAAAGTCTTAATCCACTGAGAAAGAGTCTGGATGTTCCGTGCAAGAAATGGAGCTTTCTTCGGCAAGGCGGCCCAAAAAGTACTTTTGCGTCCAACACGGAACTTTGTTGTGCTTCCATTCGTTTGTCTCCTTGTTGTGCGAATATTTCGCGATAAACGTTTTCACTGTAATCACAACAGTGACGGTCAGTAATAGATGTGATTCGTCCACGATGCAAGTGTACAACGATAACTGGTTTCACGTGAAAGTCAATATAACCAGGGAAAGACATGGTTTAGACTCAGTGTAAAATGAGATGTATTTTATGAACAAGCAAGAGCAACAAATTTTGTCGCAAATTCCATGGATTCAGTTTGCTCTCCAAGTAGTTTTCCTTCGTTCCAACACTTTGATATAGACTGACTGTTCTCATTTTGTTTCCTAGCAAGAGAGCCCAGAAGAATGCAAAGGAATCATGTCCAAAACAATAATGGAATAAAAACCATTTCCAACAAGCAACATGCATTCGAGAATTCGCCATGACTATTCTACGGTCATTTGACCTCCTAGGGAGTTTCAAAAATCGAAACCAAGGTACTGCTTTGTTACTCGACTCAACACCTAGTCAAAGCTGCTAACGTTTCAGTGACTCATCGCTCTATATCAGGAGGCCATTCTTGTGGATGGCATTCCCAAGAGGGTCAGATTATCGCTGCAATCATATATTGGGAAATTAAACAACAGCATGTATTTTCACTGAGATAGTCTCCGTTTAGTTATCCACTACTTATTTCACGCTGCCGTGGTTAGAAAGAGAACGATGAGTCGAAGTGGCCAGTTCATGGTAGGATAGAAAAATTTTCAAACCTGGCCGAACAGGACTTGTTAGGCTTTCGGGTTGGAGCTCTCGAGAGCCACACACCGGATAATTGCGGGCATGACATGATTAGGTTAAGCCGTTGTAGACGCACTTGAGTTTGAACCATTTGTCTTCATGACTTCTACATATAACTTCTTCTGTGTTCCTTATGCTCTGGCTGGATGATGGTACAAGAAAGAAACCATAATCAGAGCATGGGAATAAGAGGTTACCGTTTGACAGAGCCAAACCAGATCCAACTGTTTTACTGCTTTAGAGATTCGGGAATTTATCCATCCATTCAGGTGTACAAAAATGGAGGGTGGTCGCAGCAAACCTGCGGTCTCGAAATTGAGCGAACCCGCGGTAATCGTTCCAAACATGACGTTAATTTACCCTTGGATTGGGAATACATTGTGTTTTTATCGTTCGGTGTATAATTTTCGCAGTTCACGTACATTCAAATAGCTACCCTATTTAGAACCCATTTTGTGCACAAGATAAATACAAATCCATTTTCAGCTGCAGTATCTGGGGTTCCTGTTTAGTGAAAGCTGAAAGTTGTAGCTTTTCTTATTACTCATTACCTCATAGATTTTTTTATCGACTGGCGCAAAGAACCTAAATTTTACAGATAAAAGAAAATTCATTTGAATGTTTTTATTCAAAAGACCTTCCCTTCAGGTGGTATTGAACCGGCGAGCTTCCACATACCGGGCAGAAGTTCTACAAGTTAATCTCTCGCAGTACGGCCAGTCGAGTGCGAAAAGCACAATTGAATATCGGGTGATGAGCTAACCACTATTCCAATAACGTCTGCTCTGGTTCCATTCACTAGGCTAGCCTCTTCGGGCATTTCTCAGTGGGACGCACAGCACATGGCTGAAAGCAATCCTATGGACATTGAGTTATATCTGCAGAATCTATTATCGGCCCGAGGAGCCTGAACTTCATAGCTGTTGAATTTTTCAAAACAAATATACAGGGTCATTTTTCATCACATATTCCAAAGCTATAAATTTGCTTTTCTGTTTGCAAAGAAGTTGTCTGTTTACGAACAAAACCTGGTTTTCATTGCTTAGTCGAAAGAACGTGAACCTTGTTTATTTATTGGAATTCTGACAGAGTTCGTACGTATGAAACGTTGGTCCTTTGTTCGCTGGGGTATTCCGGATATTTATAGCTTTGCATTTTCGGTTCAGACTTTTGTTGTCGTAAAGGAGGGGGAATAGTTAACCAGTTCTTGGTTGGACGTGCATTATCTTAGTGTTACACAAGTAGAAATGAACTTTAGTGAATTATCAGTAACCTGCATTGACGTGCTCAGCAATCGACTTGGTACGCAATGATTTAAGTCAAATAAAGGAATCTCTCAAACTCCTAAAATGTTCGCAACGCGAAGAAATTCCTCCCGGCCACAACGTATATAGTACTGCATAAAGGACAGTATATTTGTAGCTAGAGATAGCAGTGGGAGAGTAAATGTGTAACACATCTGGTAACTTGATAACGCGCTTCAACTTGATGAACGCTTTCCGTTGTGTGAACGACGGTAAGTGTGAAATTTTTAACAGTATGGCGTGAGCATATAGGTGTGGAAAAGTGGCTGGATAGGAAGACATTATAGGTGGGAACCATAAGAGAATCCCTTGTCACGGCCACTGCCGCAACAACGTTTCCACGAGGTTATGTTGCTTGCACAATTCCGGCTTCAATGGTCGAGTTACTATGGCCCTTGATGGCATCAGCAACCGCCTGCGTAATTATTTCACATGAACTCTGGGAGTTGTCAGAACTGGCTTCTAGTCGTCCCCGTTCCCCCCCCCCCACCTTTTCCACACCTATATGTTCACGCCATACAGTTACACATTTCACACATATAGTCGTTCGCACGACGGACAGCGTTCATCAAGTTGAAGCGTGTTGTCAGGTTACCAGATGCGCTGCACATTTACTCACTCACTGCTATCGCTAGCTGCCCATATAATATCCTTTATGCAGTACATAGACATATATGTATATGTAAATGTCTGAAGTGATGCGTCGGAAATTAATTCCTCCGTGTTTCAAGTATTTCCATGAATCGATGGGCATATTCTATGATTGGATAAATAGGCCTCAGAAAGTTCTGCAGATTTCAGTCAGTACTGACTGTTTTTCAGTCCATGAACCGTGTCGTCTTAAGATCTAGTAACATTTAGTGAAGAGCTAGCAAATTATTGACGTTTACTAGTCCATAACCTACCCACAAATCTTCATGTTCGTTTTTTATTTTATTTTACGAAATCATCTTTAAGAGCCTTAAGTTCGTATTTTTCCATATAATGCCAGAAAATGGTTGTAAATATAAAATTCTTGATGATTGAATACTGTCCATTCTAGCTGTACTTTACTGTGTGTGAAGTGGGCATTGTGTGACTGTGGCTAACACAAATACCTTAACTGCTGCTTGACAGTTGAAGTTTATTATACGGCCAGATAGTAACATCTTGCAAAGTCACGAAAGTATAATTCATCATATGTAGATTTTCGCTACGGAGATATAAATATTTGTCTTGCTTGGAGCAACGCCTTTGGTGGAGTTGTCGATTAAATTGTTGACTAGCAAAAAGAAGCAAGAGCAAAGCGAAAACTTTTAGGGTAATCCGTATCCTCTGATGGTTTGTTAGAGACTTCGTGGTTGATGATAGGCTTATCAAAAGAAGGCACTTGACGACTATGGAATACATGACCGTGAAATCAGGGTCACGTGAGTGTAGTTCGTTAAACATCCAGATGGTTTTTGTGACGATGGAGAAATGCTCTTTTATGATAAGGGAAAGAGAAAGTCAGAGTAATGCATTTTTTTACATTTTTCTGTGAAAATGTTGTGCAGAACCTCCTCCCATATATGAACCTTTTTTCACATTATTCATGTAGAAATGGGAGTTACAGCAACATGTGGTAGAACAAAACCAACACAGTCGACTTGGATAACATTATTTTGTGGGTCTTACTGAAAAAAAGAGCTGTCCAAAAGGGCGGAATGTATCCAGAGAAAGTATTCCTGTGTAAATTTTTCCACGCCTTTACGAAGAGGAATAAAGAACAGTGAACTGTGGAGCCTTCTGACGGATCCAGAACCAGTATTAAAAGCTTGATAAGAGTGGTCACTTGTTTTATTTACGAGGGAATTTTAATTTCATCGTGATTTGCTTTGGCTTTCGATTTATTTCCGCGATACCTACTGAGACTTGGGGGAATGCCAAAACGTTATCTGTGATAGGAAATTAGTAAGCAAATCTAATCCAGTGTCTTAGTTTGTGAAACTCCTTACACCGGTCGATATGATGCGAAATAAATCATGACCATCCAAGTCGGAAGAGTATTAACTATTACACTGTGAACAATGAAAATTTAGTGAGCTGAAGCACTGCAGTTTTTCAGTTTGTCCGATTGGAAGCTGTTCTATGAGGACTGCTTGGACGCCAGGTAGAGCTTCACGTTATACTACCCCGTGAGAATGTTAGTCGTATTGCCGTGGTGATATCCTTTGTTTTTCACCTTTCAGTCAAGGCCACTGCCTTAATGAAGCCCTGATGATTGTAATGGTGGGACTCTTGATAGCTCACGAAATAATCCGATACACCTTTTATGTCACAACGTTTACGCATCCCATTCCGCTCCAACCCCGTTCATATCATCCTTATGGATAAAGGGGGAAATTAAATTCTCCTCACTTGCATACAGTTCTATTCTTCTACATATACAACCATTGTCTGTGAAAACTGATTTTTGTTCATTCCTTTTCCGGAAATTAAATTATCAGTTGTAAAATTTAAAGCATAATAATTTCCAAAGGATAAAATGTAATTAGAAAGCAACCATATAAGATTTATATACCTCGGTATCAACACCTAAATATTCATGAATATGTTCACTTGTACACCAGCTTGAGGACTGGCAGGTTAGCTTTGACGGTGATGCAATTTACGGGTCGCAGAGAAAGTTTTTGTTGTACTGAAATCGACAGAAACTGTACGTGGGCGATTTATCGAATAGCTTCCTGTTTAACTTCAACAAACCAGTTGCTGTTCGGATAATTTGTAGTGTGTACTTGACTACTGCCTTTCATCCTCAGTCCACATATCTCGTTTCTCTAGTAGGCGAGTTTTTGACCTCCAATATTATACTTGGCTAGTAATGTCACTCTTTCATTATGAACATCAACAAGTAAACAATGGCAACGGTATTGTTATAATATTGACTGTAATGTCTTTGGGATTGTTGTCTTGCCTTTCAGCCATTGTAAGTAGCATTACATTTGTACCGGAACAAATAGATTACCACTGAACATTGTCCACGGTGGCTACAACATGGAGGAACAGGAGCCATAGGGAGTGGCTTTCTCGGACATTTGGTAGACTCGGGTCATCAAATAATCATAGATTCGGAATTCAAAATCGTTTATCGAGTGTCCCCTAATCCCCACAAACACATCCGCCTACGCACAATGGCCGTCACAGAAGTGATTACCATCCACATTTTCGCACCTGCTCTGTGTACGCAGGAGAAGTTCGTCCAAGCCCTCCAATAACCCTGGAAACAAGTGAACCACCCCACCCCAGTGATTCAGCTCCGAACCATGTGACTATCACGACCTAGTCGTGCGGATCGGCACGTCGATCTAACTCCAACCCCTTCCCACAAACTACGTCCAGTCCGAATGACCCTTGACCATCTCAGCACAACCATTTCCTATATGATTTGTAAAGACTAGAGAATGAATCATTGAAAACAATTGTTTATCTCTGGATAGGGGTGTCTGCCATGCACACAAACAATATCTTTCGGTCAAATCAAACTACGAACAGGTCTGAGCTTTGCAGTTGAATGTAGTTTGATCATAGCGAAAAACCGCTATTCTTTTCGAATTGGTTACGTCATTTTTATGGTTCTTCACATTGCTTTATTGTATAATTTATTATCATACGCTATTATGCTTGAAGCCCCATTACCGTTAACTCCTCTCAGAAGATTAGTTCACAGGCCAGTTGATAAGAAAGTTAAGCAAATTTTCTAACCTTTCAACTAACGTACTTCCACAGATTATTCAAGCACAGCATTCGATCGGTCAGTCTATTATCGAACCGCGCTCTTCACATCCCGTATAACAGAATTTCCCGCCACTGTCGATTCTCGGAGCGACCAATGTGAAAAAAATGTAGAACCGAAGCGGGAGAATGCCGTCTCACTGACGAAGTGTAATGACAGGTAGAACAAATATGAATAACGCAAAACAAATATGGACCATTCCGGAATTTTTCCTGAATACTGACGCTTTTTGAACAAGATTTCGGTTAAACTAGTAAAATGATCTCGACAAAAATTACACATTTTAGTAGGAATATTTAAACAATGAGGCACAAGATAATCCAGATTTCTTTTGCAAAACAGACTCGCATGAAAAATAAACTACCCTCCTCAGGAAGGAAATTTAAGACGATTCGTAAAAGAGGAAATTAATTTCAGTCTTTTTCTATATACGTAAACCTAGTCGCTAGTGCCTGGTATAACTGTTGCTAAAATACATCCCTACGACGGATGCTTTTGTTGCCCTGGTGACGAGTTCTGAGCAGTTCGACAACAGCATAATGTAAGGTTACGCGGCAAAAGTGCAATGCGCATGTTCGATTGTATTCGGAAATGGAATGTAACCAAAGTGGTTGTATTTACCGCTCCTAAAACCGGTTTGACCAGCTTTAATTTTTCATGTTACCGCCTGCTTACTCTCCGGAACCGGTTTTCCTTTCCTTATTTGATGTATCAGATGCTTTCAGTGGGGTTTCTCGACTCAGTTCTTGGACTGACTGCCGTACTAAGGCGTGGGTAACATCTATGTGTGCGTCTGAACCCAATTTAGGTGGACAAAGTGCGACATTTCGATCAACCCAAAAAGTAATATCACCTAGCTCATTATGCACTTGCCAGTCTAGTGCGTAAGCGAAGGATGTCCTTATGATAAGGCAGTGGTTGACGAGCCATAACGGAAGTGAATTTCATCAACTTGTGACGACGGTTAGCCCAACGAGTGCACTCTAGCCAGCTCAGTTTAGAGATCGACTGAGCAAATCTAAAATGACACTTTGGTTTTGTGTCACTCTCACATTCTAAAAGTGTCCTGGTTTGTAGTATATAGATGGATCTTCTATGATGCAAATAGGGCGTTCTTTTCACTGCGGATGGTTGATGTGTAGAACAATGATGCATTTTCTGTATGCAGTGCCAACTCCCAACTCATGGCAACACTATACGCTTGTTCCATTGACGTTAGCCAATTCTGACTAGCTTTATTTTCTAGATATATAACAAAGTAAGAACGAAATGGAGTCTACGAAATCCACTGCTAACGATTAGTGGTCAGTATTCTCGTTCTGTCGATGTTTCAACAATGAACCGAGAACAGCTAGCCTGTTTTGAGAAAATGAAAAAATGAAACCCAGTGGAGAATAGTAAACCGGGCTAGGAAGGGTGTCAGTGCGAGAGTGTAACGAAAAGTGGACGCAAATGCATTTCATCGATTTATTTAGTCGACACATTGTGACTCTTCAAACATGCAATTCAAACCAATGGGAACAAAAAGACCGAACTAGATCCAGGCTGATGACTACCAAATTGTTCAATTAAAGATAGTTATTGTTCGACCGGATGACAATCACCGTGGTGGTGGACAGAAGGTGATGCTTAACCTCGTTTGGACCACCGGAGTGGTCGTCTGGAGCGGCATGAATTAGCCGTCGGGTTGCTTCTTTCAAGTTCGCAAACTGATAGCCTGGAATACACGGGTCAACAAATTCCTTCATATTGCCTGAAAAATGTGTATGGACAGGAATACTGCCGAAGGTATTTTCAAAAGCGAAGTTACAGTTTATCCTCTTCTCAATGATTTTCCGCCTTTAAGTTATAATATATCAATCAAATGTTGCGTTCATAAAACTTCAACTAACCTAATATTTTCAATTTTAGTCCAATGGTGATCCGTAAGCAGTTGAATATGTTCTTTCATGGTGACCATAACAAGCTTGTATGTTCAAAACTAATAAAATTAAGAGCATGCCTAAAGTTTAAATCTATGAAAATAAAATTCACCACTGCCGGCTGTCATCACTGGTGAATAGCAGCTGATCCCCTTTGAACCATTTTTTCCCCAATCATCAGCCACAATTCAGGTCAACTGAAAATTAATGTGAAATATATATATATATATATATATATATATATATATATAAGTATATATATAATGTATACACGTAGCGAGACTCAAGCATTTTGTTTACTCCAGTAAAAAGCATCCGTAAAACTTACCAGTTTATAAGGGATACGGTACATGGGATACGCAGAGTAAAAATAAGGAAAACATCCATCACAAATAACTCAGTAATTCTTGTGAGGTTTTGTGGCTGATCGCAAGAAGGCAGACTGTTTGTGGTAAATACTTTTGTGCTCAGGGGTTGGGGGTTTCCCGTCTGGATCGGCATAGCCTCAATAAACTCTAGCAGTTTTGCCTTCCGGTCACTCAACCACATGTAAGTGATGAGGTATCGGTAGCTGAAAGAGGCTTTTGAAGAATACTCTACCAACCGGTCGCTCAATATAATAACTGTAACTGAAGAAAACATTCCGTTTATTTCATGCCAGTGACCTCCACACAAGGTCAAATGAGATATCTTCCTCATAAATCCGTTTTTCCACTCTGGGAGAAAGTTTACTGACAGCCAGAAAATGGTGCTGTTTTCGTAAATGGGCGAGGTTTAGCATTAGGTGAATACGTGGTCTCCTTTATTAAAACACGTTTATCTGAGCTGGTAATGGAAAACTTTATGTCACAGGGAGTTATCAATCCCAAACATTTAACATGGGGTTCAGTTTTATCTGCACTGTGATGAAAGCTGAAGATTTGTATGATTCTTCCGCTTTTGGCCTTTCTAACGCTGAAAATATACAATCAGTGAAGGTGGTCACGTATTTTAATGGCGACGTGATTCATAAGGCGCTGCAAATCATTGTTGACATCAACTTGTTCCGTGTTCAGCGGTGGGACTTAGAAGGATCATAGATGTAGGACTTGTGATGATGAATTTCTAAAGAAAATTATTAGAATGACCTTGATATTGTGAAACTCTGTGTGCCAGTTCATGTAGGTAGCCAGAGTTCGCGAGTAAACTTGCCGTGTTTTTGTTTAATTGCTTTTTCATGAATAACAATAACGCCATCTATTACAGGGTCCGGTAACCTGCAGCAGTGAGTTTCGTGAAGTTCCCTGCGAAGACGATTTTGTTTCGGTTTTAATTATGAAAATTAACAGCAGCGAGGACAATTTACTACGAAATATATATATATTTTCTTTGGACCAGTGTTTTAGTTGCAGTCGTGGTGAACAGCCTAGATTCCGCAACTTGAGTTTTTAGTGGATTGCCTTTCAACAAAACCAGGGAATAATCCTTGACCTAAATAGATTATATTGATCCCACAGAGCAGTGGAATCATAATCTACGTATCAGTTATTCCATTATCTTTCCTTTTATCCGCGCTCAACTATCTTTCCATTTGGTGACCGTGAATGGTACTTTCAAGTGCTATCACTTCAGGCTGGAATAGAAGTTAGCCATTTTCTAACCGACAGCTTGTGTCATCCATCTCTAACAGTTTCTCTTATCTGAAATATGTCATTCATTGGCTATTACAAGTTGGAACAAATGGTATTTGCTTTTTGACAAGGAAAAACGTTTCTAATCCTGACAATGAAATGAAAAGGTCAACAGATTTAGAAAATGTATCATTCAACTCACTATGACAGGCAAAAGAGTCAGCTTAACCTTTCAATCGTGAAAGATGAACAATTTAAAAATGACTCCGTTGCTCGATCTAGTAACTCAAAGAAGGCTTTTATCCAAACTTGGGAAATTTAGATTGTAGAATTCATGGGAGAGACAAACTCCGGATTGCACGGGTTGCTTAATGGAGTTCGCTATTGTCATTGATACGCCTCGAACCGTGCTGTTCGGCTTTTGATCCAATCTATCGGTTTTTCTTCTGTCCCTCAAATCTGGTCAAATAAATGAGCAGTAACTCTCAAGATTGGGTACTTTTCTTCACGACCTTCTGTCATTCATTCACTTATATAGTGGTATAACAGAAATTTCTTTTGTCCGTTCTGCTGTATACTTTTATCCGATACGATGTACTTCAAATCCGGATTGATAGAGTACCAGTATTTATGAAAGAGTTGAGTGTGTTCGGTGTTAAACTAGACAATGATCCAAACCATAGTTATTCCTGGCTTCGGAAACGTTGGCCGACACCTGCAAGACTCAAACACCGATCTCAAGAACTCAACAGACAGGGTGTTGGCCTGCGGGAATAAACTGCAGCTTTGGAATGCTTTTCCTAGAAAATGTTTCCCTCTTTGTTGTGATGTCAATTGCGGTTCACCTAGTTGTTTTTAAATCCTTGGTATTTAACCAATCGTTTAGGTGGTGATCGTCTCATT
Source organism: Fasciola hepatica (assembly GCA_948099385.1). Lineage (NCBI taxonomy): Eukaryota > Metazoa > Platyhelminthes > Trematoda > Plagiorchiida > Fasciolidae > Fasciola > Fasciola hepatica. The sequence continues at coordinate 1,175,318 of CANUEZ040000195.1, forward strand.
TCGATATTATTAAAAATTCTTGGGTGACGGAAAAGTTTTACAACTCGGGTGGCTGCAGACGAATGTCCGATCGATCATTTTGAGCAAAGAGATTCAAAAATGTTCGGATATGTTATATAGAATTTTTGGGCTTTTTACGGATGATCCTAGTATTTTTGTATTTCTGAGCGTCTGAATCAGAAATCAAATGAAACGTCACGTCCTGGTAGATAATAAACGGTTCACCCCGTGCATGCTATAAGTAATTTAGAAGTGGCTGACGTTTTGTGAGTTGTAGCCAAATCGATTTCATCAGGCATCCTAGGATGTTTAACTGACTCCGCCACGGTGCGTGGTCATAGACAATACATCAATAGAATACAAAGTTTTCAATAGCATGAAAGGGAAATATTCATGTCATGTGATAACGAAGTATTAGATTGCAAGTCCTTCCAAGTATTTCTAGTTCTGATAATTCTAGGGCTCTGCAAACTTTTTACTTTCTTAATGGGCAAGTGATTTCTGATTTTCGTAGCGGAAAAGTTGGAAATGGCAGACGGACGTGTTGTATAACCGCAAAAGTTTCACTTTCAAACAAAGGACAAAATGTGAAATTACTGGTAGCTTTTTTGTGGTGGAATCTGTTTGAGCTTCTGTGAGGTAGGTGGGTGGCAAAAATGTAAAAACTACCAGGATTTGTCTGAGTTAAAAGATATTCAATCGAATTAAATGGCATGTGATGATTGAAAGTCATTTTATTGGTTTCAGGAGGATTCGGATTTCATCACATCTGTTGGATAAGATTTATCACGGTATGACACTTACATGATCTACTTTCGATAGCTGACTACTGGATGGCGACGGGAACTACTTGCAAGCAAAAAATTTTCCTGATCATTTAGAATAACATGACAATTAAGTTGTTCGCGTGAGGACCCGACTTTGAGCTGAGCTGTAGTACTTAATCACTTGATCAGGACTCCAAAGTTGAACGGCATCCACCCACATTCCACCCTATTTCACTGTCAGGGTCGGTCGACAGAGGTCACACGCAGTGCTCTTGATGTAGTCTATGGGTGTGAGTCGGAAATTTCTTGTTTACGTGACTTTTGTGACTTGATCCGGTGAGTCCTGTTTTTAACACAAAAACTGCATTGTGGTTATGGAGTTATTGCCCTATTACAAAACAGATGCCCTGTACAATTCAGTAGAACCGCAGAATACTGTCAAACGAACCCTAAACCTCATTGCGTCTGCATGGTCATTTCGCTGTGTTCGACGTAAGCTACGCCCCTTAGCAAAATACTGTTTATCTCACTTTCCTTATCGCATATTCATCTGCATCTGCCACATTCAGCGGACAACAACCCCTTTCTTGTGAACCTGATAACTGAGCCGGCTTATTAAGATGCGAGTTTCCGTCATGGCCGTTAAGTACATTATGACTAAAGCTGACTTGGCTTCATCCTTTTTCAGAGTAACTGCGAACAGAATGTGAATAAAATGGGGAAATTCACTCTCTCGTGTGCTTTTGGCTTCAAAAAACTGTGACATCAAGCAATCAAACGCGGAAAATAAACCGACGGAAAAATTAGGCGGGCAAACTGATATTGCGCGAAGCAGTGCTCATCGCCGTAGTGGACTAACAAACTAATACCTGATGTGATCATGCTCAGTCGACCGGCTCCTTCGTGTTTACGAGCTTTGTCGAATGCACACGACCGGTGAACTTCGCCCACCCATCCGATTTCATGCAATTCCTGGGCCACTCATAAATTGATTCCAAAAGAATGTATCTGCTCTTATTGCTTGTACAACGACAGTTATATCCAAGGGCCTACTTTTAACTTCAATAACACTTACCAAGATAATATAAAACGAATTTCAGTGTTAACCAAATGTAGGCAAGGAGTGATAAACGTCAAGATAGATATTTTTGCAAACTTTCCATATATGAGAAATACCTTTTGGATCTAGAGGCTGGAGTTCACAAAGTCTCAGCCTAAATCAACAGCTGGGGTGCTTGGGAATATACAGATCAGAGTACCAGCTCACTCGCATCTAATACGGTGACTACCAAAAGATGGATCGGGCAAGTATTTTCATACAAGAAACACATTATAATAAAAATTACGTTAGAATGCAAAACTAAAAATCTGCCCCAAGTTTAATACAGTTGTGCGAAATGCCGGGGCGAACTGATC